>CM017570.1:19021440-19571440 GCA_007844125.1 Sinonovacula constricta | reverse complement strand
CTAACGTATAAAACAGACGGACGTTTAGGTAAGGTAATCTTTAAGCAAGCTAACGTATAAAACAGACGGACGTTTAGGTAAGGCAATCTTTAACCAAGATAACGTATAAAACAGATGGACGTTTAGGTAAGGCAATCTTTAACCAAGATAACGTATAAAACAGATGGACGTTTAGGCAAGGCAATCTTTATCCAAGATAACGTATAAAACAGACGGACGTTTAGGCAAGGTAATCTTTAACCAAGATAACGTATAAAACAGACGTACGTTTAGGTAAGGCAATCTTTAACCAAGATAACGTATAAAACAGACGGATGTTTAGGCAAGGTAATCTTTAACCAAGATAACGTATAAAACAGACGTACGTTTAGGTAAGGTAATCTTTAACCAAGCTAACGTATAAAACAGATGGACGTTTAGGCAAGGCAATCTTTAACCAAGATAACGTATAAAACAGATGGACGTTTAGGTAAGGCAATCTTTAACCAAGATAACGTATAAAACAGACGTACGTTTAGGTAAGGTAATCTTTAACCAAGCTAACGTATAAAACAGACGGACGTTTAGGTAAGGTAATCTTTAACCAAGGTATCTTATAAAACAGACGGACGTTTATGTAAGGTAATCTTTAACCAAGATAACGTATAAAACAGACGTACGTTTAGGTAAGGTAATCTTTAACCAAGCTAACGTATAAAACAGATGGACGTTTAGGTAAGGTAATCTTTAACCAAGATAACGTATAAAACAGATGGACGTTTAGGTAAGGTAATCTTTAACCAAGATAACGTATAAAACAGATGGACGTTTAGGTAAGGCAATCTTTAACCAAGATAACGTATAAAACAGACGTACGTTTATGTAAGGTAATCTTTAACCAAGCTAACGTATAAAACAGACGTACGTTTAGGTAAGGTAATCTTTAACCAAGCTAACGTATAAAACAGACGGACGTTTAGGTAAGGTAATCTTTAACCAAGCTAACGTTTAAAACAGACGGACGTTTAGGTAAGGTAATCTTTAACCAAGCTAACGTATAAAACAGATGGACGTTTAGGCAAGGCAATCTTTAACCAAGATAACGTATAAAACAGATGGACGTTTAGGCAAGGTAATCTTTAACCAAGATAACGTATAAAACAGATGGACGTTTAGGTAAGGCAATCTTTAACCAAGATAACGTATAAAACAGACGTACGTTTAGGTAAGGTAATCTTTAACCAAGCTAACGTATAAAACAGACGGACGTTTAGGTAAGGTAATCTTTAACCAAGGTAACGTTTAAAACAGACGGACGTTTAGGTAAGGTAATCTTTAACCAAGCTAACGTATAAAACAGATGGACGTTTAAGCAAGGCAATCTTTAACCAAGATAACGTATAAAACAGATGGACGTTTAGGTAAGGCAATCTTTAACCAAGATAACGTATAAAACAGACGTACGTTTAGGTAAGGTAATCTTTAACCAAGCTAACGTATAAAACAGACGGACGTTTAGGTAAGGTAATCTTTAACCAAGGTATCTTATAAAACAGACGGACGTTTATGTAAGGTAATCTTTAACCAAGATAACGTATAAAACAGACGTACGTTTAGGTAAGGTAATCTTTAACCAAGATAACGTATAAAACAGATGGACGTTTAGGTAAGGCAATCTTTAACCAAGATAACGTATAAAACAGACGTACGTTTATGTAAGGTAATCTTTAACCAAGCTAACGTATAAAACAGACGTACGTTTAGGTAAGGTAATCTTTAACCAAGCTAACGTATAAAACAGACGGACGTTTAGGTAAGGTAATCTTTAACCAAGGTATCTTATAAAACAGACGGACGTTTATGTAAGGTAATCTTTAACCAAGATAACGTATAAAACAGACGTACGTTTAGGTAAGGTAATCTTTAACCAAGCTAACGTATAAAACAGATGGACGTTTAGGCAAGGTAATCTTTAACCAAGATAACGTATAAAACAGACGTACGTTTAGGTAAGGTAATCTTAAACCAAGCTAACGTATAAAACAGACAAACGTTTAGGTAAGGTAATCTTTAACCAAGGTATCTTATAAAACAGACGGACGTTTAGGTAAGGTAATCTTTAACCAAGATAACGTATAAAACAGACGTACGTTTAGGTAAGGTAATCTTTAACCAAGATAACGTATAAAACAGACGTACGTTTAGGTAAGGTAATCTTTAACCAAGATAACGTATAAAACAGACGTACGTTTAGGTAAGGTAATCTTAAACCAATCTAACGTATAAAACAGACAAACGTTTAGGTAAGGTAATCTTTAACCAAGGTATCTTATAAAACAGACGGACGTTTATGTAAGGTAATCTTTAACCAAGATAACGTATAAAACAGACGTACGTTTAGGTAAGGTAATCTTTAACCAAGATAACGTATAAAACAGACGTACGTTTAGGTAAGGTAATCTTTAAGCAAGCTAACGTTTAAAACAGACGGACGTTTGTGTAAGGTAATCTTTAACCAAGCTAACGTATAAAACATATGGACGTTTAGCCAATGTAATCTTTAACCAAGCTAACGAATAAAACAGACGGACGTTTAGGTAAGGTAATCTATAACCAAGGTAACGTTTGAAACAGACAGACGTTTAGGAAAAGCAATCTTTAACCAAGCTAACGTTTGAAACAGACAGACGTTTATTTAAGGCAATCTTTAACCAAGCTAACGTATAAAACAGACGGACGTTTATTTAAGGTAATCTTTAACCAAGCTAACGTATAAAACAGACGGACGTTTAGGTAAGGTAATCTTTAACCAAGCTAACGTATAAAACAGACGGACGTTTAGGTAAGGTAATCTTTAACCAAGCTAACGTATAAAACAGACGGACGTTTATTTAAGGTAATCTTTAACCAAGCTAACTTTTAAAACAGACGGACGTTTATTTAAGGTAATCTTTAACCAAGCTAACTTTTAAAACAGATGGATGTTTAGGTAAGGTAATCTTTAACCAAGATAACGTATAAAACAGACGGACGTTTATTTAAGGTAATCTTTAACCAAGCTAACTTTTAAAACAGACGGACGTTTATTTAAGGTAATCTTTAACCAAGCTAACTTTTAAAACAGATGGATGTTTAGGTAAGGCAATCTTTAACCAAGCTAACGTATAAAACAGACGGACGTTTAGGTAAGGTAATCTTTAACCAAGCTAACTTTTAAAACAGACGGACGTTTATTTAAGGTAATCTTTAACCAAGCTAACTTTTAAAACAGACGGACGTTTATTTAAGGTAATCTTTAACCAAGCTAACTTTTAAAACAGATGGATGTTTAGGTAAGGTAATCTTTAACCAAGATAACGTATAAAACAGACGGACGTTTATTTAAGGTAATCTTTAACCAAGCTAACTTTTAAAACAGACGGACGTTTATTTAAGGTAATCTTTAACCAAGCTAACTTTTAAAACAGACGGACGTTTATTTAAGGTAATCTTTAACCAAGCTAACTTTTAAAACAGATGGATGTTTAGGTAAGGTAATCTTTAACCAAGATAACGTATGAAACAGAAGGACGTTTATTTAAGGTAATCTTTAACCAAGCTAACTTTTAAAACAGATGGACGTTTAGGTAAGGTAATCTTTAACCAAGCTTACGTTTAACCGGGGTGACCAAACTAATGTTTATCCAACGTGATTCAAACATATGTTCAGCCAAGGATTTTTTTAGATATGCTATTCTGAATAAAACATTTGCAATGACAAAAATGCATTGTGCAGAAATATTCGTCATGTGCTCACGTAATAATTATAAACAAAGCACTTATTGGCTTGGCTTAAAATTGACCGTTCCATTATTTATTTGTTTTGTTTTTTATTTATTTATTTATTTGTCATTTTAAGTGTGAACTTGCTTTTGGTCAATTGGCCATCCTCAAAGTCACTGAAGGCATATTTCTGCCTTGTATGAAACCATTAGATAGAGCACGAATTTGTCAGTGTTCAAGTAAGTGCTTGTTATAACGACGAACAGCGGTTTTTATGCAAAAATAACATTTGTCTGAGAATTAGTCAAGCAGTCAACACGAGTAACACGACTCTAAAAGTGTGAGAGTTAACGCGAAATCTACTTACAAACGTGACGAACTTTAACCCTGTTGCCGTGTAGGAGGAGGCTGGGATGGGCTCGTTTCCTTGGCAACGGTAACCATCATGCTCCTGGAAGACCAGCAGCAGCACCGCGAGTCCCGCGAGAACTAGCGAGACAACCTGAAAGTAATATTAAGAAACGTGCATGTTTAAAAATACCGTTTGAAACAATGACAGGGTGCTATGGGAATTCTAACATAAGAATATATAAGACAAAGTCCTATGAGCATTGCAACATATACAAAAATTTAAAAGACTGAGGACCAAGGTATTCACGTGCACGCCAAATGTAAATGTGAGAACAAATCTGTGATGAGTCATTTAACAATAAGAGCAAACCCGACAGTCACCGCCTTGGGACGGTCAGTCGGCAATATGGACCAACTGTGGTGCTTAAATCGGTTTGTCTTTTCTAAGTGTTTCTTTAATTTAATTAAGCCTTTGCTGTTTTTATGATTTTTTATGATTGTATATATCCAGATCCAAATTTGTCGTTTTCTGTTGTTGTTAAGTAAACATACCTACCACTATTAGTACTGGGTGTAATGCAGTCATTAAAGTGCAATATATCATCGCATATAATTAATTCCAATTAATAATTTAAATAAGTGAGCATTTGATCCTTTTCACACAATAATACAATACAAAACAAACTTCACACAGCTTTACAAATTATATATACGCAGTTAAGTATCACTTTAAGTTAAAAAGAACTAATTTATTAAGAACAACAAGAACAACAACAGATAATAACAACAACCGACAACAACAACAACAATAATAATAAAAATAATAATAATAAAGATAATAATGATAATAATAATAACAATTATAATCATTATCATCATATTTTTTATTATTACTGCTATTATTATTATTATACATTATTTATTATTATTATTATTATTAATTATTATTGTTGTTGTTGTTATTATTACTATTATTATCATTATAATTATTATTATTATTATTAATATTAAAATCATTATCATCATCATCATCATCACCACCATCATCATCACCACCATCATCATCACCATCATCATTATCATCATTATTTTTAAAGATAAATAAATAAATGCTACTCACCCCTTTGGCAATGTTTAGGACGGAAATCGGCAGGGGCATGAACTTTTTGCACTTGTGTACGTAGACAAGGAAGAACGGCGAGGCTATCCAAATAAACAAACATGGCGCCCATGTCAGGACTGTGTTAGTGAAACAGGTGGAAAATTCGGGAATGTCTACTTCCAGTTTGGACACGTCCTAGAAATATATAAATATGTATACATAATAACGATATTATTCGAGGATTAAGCAAAATTATTAAACTTTGTCAATCTTTGTAGAAACAAGGTCTAAGGGCTGTTAAACGGAGCTCAATTTCCGACTAGTCTCTCTCTCTCTCTCTCTCTCTCTCTCTCTCTCTCTCTCTCTCTCTTTCTTTCTTTCTTTCTCCCTCCTCTTTCTCCTTCTCTCCTTCCCTCTCTCCCTCTCTTTGGTTCATTGATAATCAGCATAAAATAAGTATTAAATATATTATAAAAGTATATTGTATTTGGTATTTTTTCAAGGAATAAAATACAGGATCAATTAGCATTCGTAACTGCTTGCAAAAGGGAGTAATTAATAAGAACTGAAATGTTTACAAAAAGAGGTAAATTTATTAATTAAAATTCTCAAATAAACAAAGCACTAGCGTTTTATATATTTATTAATTCATGCCACATCAGCCCGACATAGAAAAAAAAGAATTAATTATATCTACAACACGTATGATGGTGATATTGTTTTACAAGTATCTTATTTTAAAATCCTGAAGTTTGTCCATTTTAGTTATATACATAGTTTTGTTGTTGTTGTTGTTTTAGGGGTGGGGGAGGGTGTTCGTATGATTGCAACGACACTATTATACGAGTACCAACAATGACGTCGTGTTGTTATTTATTTATGAAGGATTATCCGAAATACAATGTATATGTCTGAGTAGAACACTCGGAGCACAACCGGTCAACTGGAAGACCTGCCCACGTGAATGTTCTCGCCCCAACCAGGACTTGAACCCACACGGTGAGGGGCTGAGGAGTCACAAGTCAACGATCGCTATAGACACCTATGTCTACTTTTTTCAAAATATTAAAAAAGTAAGCTTACCTAATGTACTAAGTTTCCGTAAAAAAAGTAGAATAGGTTCAGTATTAGTTCGATTTCAAAACTACGCATGCGCAGAATAGTTTCAGTATTAGTTCGATTTCAAAAATACCCATGCGCAGAATACTTTCAGTATTAGTTCGATTTCAAAACTACGCATGTGCAGAATAGTTTTAGTATTAGTTCGATTTCAAAACTGCGCATGCGCAGACTTTATGAATTTTACTATAGAGTGTATATGTGCAGATTGTGTTCTACCATATCATGGTAAGCTATTGCCAACAGATCATGCGAATCAATATGTTCTTAATAAAAGATTTGAAGGGTACTATATCAACCAGTAGACACGATAGACCCCTCCGTCTCTCTCTCTCTCTCTCTCTCTCTCTCTCTCACACACAAACACACCCTCTTTCTCTACCCCCTCTCTCCATCTCATTTAAGTGTAAACTCTATTTACCTGCATACTTCTCTCATTTAAATTTAGTATATTTATATTTGTCTAAAACTGTAAATTGAAACTGTTATTCGAACGCCTAGTACTTATATTTTCTTGCAAATGTATACAACCACTCTATTTACATGTTGTCTTGTATATTGATCTAAGGAAATGAACATTATAAGCTTTGCTTTCGTTCAAATCCTCTCTCTACTTGTATGTATATCCTGTGTTTGTGTACCGCAAATGTATTGCAAAATATGAGAATAAATATGTTTAAACTAATATGTTCATACACAAGAGAAATTATTCAAAAATTTAGGATTTGTTATTATAACTAACAGTGACATAATATGTTAACATGTTATTGATCTTTGCAACTAGGTAATTATTTGAAATTAATATATTACTTTGAATGACATACACTAATGTATTAAACGTTTTTTGAGGACCCACTGGTGATTAAACCCCATAATTAACTTTTCAAGCTAAACAGTTTATATTTATAATAGCGATCGTGTATACGGATGAAACAACAAAAGCCTTTCAAATTCACTTTTGAAAATGAAATCTGCAGTACAAAGCACCAACATATATCCACATCCAGTCACCAGAACTAGTGATATGCTTTTGACTTGTGCTTTAAAACTTTTCGAAAAGAAGTGTGTTTGCTTGTAGGTGTTGTTTTTTCTTTTTTTGTTGTTGTTTTTGTTATTGTTTGTTAAACGTCACTTATCAATGGTCATAGAGGTAAAAGGCGGGATATTTTGATACATAAACAATGCCGGTTTCGCTCGCTCACATAAACTCACTATTAAGACCAACTTTCTATTAAGATCAACTTTCTATTAAGACCACTTTGAGTCAAAACGGAATGTGGTCCTAATAGAGGGAATTTACGGTACAAGTTTTGTAAATGAATTTAGGTGGATTTTTGGCGTTTCCAAGCAGCCGGATACTAAAGTTAAAGTCACATTATATTTTCATGACATCTACAAATTAAATTTGTAGCGAGAGTATACCAAAGTAAGGCGTTTTCACAATTAGAAATTTTAAGAACGCACACTTTTAGAACGTGGATATTTGTCGACAATATTAAAATAGATCACTTTTTAAACGTTACTTAATGCCAACTTATATTCGATTCAATTCGACACCCAAAGCGTAAATATTTTATTTGAAAAAATGCTAGACCAAAAAGCAAACATTAAAATTGGAAAAATATGACAGTGTCTGTTGCATTGGCGGTGATGATGATGATGATAATGATGATGATAGTGATGATGATGATTTACGAAGCAGACGAAAAAGATGACAAAAGAAAAAGATGATGATGATGATGATGATGATGATGATGATGATGATGATAGTGATGATGATGACAAAAAAGCGGCAGAAACAAAGAAAAAGTCATAGAAAAGAAAACTGATTGTGATGAAGAAGAATACTTACCCATAATGGTTCTCCGCCACAGAAATCCCGGAACAAAAACAAAGAATTATTCTCCATTTTGGAAGTTTAGAAATTCATCGATTGTTTATACTTGTCAGTAGAAATCTCAGGTTAAGGTGTTGGTACACCAGTTCAAAGGCCACACGGAACGGCTGTAAAAGAAGGAAGTTGAAAATTAGAAAAGATTAAGTGTCATGTTTCCTTGTGTTAAATTCTTGCAAGAGGAGTCGACAACACAGTGAAAAAGGATACAAGGCGTGTGACAGGTCAACGTATTTTTCTGATATAACGTTGTGACCAGCAACGTATTTTAGAGTTTTACTTCAACACCAATAATTTTCACTGGTATTTGACATATTCTTCATAACATTTACCAACAACAGTAGATGTGGCTTGGTTAAAAACAACAAAGTGTTAGCCCATAGCGAGGCTAACCTAGAAGAGGAAACAGAGATGGATCCTGGGTGGGGTTGGGAGGGGTTGGGATGCATCCAACCCCCACCAACCAAATAAAAGAGTAGAGTTGTAAAAACATACCAATAAGCTTCAAAAGATTTAAGCTTTTAAAGAAGTTTTTATCTGTTGACTGCTTAGGTCGAAGTCAGGGTCCCCTACTGCCCACTGCGCGCGTGGTTGTGTGTGTGTGTGTGTGTGTGTATATATATATATATATATATATATATATATACACACAAACAACACGCAGTGTATATATAGTATATATATAGTATTTACTGCGATATAGTTGAATGGGTCTTGATTCATACCGCCCCCCACCCCCCTCTCCCACACCAAACTTTTCTGGATCCGATAATGACAGAATATGATCCTAAAAAAGTGTGAGTAACTTAGAACTAAGCCAGTCTGTGCATTTGGTTTTGTTACTTTAATTAACTTATATTTTGTTACCTTGTGTGTTATTATGTATATAATGTATACGCAAAAAAATGTGTACTCATGTATAAAAGAGTAAATTACTCGGAATTAGGCAATGGAGTACGTGCATTTGTGATTAAAACAGGTAGGTGTTTTTAACGAGAAAAATATACAGGAATGTACATGGTCTCAAGAAAAAAGAAGTGTCACACAGAACCAGACTGTGGATTCAGTTACTTTTACATTCTTTTGGTCATAGAAACCGTGTGTGTTATTCAACGAGAAAATCAATGGGAATGTACATGTTCTCACGAAACAGGTGCCTGTAAAAGGGACAGAATGCTATGACAGGCTATTTTGTAAATAACTCACTTCTTTCTTCGTGAGACCATGTACATTCTTATATATGTGTCTCATTAAAGACAACCCAAGCACATTTTCCTTTCCGGAAAAGTGTGAAGTAATCCGAATTACTTAAATATTATTCCAATAGGGAATTTTCTCAATAAAACAGTTTCTTTAAATTCTTTATTGACGTTTCGGCCCAAAGAGTTTACAGAGATTGTAGGCAGAATTTATATAAAGGCGTATGTGCATTTTGTCACATTTATTGGCTCATGTCCCGACTTCAAATCATTAAAAAAATAATGTTGTATGTGATATTCTGAATAAAAGTTTGCAGCGACAAATTATTAATTGATATTTTTTCTTTTCAAGCTCACTTACAAGCTCCTTAATTTATATTTAAATAAGTTTTAAATTTCTAGTTTGAAACTTCTGATTATTTTAACTCGTGCAGAAATGGTAACATGTTTAATTTTTGATTCTGTTTATCGTCCCATCGACAGTATTTCAGTTTACTGGAGACTGTGTCCACATGAAGCAGATATAGTGCTGCCTTCACTGTGTATAGCATGTCGTGAACACCTGGCATGATACCAAATATAGTCACATTGTCCTGACACATGGCCAACCAGTGGTGGAGGTGAAAGTTACTCTGGCTGTACCTTATTAGTACTTGGATTCTATAAATTTCGTGTTGTCCATGACTACGCATTAAATAGTAAGATATAATCAGATATGAATATACATAAACGTTTATGTACATAGAATGGATGGCATAATCTTAGAGTGTCAGTGTTTAGAACAGTGCGTCACGTTCAGCGGTGGATACAGAAATTGTGTTTGAGTGGGGCGGGGTATGACTCAAGATCCATTCAACCTTATCGCAGTTAATGCTACACACACACACACACACACACACACACACACACACACACACACACACACACACACACACACACACACACACACACACACACACACACACACACACACACTCACACACACACACACACACACACACACACATATATATACAGTTAGGGACCCTAACCTCGACCTAAGCAGTCAACAGACACAATTTACTTTAAAAAGCTTACTATTTTAAAGCTTACATGTATGTGTTTTCGCAACTTTACTCTTTTACCTGGTTGGTTGGAGGATGCATTTCCCATCTACGTATTGCCATTAGTTGTACTCGACAGTTAAATAAGTCGAGTGCCGTTTTACTTGTTGTTTAAATGTGTATATGAAGTTATTGACTCATATCATTATGCAGGACTTTTAAACACATATTAAAAGTGGAATCCAACAGTTTTGTTTCTCAAAGAAGGTAATGAAGTCCAGAGACGGTCCAGAGAAAAGCTGTTTTTATGATGCCCTATATTTATGTGAAAAATGAAGCATAACATTCCACTCGTCATCGCAAATATGTATTTCCTATCTGAGCCTCGCTACACAGTTATTTTTAAACTGAAAAAAAACACACCACGTGACCACTTTCTTTTGAGAAACGTTCATCGCTCTGATATCTATAACTATGTTTAGCACAAATCCTCAATCGTGCTTAGCTTGTTTTGTTTTTGAAATACATTGCAGCGACCATTTATAATCATGATATCGATGTTCAGCTTTTTTATGGAGGAAGACCCCAGACACATGTCTGGGTAGAACCACCGGCGTACATCAAGTCCGCTGGAAGACCTTCCCCTCATAAAGTCCTTCGTCCCGAACGGGACTTGAACCAACGCGGTGGGAGGCCAAGCAGTCAGAGGAGTAACAAATCGGCGACTCTTTTCCTTTATGTTAGTCCTTTTTATATCTTTTATTTTTTCGTGTTTATTTATAGGCTTGAAAAGAAAAAAAAGATTTAAGCGATTTATTTCAAGTTATATATGGTTTGTAATTTCATCGTCATATTTGGTGCAAATAACGTTTCAGATGGCTGTTTGTCAATTGTTGTTAACATTTTTTTCAATTGAGTAAATAAAAAAAATCATACAATTTATCAAATCTATAAAAACTGGGGAGTAATAAAAGATTTTAAATTATTTCCATCGAATCCGATCAGTTTCGTAAGCGTTCGTATTATCCCGTGACCCGCATTTACACTTTCGTCCTTGACCCCTAATTCGTAAGTCACAATGGCGGACGAAGGAAGCCCAATTCGCAAAAAAACAAACAAAAAAAACAACAAACAAACAAAGGCCAGCACGGAAAGAAAAAGAAGATAATTAACTCGTAAGATGGAACAGCACAAATCTAGAATTCACTTAGGATCGGACAAAAACCCCGACGACATCGTTTATTTTCGGCGTGTTTAACGGAGAGGCCCGATGGAATTATCGGCTGTGATCGACCAAGTCGACGAATGCGAATGAAACGTATTTGTAACATATATTTTGTGGGTTAGTGACAAGAATAAATGTTAGGTTTTTAGTTTTGGGGCAATAAAACATTCGCACTACATGATCATAAGGCTAACACACAGTATATGGTGAAAGAACAAGGTTTATTCCAAGGTCATAGCCTTTACTATGTGTACCGTCTTATTGTTTATTGTGTTTATCGTCCCACCAACAGTATTTCAGTTATCTGGAGACGGTGTCCACTTAAAGAAGATATAGTGCTGCCTTCACTGTGTATAGCATGTCGTGAACACCTGGCATGATACCACACCCAGTCACATTATCCTGACACCGGGCCAACCAGTCGTGGAACTACCCTTATATTTGCTTGAGCGTTAGCAAGCGAGCTATAGCACAACCATTTTTAACGACTTTGGTATATCGCGGTCCGGGATCGAACCCGGGGCCTCCCGTACCTGGAGCAGACGCTCGTACTGTCTTAGTATAAGTTTAAGAATATATGGCTTACATGTAGTACATGGTTACATTTATTTGAATTAGGCAAACTGTCGGATGGCACCTTTAAAACCCGAGATAAAACAACAAGCGAACAAAACAGTCCAGAAAAAACATATTCAAAGATAAAATATGAGAAAATAATCTATATAATCAAAATAATCACATATTCTGTATGGAAAAATAACTCACAGCTTCATCTTAAAAAATTAAATAAAGATACGAGTTCAATTATGTTCTTAAAAAAACTCACATGAATGAAAGAAATGAAATATAGTAAAATAAATTGTATGAAATACGAACCTTGTACAGTTATTTCTTTTGGTTGCTTCCGGTCAGTCTTCTGATTTCCCTTTTTCTGGCTCTAATGTGTATAACAAATCAACATATATCTGTATTTAGAAGCCACAACACTTATTATCCAATTCTTTATCTTTTTCTTAATTTAAATAAAACACATATTTTGCACAGTTTCCTATTTTCCAAATTTTCTATATATATATGACTAATATTGAAATAACCAAACTGCTGCCTATATAGTCTCTGTTTCCCCATAGACAATTACATTCTGTTATATTTCTGATGTATTACATAAAATTTACATTATTTGCTTCAAATGACATTAACGGTAAAGCTTCTTTTGGTTCAATGTATCATTAAATTTACAAAGCCCGACAACAGTACCAAAAAAAAACCGGTGCGTTGTTTTCACACGACCGTTAAAATCCACACTGTCGTTTCCAGTGTTTTGACTACACTAAATTAAGTAGTAAATGTTTGTGTATAAATTTATCGCATTAATTATTATTATTGACGAACGTGATCGTGAAAACCTTAATTAAAGCGTCTATAGCATGCACAGTCTCATGTGGAATATTTAGAACACATTCATGTTCTCGGTAGGTTAAATAAAACGAATGTTCTGATTATTATTTCTAGCGAGACGTGTATATACATCTCACGTTTTATGAACAGAAATAGCACAGATTAAACTGAAAGGTTTAAAAGTAACTTATATTAAATGATAAGGCTGCTTGTTTGTTTCTTACGTGCAACAACCGCAGAAGTAGAAATATAAGCTTCAAACCGGTCTTGCTTCTGGGTTAACTCTTTAGCGACTTCCAAACTTGCGCGGTTAAGCAACGGTTCCCGTGGCTGGTGTATGCATGGGTAACCGCTAAAGATCACCGACTGCGTTACATATGTGGCAGCGGTGGGATTGAGTCAACTGCCGGACTGCAGTAACTTGCCCACGAAACTTCCCAGGCCAAGTCTCGCGACGAGAATTCTCGGAGGAAGAAGTAATGTATCGACTTCAGAGGTAGGAATATAAGCGTTTCAAACCAGCCTCGCTGCGAGGTTAACTCTTTAGCGACTTGGTTTAAGTGGCTTCGATACTTGCGCGGTTAAGTAATGGTTCCCGTGGCTGGTGTATACGTGAGTAACCGCTGGAGAGCACCGACTGCGTTACATAGGTTGCAGCGGTGGGACAGAGTCAACTGTCGGACTGCAGTTACTTGCCCACGGAACTTCCCAGGCCTGGGAACTTCCCAGGGACGAGACTTCTCGGAGTGGGGGAGTAATGTATCGACCGCAGAGGTATGACTATAAGCGCCTCAAACCAGCCTCGCTGCTAGGTTTACCCTTTAGCGACTTGGTTTTAGCGGTTTCCAAAGTTGCGCGGTTAAGCAACGGTTACCGTGGCTGGTGTATGCATGGGTAACCGGTAAAGATCACCGACTGCGTTACATATGTGGCAGCGGTGGGATTGAGTCAACTGCCGGACTGCAGTTAATTGCCCACGGAACTTCCCAGGCCAAGTCTCGGGACGAGAATTCTCGGAGGAAGAAGTAATGTATCGACTTCAGAGGTAGGAATATAAGCGCTTCAAACCAGCCTCGCTGCTGGGTTAACTCTTTAGCGACTTGGTTTAAGTGGCTTCGATACTTGCGCGGTTAAGTAATGGTTCCCGTGGCTGGTGTATACGTGGGTAACCGCTGGAGAGCACCGACTGCGTTACATAGGTTGCAGCGGTGGGACAGAGTCAACTGTCGGACTGCAGTTACTTGCCCACGGAACTTCCCAGGCCTGGGAACTTCCCAGGGACGAGACTTCTCGGAGTGGGGGAGTAATGTATCGACCGCAGAGGTATGAATATAAGCGCTTCAAACCAGCCTCGCTGCTAGGTTTACCCTTTAGCGACGTGGTTTAAGCGGTTTCCAAAGTTGCGCGGTTAAGCAACGGTTACCGTGGCTGGTGTATGGATGGGTGACCGCTGTAGAGCCCCGGCCTGTGTTACACTAGCTTCTACTCATATTTCATGCGAGACCTCCGGTAAACCAGTGGTTCTACCTACATATATGAATAGGGTCTTTCTCCAAAATAAATTAGCTGGACTTCGCCAATAAGACAATATTTGTGTCGCTGAGAAAGTAAAAAACCCAAATCAAACAGATACCTCTGCTACTTATATTGCTGCTGTTTCTTTAGCAATTGCTGCTGCTAATATTTCTGCTGTGCTGCTCTAGCAACTACTGCTTCTCATATTACTGCTGATGTTCTTCGCTATCAACTAACATTACCGCTACAACAAGTTTATTTATTATTTTGTTTACTATAGCTGCATATTTTGTTGATTAATCAATTATTAATGAATGTCGACAAGTTATCTAGTTTTATTCACAAATTGTTCATTCACTTTTTTCCGAGACGAAAATGTGATGCAGCACAATAAATAGAGTTTCTTGACTTTTTAATACTTTTTTAATCAAACCCACTGTAAAGCATGACATTCGCTTCATTTCATCAAATTTCAACGGCTGTACACTTTCACTTTCAGCTTGTCACGTGCTTCGCGTCGACCAATGATCGGCGAAGATGAATCGTAGGCGGAAAGCACCGAATTTATCCAATCGATATATTTCGGCACATTCGTGTACACGCCGGGCGTGTATTTCTCGGCACAAGAATATCCCCACGATACGATTCCCGCCACTTGGAAAATTCCATCGTTGTTACAGACTAACGGACCGCCACTGTCTCCCTGGAAACAAAGTGAATAAAGTAAATAAATGAATGAATATACACAACATAACCACAAAATTTCGGCTATTTTGAAATCAAGTAAGGACAAAACCTTCATCTAAACGACTAGTTATTCCTTCGTCGAGCCATGGATAACTCAATAAATGTACATCGATCTAAACTACATCGAGTAAACGGGTTTTTACTTATCTATTGCTCGAAACGTTGTGAATTATTTCTTTTTTGGCTATTTTAAATATAAAAAAATACATCAACATTTTATATTCAATACATTATGTAATAAAGGTGTATGGCTACATAAATAGTCGCTGCTGCTGATGATGATACTGCTGATGTTGATGCTGCTACTGATCGTAATTAAGGTGGTGGGGTGGTAATTATGATAAGGATTATGATTATGATTAATAGAAGGAAGGGAAACAAATTGAAAAAGTTGACAAATATGAAAGTGTCGATATTGCTGTAGCAGATTATGCTGCTGTTGATGATGATGACAAATGCTACTCACCTGGCACGTGTCCACGCCCCCCTGTTTCAGTCCTGCACACACCATTGTATCTGGGATGGTCACGTTTAGAAGATACGTACATACGGCTTGCGGAAGTAGGGGCACACTAGCTTTGTACAGCGCATGCGTGCCGTGCCCACCTGTTAAGTAACCAAACAGAAACATATTTTATTTATTTATTGGAGAAAAACTTACAACGCTGAATATATAAGGAATTTAATATGTGTAATCTAAACAAGGCTAAAGTCATCATAACTCAAGAAACTGGATCGTTCAAAGCCAGCTGATTTTAACCAATCAGAAAGCGTCAATTCATTAACCCCCTTTAACATTGCCCAGAGGCTAACGAGGAAAATCTTATGTGCAACCTCCAGCGTTTTAAGTATACATGGCTTTGAACATGTGGGAACCTAAAGAAAAAGGTCTAAATAATCACATTCATCTTTCATTCATTTCAATAGCTATATATCATGATTGTCGATAGTATATACTGACAAAATATGTTTTACATCATCAGAAAATGACTTAACACACTGTGTTCGGCTGTATTGGTGCAGATTGTACTTAAGAATCCCCATTAGAAGACATCACGTAAGCCTGTAGTAACAGTTACTAAGGATTTAAGACGTGTAATATTTGAGTTTTTTCCTAACAGCTTTAATTTCCCAGAAGTTTAAATATAATATATCTGAAATCTTTTTAGATTACTTTAGAAGGCATTTAGATGCCAACAAGTTCATAGAAAGTAACAGACAAAGCTGAAATAGAAGCCACAATATAACGTTCTGTATTATTTGAACCCCGGACCTCTTTTATGGCAGTTAAAAGTTCTACCGGCTGCACCAATGAGTCATGCGGCATGCTTGGTTTTTTATGTTTTATGTACTAGTTTTTGTTCAAACTGTCTAATACCATATTTAACCCTAAAAATCGTGTGTGTGTGTGTGTGTGTGTGTATGTGTGTGTGTGTGTGTGCGCATGCGTGTGTATGTGTGTGTGTGTAGGGGTCGGGGGTGGAGGTGTAAATTTACCAGAATAAGCCGCTCCCCATCCTGTGATGACGCAGGTCTGGTACTCGAAACTCTGCATTTTGTCCGGCAAGCAGACTGGACGTATAAAACCGTTTACCGATACGTCCTCAGTCAGTTTCATCATCGCGATATCATTTGAGTACACATTGGGGTCGAACTGGGAGTGGACGAATAGCGTGTCAACCTAAAAATAGAATTTAAAAAACAACAGGAATTTAAAAAAAAAGTATAGACATATATCAAGTTGTGAAAATAATTAACAGTTTTCCCATTTTGAGAACAATTTTGAGTAAATTGTTATTTGACTTTGGCTTTTGATCCCATAATATATACTCTTGCCACCAAAATTATTAAACGTTACTTTAAATTGATTTTATGAATGCACTTTTTTTCTTATTCCATAAAATTGCCTCACCTTTTCTCGTTCAATCTTATGTACGTGTATTGGTATTATACTTGGTATGATCTGTTTTCTTTATTTTTCCCCAAACTTTAATTTTTAATGTATAAATTCAAAGTGATATAATTAATAAGACTGAGATTTATTTCGATATCAAATGTTTTACTATGATCCTAATACGACCTTACCAAGGGCTACATATTAGATCGCATAATTCCCATTTTGTTTCTTAAGACTGTGAATAACCAGAAGAAAGACATATAAATTCCTCGAGATTATTCTTAAAAAGATACAGGCATTAATGAGACTTTAATTACTCAATGATTTTTTTTCCAGAATATAAACTATTAAGAAAGCAAGACACCAACCTATTATATAATTGACATAATTCCCTTACACCGTTTACAAATCTTAATTTAAAACTTTTCACTTTGGTATCCGACAGTTTGGGATTGGGATTTGCCGGCATTTTTGCCGATACTGCGCAGCGACATTTCTATCATTATAGCACAGGGGCACTTATGAGGTGCCCAGGGACTGAACCCGGCCGGTCCATTATACTGACACCGACGAGTCAGGCGTTCTGAGAGAAGCCACTACTACCATCTATAAAGTCTTAGGTTTTACCTGGCCGGGGTTCGAAACCGCGACCTCCCGATCCGAAAGCCGACTTTCTAGTGACTACTGACACAAATGTTGAATTATATACGAGCTTATGTAAATACATCTCTGCGACTAGTAATGGTTATGACAAAAAAGTCCTATTTTGGTGAAGGAAGATCCAAGACAAGCATCTGGGTAGAACCACTGATGTCCGCCAGATCAGCTGAAAGACCTTCCCACTTTGAGTCCACCGCCCCGAACGGGACTCGAACCCACGCGGTGAGAGGCTAAGAAGTCACAGGAGTTACAAATCGACGACTCCACCACTACGCCAGGGGGCGCCCCTGATGTTTTCTGAAACGACCATTTAAATTTGTTTTACATTAAAAGATCAGAAACATGGTGTTCATTGAAGTCCTTTATTAAAATGCTGTATCCACACAAAATGTTAACACCCAATTTGTAACAAGGAGAATAACAGCATAGAAGTGGACCAACTTGACAATATATATTAAATGATAAATTATGTTATGTTTGGTCTTCCTTAATTAATTATCTTGAGACCAAAGTGTTTTCATTGGTAATCGTATTTATCAATTTTATCTTAAAACTCTTTAAAGGTGGTATCCGTCAGTTTGGAACAAAATTTCTTTTCCCTAATAACCAAATAAGGATATAATGATAGAAATGTCGCTGCACAGTATTGACAAATTCCGGCTAATCCCATCCCATCCCAGTAGTCACATGACTTGGAAAGCGCATTTGTTTCATTTATTCATTTGTTTCTTTTATTTACATCTGTTATTTACTGCAGTTGTCAGCTCAAATGAAACATACGCCTCTACACATATGTAAACTGTCATGAAAACAAAGAAAAGTGCCACATTTGTCATGACAAGGACAAATTACACAATTGTCATGGAAGAGTAAAACTTAACATTTTGTGTGATAAAAGGAATAGCGTGGGTGCTAATGTTTGTAATGACTGTTTAGAAATGCCAACAACCAAATCATGACGTTTTTGACTAAGCAGCAGCAGTTAACGGCTAGTACATGTATTTTCTCGACATTCAATACAGGGGTTTGCGTCCCGATGCATAAGATTTCCCCTGGAAACAACAAAACGCACACACGCACGCATGCACGCACATACAACAACAAAAAGAACAACAAAAAAATCAAAACTGGACGCCTCTGGCTAAGCAACAAGAGTTTACGTCTAGTGTATGTCATTTCTTAACCATTAGAACTTAGGTTCGAGTCTCGGTGTGGAAGTTCACCGGAGGCAGCGACCAAAATATGGTCGCCTTTGGCTAAGCGACAGGAGTTTACGTCTAGTGTATGTCATTTCTTAACCATTTGAACGTGGATTCAAGTCTCGGTGTGGTGTGGAAGTTCATCCCAAGCAAAGACCAAGAAATGGTCGCCTTTGGCTTAGCGACTTGAGTTTACGTCTTGTTTGTGTAATTTCTTAACCATCAGAACGTAGGTTCGCGTCTCGGTGTGGAAGTTCATCCCAGGCAACAACCAAGAAATGGCCGCATTTGGGTAATTGGCATTAGTACAAGACGTGTTATATCTCAATCCATTACCGTATAGGTTAGGGTTTATATATATCTTTATATATTGATTTTTAGTAACTCATCACTTGTTATTATCCACGCAGTAAAGCAGTGAATAAATTTAGCACAGATTCTGTTTGTTTGTTAATCGGGTTTTTCAGTTATCTGGAGACGGTGTCCACTTAAAGCAGATATAGTGCTGCCTTCACTGTGTATAGCATGCCGTGAATACCTGACATGATACCACACCAAGTCACATTATCCTGACACTGGGGCAACTGGTCGTGGAACTACCCTTATATTTGCTGGAGCATTAACAAGGGAGCGATATCACTACCATTTCACTTTGGTATGTCGCGGTCCGGGTTGCTCTCTCCGGTTAGGTGTACACATTCTGTACGTTAAATAACTCGTACCACGGATATGTCGTTGCGTTTATGGCCTTCACAAAAATCGAGTTATAGAGGCTTTACTGTAAATACATGTACACATTCGCACACATTGTTACGTTGTAAATGTAATTAAGCGTGAATGTACACTTCAATGTATAAAATTAGGGCTTAACTTAGGTCTATGTATATTATGCAAATTAAACTTTGAGCGTTGATTAATTAAAAACAATATTTCTGATGTCAATATGTTCAAGTAATATATCGATTTGATTTTCATCATCGGAGTAGATGCAATTAACGTTGTATTTAATGAGTATTATTTTTAAAACATAAGTAGTAAATGTGTGTCCATAATCGATGATATTATTCCATAAGAAACAGCTATGGTGGCACATTGTCGCCACTAGAAAATTAAAAGTTTTCGTCAAATTTAGGTCTAGTTTGGATATTTATCATCTATTACAAACCTTTATTTATTTATCACATAAAACTTTGCACGTTACTGCCATTATTTTTTTTGCATCACTTACTGTTTAATTTTGCAAGATACTAAATATCAAAATATAGATAGTTTTTTTTTAAATTTTCGGCCGGCTCTCTTGCCGAGTGGTGAGTGGGTAAGAGACCAAGGGTATCTGAATATTGAATAAATAAAGATAAATATTACCTTGAAAGCATATTGTTACTTCATCATAACCGTTTTCATGAAACTATTTCGAGATAAAGTGAAAGTAAATAAAAGGTATGTTTTATATGGGGTTTTTTTTAATAAAAAAGCAGTATCGCAGCGACCAATTATGATCATTATGGCGACGTCCAGCTATTCTGGAAGAGGAAGACCCCAAACAAATGTCTGATCAGAACCACCGGCTCACCGCAGGCCAGCTGGAAGACTTTCCCACATTAACTCCGTCGCCCAGAGCAGGACTCGAACCCACGCGGTGAGAGGCTAAGCTGTCAGAGGAGTTACAAGTCGGCGACTCTACCACTACGCCACGAGCGCCACTTTAACAGGTATGTGTAGGCGATATAAAGCTAACCTATCAAAAGTCCTTAAAAATATTATTATCAAATATCACGACAACTGCATGTACGTTTTATGTTACTAATTAATTAAAATGAATGTCAACTACCTTTGTCATGAAAACTGATAATTAAGTGGTGGCAGGAATATGGTATAGTTAACAGCAAAAATATTCCTAAAAACACTTTTACCACTGCCAATCAATCGTCGAAGCCCACGGCTACTGACTACGTTTCACTCCATTCATACACAGTGGAATTTTTATCTATGATATCTCAGTATTAAGAGTTAAATTTGAAAAGATATCAGCCAATCAAAACAACGTTTAAATTCCGCTACTCGTACATGTACGTGCGGAGGTAGCTTTCATCTGGAAACTAATTCTCTTTGCATTTATGACGTCATTTTGGAGGGAAAGCCGAAAACTACATAGTACGAGCCATCCGATTGGATTGAAATCTTCTTCGGCAATCGTAAAACTTCGGGTATTTCCGTATGGTTCGTAAAATACACCTCGTACATAGCTCTAGAATACACCAAAGTGCGTCGCCTGAGTTATGAAACAGTGTCCGTTCGCGAGAAAGTAACAAATTATATATATATATCATTTAGTTGAGTATATCTTGCAATAACAACGATTTTTTTTATCAATACAATCTATATGATTTACGGAAAATTGAAAAGTCAACATTAAATACCCAGTATTAAAACTAAGACACACAAAGTAGATCCAAGATGGCGCCTTATTATGTCAGAGGTCTCTTGCATAGCATAAAGGCCGAGGTGATCAGATTGCTTCTTCGGGTTATAAAGCGACAAATGAAATACAATTACCAGAAACGGCGAAAAGTGAACTAAATATCCCACGGGCGATGAACAGAGTGTAATGAACTGGGTCGGTCGTTGGTGTCCAACGATGTGCCCAGGAATGGGATGGGATAAGCCGGCATTTTTGCCGATACTGCGCAGCGACATTTCTATCATTATAGCACAGGGGCACTTATGAGGTGCCCAGGGACTGAACCCGGCCGGTCCATAATACTGACACCGACGAGTCAGGCGTAATGCTGTCCCCTTAGCCCCGAGCGTTAGGAGGGAAGCCACTACTACCAACTTTTAAGTCTTTGGTTTGACTCGGCCGGGGTTCGAACCCACGACCTCCCGATCCGCAAGCCGACGCTCTACCACCAATCCGTAGACAATTTAAACAAGTTTCGTCGAATCCCGAAATGTTCCGATTAGTTACGACAGCGTTCGTATTATTCATTGGCGCACATTTACGCGAAATCCAAATGCCTTGGAGTTACAGACACAATGTAGTTACTTAAACATTTCTAATGCGCCCAAGAAAAGAAGCGCGTAGTAATTTTGCAAATGAAAATGTTTATCATTTAACTGTCGCCTTAAGTTTCCTAATCAAAGTACAGTTTGTAAAACTAAATGGAATGCATAGCTGCTTATCCTTCGAAATTCATAATTCATCATAAAAGATCGGCGTTTAAAAATTAAAATCAAGCCAGAATGTTTGTTAATTGGATTTATCGTCCCACCAACGGTAATTCAGTTATCTGGAGATGGTGTCCACTTGAAGCATATATAGTGCTGCCTTCACTGTGTATAGCATGTTGTAAACACATGCCATTAAACTACACGCAAGCACATAGCAGAGTTGTGAAAACACATGTAAGCAAAAAGCATCTCTTTCTCCCTCCCTCTCTCCCTCCCCCACCCTCTCTCCCTCCCTCCCTCTCTCTCTCCCTCTTTCCCCTCTCTCCCTCCCTTCTTCCCACTCCCTCTCTCCCTCCACCCTCTCTTTCCCTCCTCTCTATCTCTCCCACCCTCCCTCCCACTCCCCTTCTCCCTTCCTCCCTCTCTCTCCCTTCCTCCCTCTCCCTCCCTTCCTCCCTCTCCCTCCCTCTCTCTCTCTCTCTCTCTCTCTCTCTCTCTCTCTCTCTCTATATATATATATATATAAATATATATATATATATATATATATATATATATATATATATATATATATATATATATATATATATATATATACACACATGAGTGTACATTCAAGTCTATTTCGTAGAAATGACCAAGGAGTTCCGATTGTGTGTCAAACGCTAAACGATCTTAGAAAGGTTGACGGGATAAACTGACAAGAGACATGTCAGTGTTCAGTTGCATCATCTTCGGTCCTTTCCGTACACGTTCGGAAAAGAACCCCCGAAAGTAACAGTATGAGTACATTGAGATTCTCTCTGTGTACTTCGGTCTTCCTATATATGTAAATTTGCGTACGGTTATCTTGCGAAATAGAAATAATACAAATAAAAAATTTAAATTTAAAATGACTTATTTTTTGACAATGCTTTAAAGTTACACATCAGACATTACAGCTGAATGCAAGACTTAAACCCAATTTCGCCATATGAAAACAAAATTAAATGCTTTAAATATTAGTTGCAGTATTTCACATAAATTGTGATTGTGTCAATATATGTAGACCTCTGCAAGAAAATAAAACAGCTCAATATAACTCTCTCTCTCTCTACCTCTCTCTCTGTCTGTCTGTCCCTCTCTCTCTTTCTCTCTCTCTCTCTCTCTCTTCTCACTCATCCTTCACTTTATGTTTATCTCTTTTCTTTCGTTATTTTTTTCCAAATGTTTTATATGGTCCATTTAAGAGCGTGTTGTGTCAAAAGACTGTGTATCAAGGTCTTAGGGTATGGTTGTCATCTTGTCGAGGCTACTTTTCCCCAGTAATACCTCCAAAGCTTTTTGTGTAAATAGCCGAGATATTCCGAATGGTGGTGTTTTTTTTTACAATCGGACTGTTTCGGTAACCAACGTTGTCAATAATTGCTTTTTAAAGGTGGTAACCGAAAGTCTGCGTATATCTAATCTATGTAACAATATCTGACATATGTTTGGGGTGTTTGTGAAATAATGTCCGCAGAAGAAATCATACTTTAGTCCAATCTCTGACGATTTTCAAATGTATCTCATTTTTAGGGCAATACAAGTCGTTAATCAATGCTTAAAATGTTCATTCTTTTCAAATCTATAAATAAGAACGATTGGGATTCCTGCTGAAAATAGACATCGACGTCACAGCGGATGACGTGGATGAGATATAACATTAGTAGTTACGTGGTTTTCTTGGTTTAAAAATAGCAAACTATGCAGCGTGGCTCAGATAGAAAATACATATTTGTATTGACGATTGTGGCATTATGGTTCATTTTTCAGACAGGTGTATGACGTCAAAAAACAGCATATTGCGAGATCTGTTCATGTAAGAATCGTAAACTAAGACGTTTTAATGACAATATTTGTCCAATATCACTCATTCCTCTCTTTTTGTTTATCTTTATTCAGATAACAATGTTTTACTAATAAGTAAGATGATGAATGAAAATATTTTGGTCCAAACTATCGGATACCATCTTTAGGTGATCTTTGATTCAGAGTTAACTTCAAATCTACGACATATACTGGCCTGTATAATCTTCTCCTGCCCCTCCACAAATGCTCTGTCGTTCTCACCAACCACAACATTCCACGTTGACGGGTAATGGTTCCTGTGCAGAATATAAGTGTAAACTATTTATATCAATCTCCACGTCATAGGTCACGTGACTTTCATATCACAACTTCTGCCACAAAAAACAACAACAAAAGCAAACAAACAAACAAAAATGCTCGCCAATGAGATACATGAACGAGATTTGAACGAAATACAAATATTTTAATATTTCTATTATCTCTAGAGTTTCTTTAAACAATAAAATATAAATAAAATGTTTCGATTTTAGAAATAAGTTGTTTTGATTTTATTACATTTAAATCGAAAAAAACATGTTTACAGTGGCATGATGAACATAGGCATGATCCCCAATATGGTCACGCGTATTTCAAAACGACAGTGGTTACTGTAGCATATTGGAACGTAACGCCTATGAGAAGTGTAACAAGTTAGATATAATTATATTAAAAATTGTTTGACTGATATTACAATACATTTTATTGTGCTAAAAAAGTGAATGGTATGAAAGTAGTCCGAGCGGAAAACTTACTGCCTGAAACAGTGTGCTGCGGTCAAGACCCAGTTCCTGTCAATGAGTATTCCTCCGCAAACGTGTTGGCCGAAATTCTCTAATGAAACCTGAGTGAAAGTAGTTCAGAAAAATCAAACATGTACATATCTAGGGAGACATATATAAAACACACATTTCTTTAACAACTCGAACAATTTTCATTTTTTTTAGATATTTTGCCCATCCACTACCCTGGCATTCTTAATATTATGTTACAATATGTAAAGCTGCAAAACCCCTTCGAAAAAAATGAGTTACGGAGTTTTTTTTAATATTAAAGTTTTACAGAGTTCCAAGGTTTGCTTTAGGTTACTGGTAAAAATAATTGACTATTCGACACCTCGTTAATTTATACGTGACACATTATTATAACATTATTATAACCATTCTTGTGTATAGACGGTATTTGCGGGCCGTCATAAGATCTTACATTTTGTAAGATCTGACTTTAATGAGATTGTACCCCATTCAGTAGATAGATGTAACGCAAATCCCGCGATCCGGGACCGCGACATACAAAAAGTATTAAAACTGGTAGTGGTTTAGGACCCTTGCGTACGTGCAAGCAATTATATAAAAGGGCAAGGATGTGAGACATCCATCGCAGTAGGGGACATGAGCTTTAAACAAGAATAACTAAATCCTCTATTTATAGAACAGAACAGAACATCGTTTATTGAGATTTGTACATACGTACATCATCTGATACAAACATACAGTCACGTGATACAATCCCAAATTTTACAAATATAACAATGAACAGGAACTTTTGGAGAGTAATTCATCATTAATATCAGTGTATAGTTGATATTATCGTTATTAAAGGTAAAACACCATTTACATAGTTAAGTAGTTTTTTCTTATATTAAAGGTTTGCTTTATAAAATTAGCAATATTTAAAAGAGCTGTATTAACTTGTGCTGACGTTACTATATTAAATTTGTAGGCAGATGGTCTATTATAAAAATAAGAATCAATATACTTTTTGCGTAGGGTTTTATATAATGGACATATAAGTACAAAATAATATATGTCTTCGATATCCCTTGTTTTACAACATGGGCAATATCGTTCGTTTCTTGGTATAAAATTATTTCCGAAACGATTTGTTTGTATTTTCAAAGAATGAGATGATATTCTTAATCTTGTTAAAAAGAATCGTAAATCAAAAGGTAGTAGATCAAGATATATTTCATACTTAAAAATATTTTTGAAGTTTATACTGCCGGTTCATTTCTTAAGTACTTTACAGCAACGAACCATAAATTTCTTCCTTGCTGTCTGATACATCTGTCATTACCAGCTGCATCGCCAACTTAGGCATACTTCGTTTCTTTTGTTAAAAAAAGACCTTGCCAAACCGCAGCGACTTCCTATTAATGCCTGCTTCTGTTTTATAATTGCAAGCTACACTTTATCATTGCAAGCTAAGAAAACGGAACACTCGGTTCTTTTCTTTGAAACGGGTCTTACAGAACAATTGCGACATGGTGTTTATTGATTGCTACACTATCGTCTTTATAAAAATGCATTCCATAATAGACACCAATATGGGTAGTTCCCTGACTGGCCGGACCGGTGTCATGATAATTTAACTGCATTATATTCCTGGTGTTCACGGCATGGTTTGCGCAGTATAGACAGCACTTTGTATGCTTTAAGTGGAGACCGACTCCGTGTAACTGAATTACTGTTGGTGTGACGATAAACTCAACAAAGAAAAACACACACACCCAGACCCCA
The DNA here is from genome assembly GCA_007844125.1 of Sinonovacula constricta. Lineage (NCBI taxonomy): Eukaryota > Metazoa > Mollusca > Bivalvia > Cardiida > Solecurtidae > Sinonovacula > Sinonovacula constricta. The sequence continues at coordinate 19,544,794 of CM017570.1, read as the reverse complement.
TCTTATTAATTTCCTTTAACAGTCCATAGTCTATGTGTAAACTCTGTACGCATTATTACAATTTGCCATCACATTGATATGAGTTATGTCCCCTACCTGCCATGGAAACTCTCCCGGTTTGGCGATAGTCCCGCCCACAATCTTCGTGGAGACGGTCTGGGGTGTACTCAGGCCACATTGGTCTGGAATTGTATATATTGGAGAGTCTACAAATATTTATCGCTTGAAGCACACGAAAAAAACAGTTATGTGTTTTATTATGTATTGTAAAATGTTAATTATTATTTCAATAAATTTATTTTTTATTATTTATTTTTTTCATATTTTTTATTTATAATGATGATTTTTTTATTTTCATGTTTTTATATATGAATAATACAGAAATATCTTACATGACTTTATTTATTACTTTTTATTGTTTTGTTGATTTATCTATGTACCGGTAGTTGTTAATTTATCACTTACTCATGCCTTTATTCATTTATTTATATATTAATTAATTTAATTAACTAATTTATTTATTTGTATGTTTATTATTTATACATCCATCTATACAATTATTTACTCAACTATTTACTTTTTTACTTATTATTAACGTCGCATTTTATGGAACAGATTTCTCGTATGAGTCAGTATCAGAAATTCGCATCTCAGTGGCGATGTCTTGGTGAGTCACTATTTGTTAAAATGGACGATTATCTGAAGGTAAGCAATAGCAAGCAATAACTAATCAGTGCAGCCGGCAATAAGAAAGAAAATAATAGTTTTGACCATCTTATTTAAAAAAGACTAGATTTCGAAGACTTAAAGTGCCTGTACTTTGTGATATTATTAACATTGATAAAATATTGAGCACTACATAAGCTGCCCTTTCAAAAATATATTTGTGCCGGTTAAAAGGGGACTGCTGTTCCGATTTTACTCAGTTTAATCTTTACAATCACAAGTGATTTTAAAAATAGAGGACTGGGTCGCATCTCTCTACAAACGCCTTTAAATAAACTTACTTAGGCCTGTATTCACCAACCATTGTCAAGTAAGAATTGCTCAAGTCATGGATTTCAATCCACAATATCTTCATTATGTATTTAGCTACATCCCTGTATTTTTGAATGACACTTGAACCTTGCTACTTTGAGATTAAAATCACACTGAAACTTCATAATTGAGCTTATTTTTGTTGGTATGAAACTTGTCACTTGAGCTTAAGTCATGACTTATGCTTAAGAATGGTTGGTGAATACGGGCCTTAGTTCAGTATTTCCTAAAGATTATGTAAATTACAGGTTACCTGGATGAATGGCGGGAACTGGGGCGGGTGTTCGGTCCGGATAACAACATATTTCATTGAGACTGCAGCCACTAAAAGTGAATTTTTCTCCCAGAAGGCAGTCGCTGTACTTATAGTTGACACACGACCCGTGTAACTGACTGGTACATGCTGTGAATAGTGAGATATGTTATCATCATCATCATTAACATCATTATCATCATCATCATCATCACCATCATCATCATCATCATCACCATCATACCACCATCATCATCATCATCATCATCACATCATCATCATCACATCATCATCATCATTATCATCATCATACCACCACCATCATCATCATCATCATCATCATCATCATCATCATCATCATCATACCACCATCATCTTCATCATTAGAATCATATTTCGAGTCATCATCACCATCTTATTCCAAGTCATCATCATCATCATCATCATCATCATCATCATTATACCACCATCATCTTCATCATTAGAATCCTATTTCGAGTCATCATCACCATCTTATTCCAAGTCATCATTATCATCATAATTAACATCATATTCCAAGCCATGATCGTTAAAATAATCATTATCATCATCAACCTTGTCCTCCTCATCTTCCTCCTCATCATCCTTATTATCATCATCATCGTAACATCATCATCATAACCACCACAACAATCAATATGCATCTGTGTTCACCAGTAGTTGCCAGTAGTTTACGGCAAATTATACACAGTGAAGGCAGCACTGTGTCTGCTTCAAGTGGACACCGTCTCCAGATAACTGAAATACTGTTAGCGAGACAATAAATCCAACAAACAAGATTCGATTTGTTGATATTATTGTGAAGAATTCTTACCACCAATTCATTCTTTTTAACATGAAATATATATCCGTATTAAAAATGTGTATTTTAACACAAAGTAAGCAATCATTTATCATATAATATTAGCTAAACTGACCATTTCCAAGCGCTTGCCCAAACAGAATGGCTGTCGCCAAAAGCTGGAGGTGTCTGGACGCCATGTTTGTCTTCTATAAGCTTCAAATGGTTTTGTTTCCATTTTCCTTATCTTTGTTCTAGATAACTCAAGGAACGTCCTCAATTCTATTTTAGGCTAAAGGTTAAAGGTCACTGCTGGTTCACTAGTTATCAGCGTATTGATCAGTCCATTAAAGCTTCCATACATATTCGTAATTTTCCGTAAACGATCGCAATTTTCCGTAAATTGAAAGTCTTTTTACATTTGACCGAACGAGGGCTACGCCTAGAAAGATCTTTGAAATTGTCCAGTCAGAGAGCCAGATTCATTTGCAAAATTGTCATTTGTTTACATTTGGCAGTTCTGACAAATTAAGCGATTTTATTCAGTCATTTCACTTTTTGTTTAGATTTAACGTACTAATTGTCATAGTCACAATCAACGAATCCTTTAACATAAAATACAACCTATAGATCCTTAATTTTCTTGCCGTGTCCCTTAAAATGATGGTTTAACGAAAAGTTTACCAGGGAAAAGAAACAAGCATTTGCGAGGTCGTCTTTATATTACGTTATACTCAAAACCAAACTCTACTTTTTATCATCAAAAACATTGCATGAACGTTTGTTCATATTAAATTTCATTATTGTTTGTTGGAGTTGACCCCTGACCTTCATTCTCTCACCAGAGGGCGTGCTACACAAGTTTCGCTTACACCTCTGTCAACGCCCGGTGTACAAGATTCTTGTACAAAAAAAAAAAATAATGAATAAAATGCTCGTTAGATTATTTTGATCTCTGTATATTTTACTTAAAATGAAAATGGGTATTTTTATTTTTTTAGAACAATGTTTAAGATATATTTTAACCCAAATTTTCGGGGAACTATTTTGCGACATGTGACGATAGAATATCACGTGTAGGAGAACTACTTTTCCCGGCGTTGACAGAGGTGTAAGCGAAACTTGTGTAGCACGCCCTCTGGTGAGAGAATGCCCTGACCTAACGGGCGAGTGGTTAACGCAATAACGGGCTTCTATCGTTCTGTCAAAGAGGGACATTACTGAATAGTTTCCCCTGAATAATCCTCCAATGCAACTATCTCCTTTCATTCGCTAACTCGGTTTTTTTATGTTTGTTATCTATGGAGTGTATGCTGACCTTTCTTGTGATAGACAGGTTAACCATCATCAACAAACACTTCCATTTTCTTTTTTTACATAATATATCTCTATAAGTATTTAAATGTAATTTAAACTTATATTTTCACATTTTCACTGTTTATAATTGCAATGTCTACAAAAGAAGAGGTGACAAAGTCCAAGACTTCCAATTGAAAGGACCAACCTACTGTTTGGAATACCTCGGATATTAACTAACAAGGGAGACAATTTCCATATCACTATTGTACCCCTTTGGTCCGGCAACGAAATCTTCACTCTTACCAATAATTTTCCAAATAAATTTTATGGATTTCTTTAATTTTTTTAAAACCATTTTTACAAACTCTATTCTGCAAAACAAATGATAAAAATATATAACAATTTTATAGCCATAAATTTTAGACAGCATCAATTTAGTGTTGTGATGAAGTTAGAGTAGATAAGAGGCTCGTTGCGGACTAAATGCTAAAATGCTCTCCCAACTTATGAATAATATAACAAGAGATCATGTGTCAAATCGTTTCTTAAACAGGCTTTCTACTTGGCGAAATGTATCAGAAATACAATAAGAAAAAAATATACATTTCGAAGTAAAATCGTAGTAAAAATACAATGGGATATATTACTTTTGCTCAAAGCTCTGAAGACATTCACTATCAATAACAAATATCAGTCACACAAAAACCGTATCATAATACATCATTTTCACAAAAGCGTGACAAAATTGGGTCAAATGAGGAGAATCGATTGTATATTATCTGCATTATCATCACCACTCATATATCAAAACCCCTTGCATCGCAATTAACGTCTTTTGGCATCCTATAGATGCTTGTCAGTCTTACTATGATAATGCTCGTTGCACCTCCGACATTTATTGCAGTAATCGTGCCAGATGGAAGCAACAAACATAGTAAAGGTAAGAAACATAATGAATATCTATGGGTAACACTGAACGTCTAACGAAAGGTTTGAGCTGAGATACACCCATTAACTTACTGAGGACGCGCTAAATAGCGGAGACTACTGTGATCACGTTTGCTGATTCAATCGGGACCCCTCGGCGATTTCTTCGGAAATCCGAAAGTTACGTAAATGGCCGAGTTGTTACGATTGGCTGTAGCGCGGAGTCTACTGTGATCACGTTTGCTGATTGCAACTGGAAAGTCATGTGACCAGGATGTTTACCGACAGGGTCTAAGCGGTAATCAGAAATACGGTTCATCAACAAGCAATAATCTAAAAACAATATTTTATATTCTGCGTATGTACAATTAAACCTTCTTCCTATACATTTATGTTTCTTTTTATTTTTGCCATATTTCTCTTACTGGTACAATACATACTTTTGCGTCGTCTTTGATTATTTTCATCAATGTTTTCTTGTAATATTACGGTGCCTGCAGCTTCCTACCTACCATGTGTTCGTTTTTGAACGTTTTTTTCGCTGGTTCGTTTAATATGTGTTTATTTCCGGGGGTCATTTGAAAATGAGTTTATTTCCCGGGGTTATTTAAAATGTGTTTATTCCCCGGGGTTATTTAAAATGTGTTTATTTACCAGGTTTAATTGACAAATGTTTTTTTTTCCGTGGTTGTTTTGAAAATGTGTTTATTTCCTGTGGTCGTTCGAAAGTTTGTTTATTTCCCGATTTCAGTTTCAAAATGTGTTTATTTCTGGTCGTCATTTGAAAATGTGTTTATTTCCTGGGTTTAATTTGAAAATGTGTTTATTTCCTGGGTTTAATTTGAAAATGTGTTTATTGTCCGACGTCATTTAAAATATGTTAATTTTCCGGGACATTTAAAATTTGCTTATTCCCCGTGGTCATTTGAAAATGCGTTTATTTCCCTGGTTTAATTAGAAAAACTGTGCTTATTTCCCTTAATCGTTTGAAAATGTGTTTATTTCCCGGGTTTAATTTGAAAATGTGTTTATTTCCGGGGTCTTTGAAGATGTTTACCAAGAAAATAACCAAGCCAGGCTATTGAATTTTTTTTTTTTATTATCAGGTACCATTTGAAAAAGTTTCAAAGTGCCTACCCGAATCAAGTCATGTTAGTGCTATTTAAAGCGTTTTAACCTTAACACTTTAGCATCAGCGTATTTTATAAATATAAAACAACGTTGTGTTAAACAAATCTGACCCTTTTTATGTATTTTTGTAATAACGTTTTCAAAACATGTACAATATTAATTATCTATCTGAAGAGAAAACATGAAGCGCTTCTATTAAACTAGAACTTTTTTAAATTAAATTATTTAGCACGGGCCGGGGAGAATGGGGAGGGGGTGGGGGAGTCTTCTAGTAAAACGTTCCTAATCATCAATACCAAATAAATGTTCGGTTAATCCAATTATAATTAACATTATTCTAAGATTTAGAAAATACTTAAAAAATCAAAACACTGAAAAAGCCGTACTGAAAGTAATTGCTAGCAAATGTATATAGGAACATACTTTGTGAAGACTGGTTAAGTCAGAGGTTCAGTTTTGTGGAGGTTTTTCGCTTGTTCAACTTGCCCTCAGAAACATGCATGCTATGAGGTCACGATTCCTTAGTTAACCTGAAGCCAGCTCACGATGCGTGACGGAATTACCAGCTCGCGTTCAGACAACGCATGCTGCACTTGCTGTAATCCAATGTCTCGAGGTGTTCTGGATGACACTTAGTGCAATAATTTAACAACAACAACAAAACGAACAAAAACGAACAAATCAACAACAAACAAAAATCAACAAATAAACAAATAAGTTCAACCAGCAAGGGATAATTTCGAGGTAGGACGGAAATAAACGGAAACACCCGACAAGTTCCCCGATTAGAGTTATGAACATTCATAAAATACATTCTGATGAACATAGTCTGTCTGAAGTAGACAATGGCCATAACCCTCGTCCGTTCATCATCTAGCGTCAAGCTCTGTTCATTACCAGCTTGTTTAATTGCCGAATTGTCCAACCTTTAGTGTTACCATCGTCACTTTCTTGACAGGTATAATTAATGACACGAATGCAGCTGTGTCCCATATACGCGTCGTCTACTTCGGGTTAATAAAGACATATAAAGAGAGTTATGACAGTGGTCAGTATAGACTTGAGTGCTTCGGCTGCTTACATATGCAATGATTTAGGGACATCATTGAGATATAGGTAAACCTGGGGAACTAAATTTTATGCAATAAGCTTGATGTTCGATATATAGATCGTTTCTACATCAGTGAAGATCCCTTATCTTGGCAGCCATCTTTGATGGCAACTTTGATTGATTTTCAGATGAATTGTATAGAAGCGAAAATTTCATTTTCTTGTCATTTCTTCATCTGAGGTCCAAGAATTAAAAGTTATACACCATTGGAAAGCTCTTGAAATTCATATTTTTAGAATGCAATATTTTTAATATTGATAAATGCACAAAGAAATAATACACCGCAATAAATACAAATATTGGCTCATCCATAAATAGAATGAACAGTGTATCTTTTGGGGTTTTATTTTTTTACATTTGAAACAATCAAAATATAGTTTTGATATTTAAAATACATCATAGAAGCTGTTAAAATTCAGTAAAATAGACTGAAAAATAAAAACACAGTGGTGAGTTAGAATCAGAATTAAATGAAGAAACAAATATAAATACGTTCAAAAATAAGGAACGCTTTCTTAATTAATCAGAAATATATTTTTATTATTTACGTGAACTCGATAAAATGGGAAATTTGATGAAATCGGACACGGTACCACGTTTTTTTATTGTGGCCGATCGATAAATTGAAAACATCAGTAATTTAATATACATACTGATGGCAATATAAGGTTAATGAGTCATTAAGGGTCACTTTAGAAGACAAAGCCGAATTATCAACGACGAAGAACATCTGTTGTGGACTTATTTCTACTTCATCATTCGGAATACCGTCCTGACATAAGAAAACTTGTCGAGAAGTGATCGAAGCGATTTACTCGTCGGAGGCATTTATTTATTAAGTAATTAATCTAATTGAATGTGCAATAAACTATTCGTTTGACATCATTTGTCAAGATTTATATAACAGGGACCCTACGCAGCTATCTAACCGAGATATAGGGTATACTATTGAAGATGTCATCGACGAAGACGAAAAAAAATGTATAGGTTTTATTTGTTTGACCAAAGAAATGATATGGATGGTTAACCCGTCTAAACAGCTTTATGTCGAACGGGTTACCATGTCAGTAGGGCGTTTCCGGGGCAAGTTAACACTTTTCGTAGGCAGTACGAAAATGTTTTATACAAGACGGGCTAACGTGTCTTGTAGGCAATATATTTCAACTGGATATGGGTTAATAAACCAGTCGTTTGTTGATATTTGAGCAGCATTACACAAAACGGTTATTGTCTGCATATACACCTTACTTAATTTATGTTACCATTGAAGTCGCCCTACATTTGTAGCCAATCAGAAGCTATGAAAATTCAAATTGCTCAGCGATTTATTTCAATAGAACTCCTTTCTATTTTCTTTTTTACAATGAACAAAATTGATCGATCTATTGTACTAAATGGTTTTTATTTTCAACGGTGCATGTGCAACAAACCACATATTTTGACTTGACTCCTCGCCTTGTGACGACAAGTTTGAACACGCCAAGACGATTAACAATTTGATTGACAATTATAAGGGGCAGATACATGTCATTTTGGTAGAAGTGAGGCATGGACTTCTAAGTCGGATGGAATCTATTAAAACGTTTTCATAGAAAACAGAAGACTGCTCTTGGTGCGCTCGTTTCGGCTTCTATTTTTTATCGAGTCGTCTTAATAGACTCTATCCTTTTCGCAGACTGCGTAGGGCAACTCTATTTCCGACGGCCCCAACCTGTCCTGCAACGACAATTTGGGATGTTACTGGACACTTGTACAATGTATGGCCATTTGTTGGCTAGTTAATTTTAAATGGAAAAATGTATATTTTCCACAAAATTGTACAGAAAACTTTCTCAAATCTTATTCCTTTAACAAGTTATGATAACAGATGTTGATCACACAGTAATTAGTCATTTTTATGTACATGTATGTACATATTTAACTGCCATTGACCGGCCGCAATAGCTCAGGTGGTAGAGCGTCGGCTTGCGGATCGGGAGGTCGTGGGTTCGAACCCCGGCCGGGTCAAACCAAAGACTTTAAAGTTGGTAGTAGTGGCTTCCCTCCTAACGCTCGGGGCTAAGGGGACAGCATTACGCCTGACTCGTCGGTGTCAGTATAATGGACCCGTTGGGTTCAGTCCCTGGGCACCTCATAAGTGCCCCTGTGCTATAATGATAGAAATGTCGCTGCGCAGTATCGGCAAAAATGCCGGCTAATCCCATCCCTAACTGCCATTGACCCCCCCCTCCCCCCCCCCCCCCCCCCCCCACCACCACCAACTTGCCACTGTGATCACAGTGCACAGTGTTAAACAAGATAAGGCCACATCCCATGTTCTGGTGTCTTTAAAAATAGCAATTATTGTATATTTATTAAATAGCAATTATTGTATATTTATTAAGGAAAATCTTGTAAAACCCATCCCAAAATAGGCCTAATGCGTTGTAGCGCAATATTTTCCCAAGAGTAAGGGAATGTAAAAAAAATCTTTTAAGAAATGTTTCTGGTTTAGAGGTTAAGTCACTTCAACACTTGCTTGTCTTGGCACGTGACCGAACTCGTTGTGTTCCGAGTTCCGAGCGTGACGGAGATATTATAGTTTGTGTGTTTGTTGGGTTCATCGTCCCACAAACAGTATTTCAGTGATCTGGAGACGGTGTTCACTTGAAGCAGCTATAGTGCCGCCTTCATTGTGTATAGCACGCCATGAACACTTGGTATGATACCGCACCCATTCTCGTTAACCTGCCAAAGAAGTCGTGGAACCACCCTTATACTTGCTTGAGCATTAGCAAGGGAGCTATACCACTACCATTTTTAACGACTTGTATGTCGCGGTCCGGGATCGAACCCGGGGCGTCCCGTACCTGGAGCCGACACTACAAGGTCCGCTAGGAGGTAGTATACTTTCCTAGTCACTGAATCAAATATTGTCCTTGTTTTGTGTCCAGAAATCCGCACCCCTCCTCTTGTTATGGATAGTTTTGACCGAAACTAACCTAGAAACTAGATGAGTTATTGCTTGTTTGATGAAAGAGAAAAAGATTAATTATGATAAAACCACATTTTATGACTGTACACCTTGTGAAGTGTGAAGAATACAACGAAGTACAAACGGTTGGAAGTAACCCATATGTCGATGTAGTAAAATAGGTCCCGTGCAGCACGTGAACATTTTAGAAAGAGACATGTCTGTTTTTTAGTATTTTCGGTCCAGTTGTTGCCATTGTGGAGGCACAATATGTTTTACTGTGCATATTTTAAACAATCTTAAACAACATCATGCAGTCGTTGTGCCATAAAACCCTAAATACAACAGACCGGACTTAATACGGTAGCGCAATCGGTAAAGGGTGGGCTTCAGGTACGGGAGGCTTTGGTTTCGATCCCGGGCCGCGTTATTATAAATAACTTACAATGCCGTCATCGATTAACTTTTAATAAAAAAGTAAACTATTTCGCATCTCACTTTTATTAACAATACCTATTTTATGATGATTTGGGCATAACAACATTAACGCATACTTAAGACTTTAAGTCTTTGAGAAGGCGACTTTGAACACTACCACAATTGTTATATAGTCCAAATCGTAAAATAAATCGCCCTGGATGATCATTCCTTGCAAATCTATAAATAAACACGATGGGAGATATCTGCGAAAATGCACATAGATATCGCAAGGATGGATCAAGGGTGGAAGGATGGTGGGTGCATCCCCCATCAACCAAGTAAAAGAGTGGAGTTGTGAAAACACATTTATGTAAGCCTAAACAATACTAAGCTTTTATAGTTGATTTTGTCTGTTGACTGCTTAGGTCGAATATTTATTCGTCTGTCTATCTGTGTGTGTGTGTGTGTGTATGCATGTATGTATGTATCTCTCTCTCTCTCTCTCTCTCTCTCTCTCTCTCTCTCTCTTTCCATATATATATATATATATATATATATATATATATATATATATATATATATATATATATATATATATATATATATATATATATAGTATTTGTATTTTACGGCACGCCGACACCTAACAGGTCGTATGGCGCCTAATACAAAGACGTTTAATGTGAATAGAGCTAAATCAGGTTATCTAGTATTTACTGCGATATAGTTGACTAAATTTTCACATAGATGATATAAACTAATAGACAGCATTTCGCGGGCTCTTTAAGGGTAAATTTTTTTATTTGTTTATTTGCTTTAAGAAAAAGTTTAGTGAACACTGTCAAATCCGAAGTTATTTGTGAGTAGAGTGGTATGTTAGCGTCAAATCCGAAACTATATGTGAGTAGAGTGCTATGCTAGCGTCAAATCCGAAACTATATGTGAGTACAGTGCTATGTTAGCGTCAAATCCGAAACTATATGTGAGTACAGTGCTATGTTAGCGTCAATTCCGAAACTATATGTGAGTAGGGTGCTATGTTAGCGTCAAATCCGAAACTATATGGAAGTAGGGAGCTATGTTAGCGTCAAATCCGAAACTATATGTGAGTAGAGTGCTGTGTTAACGTCAAATCCGAAACTATATGTGAGTAGAGTGCTGTGTTAACGTCAAATCCGAAACTATATGTGAGTAGACTGCGTTTTTAACGTCAAATCTGAAACTATATGTGAGTAGAGTGCTGTGATAGCGTTATATCCGAAACTATATGTGAGTAGAGTGCTATGTTGGCGTCCAATCCGAAACTATATGTGAGTAGAGTGCTATGCTAGCGTCAAATCCGAAACTATATGTGAGTAGAGTGCTATGCTAGCGTCAAATCCGAAACTATACGTGAGTAGGGTGCTATGTCAACGTCAAATCCGAAACTATATGTGAGTAGAGTGCTATGCTAGCGTCAAATCCGAAACTATATGTGAGTAGAGTGCTATGCTAGCGTCAAATCCGAAACTATACGTGAGTAGGGTGCTATGTTAACGTCAAATCCGAAACTGTATGTGAGTAGAGTGCTATGCTAGCGTCAAATCCGAAACTGTATGTGAGTAGAGTGCTATGTTAGCGTCAAATCCGAAACTATATGTGAGTAGGGTGCTATGTTAGCGTCAAATCCGAAACTATATGTGAGTAGAGTGCTATGTTAACGTCAAATCCGAAACTATATGTGAGTAGGGTGCTATGTTAGCGTCAAATCCGAAACTATATGTGAGTAGAGTGCTATGCTAGCGTCAAATCCGAAACTGTATGTGAGTAGAGTGCTATGTTAGCGTCAAATCCGAAACTATATGTGAGTAGGGTGCTATGTTAGCGTCAAATCCGAAACTATATGTGAGTAGAGTGCTATGCTAGCGTCAAATCCGAAACTATATGTGAGTAGGGTGCTATGTTAGCGTCAAATCCGAATCTATATGTGAGTAGAGTGCTATGTTAACGTCAAATCCGAAACTATATGTGAGTAGAGTGCTATGTTAGCGTCAAATCTAAAACTATATGTGAGTAGGGTGCTATGCTAGCGTCAAATCTAAAACTATATGTGAGTAGAGTGCTATGTTAACGTCAAATCCGCAACTATATGTGAGTAGGGTGCTATGTTAGCATCAAATCCGAAGCTATATGTGAGTAGGGTGCTATGTTAGCGTCAAATCCGAAACTATATGTGAGTAGAGTGCTATGCTAGCGTCAAATCCGAAACTATATGTGAGTAGGGTGCTATGTTAGCGTCAAATCCGAAACTGTATGTGAGTAGAGTGCTATGTTAGCGTCAAATCCGAAACAATATGTGAGTAGGGTGCTATGTTAGCGTCAAATCCGAAACTATATGTGAGTAGGGTGCTATGTTAGCGTCAAATCCGAAACTATATGTGAGTAGAGTGCTATGCTAGCGTCAAATCCGAAACTATATGTGAGTAGAGTGCTATGCTAGCGTCAAATCCGAAACTATATGTGAGTAGAGTGCTATGCTAGCGTCAAATCCGAAACTATATGTGAGTAGAGTGCTATGCTAGCGTCAAATCCGAAACTATATGTGAGTAGGGTGCTATGTTAGCGTCAAATCCGAAACTATATGTGAGTAGAGTGCTGTGTTAGCGTCAAATCTGAAACTATATGTGATTAGAGTGCTATGTAAGCATTACTGTTTGGTAAAATTCACATAGATAATACATATAAATGCATAATTTTTGGTATGCAAATGGTTACATGGCTTTAAGTCAAAACTTAAGGAAATGGTCGTTTCATGGCTTTAACTGTAGGGTTGCCCCATTTCTGTGCAAAGGTTTCGTCTGTGTTACTTATACATTTGACATATGGATACCTTTGTATTGTGCCTTTTGTATCTTTTATGGTTCAAAGCGTACATGGTATTTTCTTATTTTCGTGGGGGGGGGGGGATTTCTTAGCCTCTCACCGTGGGTTCGAGTCCCGTTCGGGGCGAAAGACTTAATGTGGGAAGGTCTTCCAGCTGATTTGCGGTGCGCCGGTGGTTCTACCCAGACATTTGTCTAGGGTCTGCCTCCATCAAAAATCTTGACGTTGCTATAATGATCATAATTGGTCGCTGCAGTGTATTTCAAAAAGAAAAAAAATATTTACGTATTAAGAATTAGTTGGAGTTTATTTAGCAGTATAATTGACAATATCCGGCATTTTACATCTTTTCAAACGATGATTCTATTAAGTAGATGCATAACTAACACATTTGACCTAATGAATACTGTATATCATTTATTTTCATGCTCCTCCGACCCCATCCCAAAGGTCCGAAACCTGAAAAAAACTGTCTGGCTCATTTATACATCTACATTATCGAGGGTTCGCGCAATACAACTTTAACTACTAGTATAGTGCATTGACAAATACACTACTTTTGTAGTCATCGTACAATCCACTTAATTACCTCTTATATGGCAGATAATAAATTAATAAGCGTATTACTGACTATGATCATTTCTTTTGTCACGGCTCAAACGTCCTAGTGACCAGGATTGGTCGAGGTTCGCCAAAACGCAACACCGCGGACGCGTCATAATGACCGCGTTTTATGGCCACCTAAGTTTTGACGTTTAAACCCTTTTGACAACCACGACGAGAAGTTTAGCAACGTAAGGAGATACGGGGTTAACGTAAACGCGGAAACGCACAACTCGTTGCAGAATTTGCAATTTGCGTATTTGGTGTTAGATCTAACAGAAAAAGTGGGAAGGAGTTTGGGGTCTTTTAGAACGATGGCACGGACGGAAACGAGAGGTTGACATAGTTTTTCGCGGCAAATGTTAGGAGAATATAAATCTACACAGTGATTTAAGACGTGTGATTTTTTAATGAATTTCGACTTTTAAACAAAATTAAAATAAATATGGATGTTAACGTGACAACTTGGGGGTTAGGATTAAATCTCGTGTGGATCTGTTTTCTCGTGAAATTTGCTCAAAGTGCCCATCTGTCCGGGGTAAGTCGATTCTTAGGCTTACCAATTGAACTTTAAGCTTTAGGATTAATTTTGAGACATATATATATATATATATATACTTAAGGTTTATACTTTATATTTATACTTAAGTTTATAATTAATATTTATAATTAAGGTTTATTCGTAATATTTATACCTAATATTTATGCTTAAGGTTTATACTTAAAATTTATACTTAATATTTAAATTTAAGTTTATACTTAATATCTATAATTAAAGTTTATACTTAATATTGATACTTAATATTTATACGTACGTTTATACTTAATATCTATAATCAAGGTTTATACTTAATATTTATGCTTAAGGTTTATTTATTTATTTATATATTTCATTTGGGTTTTACGACACACCGACACTTAACAGGTCATACGGCGCCGAATGCAAAAGAGTTTAATCCGAATAGAGAAAAATCAGGTTAAAACTAAACTATGTGAGTAAAATAACGAAAAATACAAAAATCTATCAGGTGAAAATAATATGAACTGTAATTGAAAATAGGATAATATATTAAACGTTTTAAAAATGTATAATGGTTGTTAAATAAACAGTTTAAAAATTTCCGTAATATTTACCTAGAGTTACTGAATACAACTGATGGTTTATTTTTAACTCCAAGACCGCAACTGGTTCTCCCCAAATACTTTATATTACAGATCATAGACTGGTAGTTAAGGAAACGCTGCTCATTCTTTTTCAATTAAGCACAAGAAAATATAAAATAAAATTAAACATTACTATCATTTTTGTTCACATGGGCAAAAATAAACCGTTTACATATTTACGGCAATAATGCAGAATTTTACGGCTGAAAATATAGTGTTTAATTAATTAAGTAACAATCCGACAGTTTATAAGTGAGAAACGCCCGTTTTGTAGCTGTTGGAGTTTCATAGTTAAACACATTTGAAGTTCATTAGAGTACAAAGATTTCCTTAACAAACATAATTTAAGAGCCAAACATTAAAAAATTCTTGTATTCCCGACTTCTTACTTGCAAGAGTAAGTTACTATGCAAATTTAATTGAAAAAAAATCATGTTCATATTTATTAATGCAATAAATTATATAACAGTCCTCACGAAAGAAATTTAAAAAAAACAACAACCTACTGAACCTTCTGAGTCTACCAAGCTGGCAGGACCAGATTTTACCAGCCCGTTTTAAATTTTTAGCATTTTAACACAAAACCTCGGTAAGATAACCGAGGTGTTATGAGTGGTTGGGTTCAGTAAAAAAAATGCTATAAAGGGTTGTTTAGTTGTGTTTAGTAAATATGTTTTCATAATAATTCAGAATTTTGAAAAATGATGCGGCTGAAAATTCAGGTGGACCGTTTCACTTATAAAATTTAATGGACCGACAGAGATATTGGTGGACTCGGGCCATGGTCCACTGGGATTTGTCGAAGACAGCATATTAAATTAACGCACTTCTGTTGATTATGCTGAAATAACAGTTCGTAAGCTTAATTAAATGCAAAGGGATTAGCCGGCATTTTTGCCCCTACTGCGCAGCGATATTTCTATCATTATAGCACAGGGGCACTTATGAGGTGCCCAGGGACTGAACCCGGCCGGTCCATTATACTGACACCGACGAGTCAGGCGTAATGCTGTCTCCTTAGACCCGAGCGTTAGGAGGGAAACCACTACTACCAACTTTAAAATCTTTGGTTTGACCCGGCCGGGGTTCGAACCCACGACCTCCCGATCCGCAAGCCGACGCTCTACCCCCTGTGCTATTGCGGCCGGTCTTTAAAGTAAGATTGTTAAAACGACATTTAGAAGATGAAGATAAATGCTTTTAGTAATTATTTAAGACCTCAGATATTATAAGTTCAATAATAAATGCTTTATCTGTTATGACAAAACACTTATATTCTAGCTTTGATATTTTTTCAATCATCGGAAATGTTGTTACATATAAAGTGACACACTAAAATTAGACATTTCGTATAAATGTGTATTATGTTAGACACCCTTGTTAGTCAATACCTTTAGACAGAATTGTATGACGAACTTTCCGCTATTTGTCGCAAGCGCGTTTCTGCCATTACGCACTTTACACACGTGCGTAACCTCCATTCGAAAAATCGAAAATCTAAAAGCACCAAAAACACTTAGAAAGTCGATGCCTGACCCGGGTTAGGAATGATATATTTTATTTCCGTAGATTCTATGTTATAAAATCTTATTACCACATCAATCAAGATGAACGGGTTCAAAATGATTAAGCTTATACAAGTCAGGATTTAATTCGTTCATAATTTGCCGTAAGTTCCTCGCATACCCGCATTTTACTTGTTAGTCATTAGAAAAGAACCGAATATATTTAAAGTATTAATAAAAAAGTTTTTCCTTGTAATTTTGCGTAACTTCAAAAATGGCCCAGATACGCGCCTGATTTGTCGTTTTAAAAAAAAATGCACAAATAACAATGATTTATAACCGGTTACATATTTTGATATTTTTATCATTAAATTAGTTTCTGATATGCACATCAGAACAAGTTAAAGCAGCAGTAAATTACAGATTTTTGCATTAAAAAACATCTTGTTAAATTGTGAATTTTAATGCAATTTCTACCCCGATTGCATTAGATATAAACAAATGTACATTTTCATTTTTGTATTTTTTGGAAAGTATGCAGTCTTCGACAAAACTCGATGGACCGTGGCCCGAGTCCACCAATATCTCTGTCGGCCCATTACATTTTATAAGTGAAACGGTCCACCTGAATTTTCAGTCACATCATTTTTAAAATTCTGAATTAATATGATTTCAATTTCAACATTTATTGGCTATATCGACAAATATTGTCTTTGGCCATTTACAAAGATATAACGCATGGCAAATACGAAATACAAATTACAAAAATACAATATGAATGCTGTTCAAAAATTATGTTCTACATTAAAGACATTATGCTATCATTCGAATATAATCTTAAAAGAAACAGTTATTGGTTAAGGGTATTATCACGAATCTTAAAAGCATCTCTTAAAAACAAAGCAATTTTATGAATATATTTTGTTTTAGATGTTGACATTATATTAATAAATTTGTTTAAAGAGGGCCAGGATATCCCATTGAAGTATTGTCTTCTTAAATGGGAATATTCTGGACAACACATAAAGAAATGATATTCAGTTTCTACTAAATTACTATTACAAAGTCTACAGAGTCTATTACCTCTAGGAATTTGGTGATACCTACCAGTTTCTATGTCAATGTTATGGGACCCGACACGGAATCTAGTAAGTATCTGCCTTAAATTATCATTTGGAATGTTAATTAAATAAGATTCAAACTCGAAACACTTCTTAAACTTACAATAATATTCAAGTTTTGAAAACATATATACTAAACTAAACTAAATACCGTATTAAAGCCTAACTGAACCCAACTACTTGTAACACCTCGGTTAGCTTACTAACCTTTTGTGTTAAAATACTAAAAAAACAACACATTTGTCTGGTAAAATTTAGTCCAGTCCAGCAGATATTGCCAGCTTGGTAGACCGAAAGTCCAGTGTTTTTTTTTTTGTTTTTTTACATTTCTTTCGTGAAGACTGAGTATGGGAGGTCGTGGGTTCGAACCCCGGCCGGGTCAAACCAAAGACTTTAAAGTTGGTAGTAGTGGCTTCCCTTCTAACGCTCGGGGCTAAGGGGACAGCATTACGCCTGATTCGTCGGTGTCAGTATAATGGACCGGCCGGGTTCATTCCCTGGGCACCTCATAAGTGCCCCTGTGCTATAATGATAGAAATGTCGCTGCGCAGTATCGGCAAAAATGCCGGCTAATCCCATCCCTGAGTATGGGAATGTAAAAGACACAAACTTAAAAAAACATGTTTTAAGCGTTGGCCTTGTGATGTCTTGTATGACTCTGTGAATATGAAACATAATTTTAATTATTGTTATAAATGAGCAATCGACTTAATCAATAATTAATATGGAATAATAATAAACTTGTTTGTAAATAATATTGTTTGAATATTTGTGTATTCCCCAGATGTAGGTACTTACAGTTAGTTGTCTCTGAGAGAAACATATTTTATATACACTGTTCTGTCTTGACGATAATTCTTCAGAAAGAATCATATGTGGCATAGTGGTATGACTATAAAACTATAAATACAAAGACGGTTTGCTTAAAATCTAAAATGAACATATATACAGGAATACGCCATTTTGATACATAGTCAATTTAATTTAATGTCATATATAAAATATTAATTAATATTAATATAGAAGCATATATATATATATATATATATATATATATATATATATATATATATATATATATATATATATATATATATATATATATATATATATATATATATACATACACACACCTACAATTGACGATTTTTCATTAAAAAAACATTAATTAAACATTAATAATTCATAATGAAATAGAATATCATAACAGACAAAATGTAACTAACATACGGTTCTATATTTGCTATTTATTAATTCATTAACATGCATGTATATAAATAATAAAACAAGAAAACACCATAATAAATAATGAGAATTCCACTATAGATAGCGGATCTGACACGAGTTGTCAATTAATAAACATTTATTAAACGCATTATGATGACGTCATTAACTTAAAAGCATAAAACATTTTACTATGACTTCCACAAACAAAATTCGTCTAATTACAAACTTCATCATATACATCTGATTTTTTCACGTGGTATAAATACATATTCTAAGATCACGTTTGTGGTGAGAAATAAGACATTCTTTGTTGATAACATAGTGTAGTTAATTTAGTTTATTGATATAACACATTTAATGCAATCAATTTTAACCTTTACCTTCATATTTGATACATCCGTCAATTTGTTGGAACAAATACGCAAGTTAAAGAAAAACGCCATAAAGGACAGCTAAAACCAAACATGATTTAAAGAGAGTTAAGTTAACAATTTTCCGCCGTTAAACGGTCTGTCGGCAAAGGTGCCGACATAGATACTTAAACGTGGTTTCACTGGGCGCAAACTCGCACTTCTATTAGGACATTTTTTTCTGAGACAGTGTAAATAAACATATCCAATCATATTTAAGGCGGTATCTGACAGTTTTCCTATCCGAGCCACGCTGCATAGTTAACTATTTATAAAGTGAGAAAACCACGTGATCGCTTAATATTGAGATTACGAAACGTAATCATCCGTGATCATCAGCGATGACGTCAGTTTTTAGCTGAAATCCCCATCGCGCTTATTTATAGAAATGAAAACAATAGGGGTATGTAAAGCTCTGTATTTCAATATTTGTACTGTCAAACTACTGATATCATGTTATAAATAACCTTTACTTACACTTAAAAGTAGATTTCCGCATCAATGATGCACTAAGTCCCAGATCATGGTTAACTATTTAAAGTCACACATAAAGTGAAATAACTTGTTAATTGTTACTGAAGCATATCACTCATTCAGTCACACGAATTATAATGTATATAAACAAGTTTTGTTATTAGCATTTTTAGTATTTGTACTAGAAGAAGTAGTGAAAATGGTAGTAGTGGTAATAGTAGTAGTAGCAGTAGTAGTAGTAGTTGTAGTAGTACTAATATTAGCAATAGTAGTAGTTGTGTTAGATGTAGCATTAATAGTAGAAGTAGAAGTAATCGTTGTAGTAGAAGTAGAAATAGTAGTAGTTGCAGTAGGGATTAGGGATTAGCCGGCATTTTTGCCGATACTGTGCAGCGACATTTCTATCATTACAACACAGGGTCACTTATGAGGTGCCCAGGGACTGAACCCAGCCGGTCCATTATACTGACACCGACGAGTCAGGCGTAATGCTGTCCCCGTAGCCCCGAGCGTTGGGAGGGAAGCCACTACTACCAACTTTAAAGTCTTTGGTATGACCCGGCCGGGGTTCGAACCCATGACCTCCCGATCCGCAAGCCGACGCTCTACCATCTGAGCTATTGCGGCCGGTTGTAGTTGCAGTAGTAGTAGTTGTAGTAGTAGTAGTAGTAGAAGAAGTAGTAGTAGTAAAAGTGGTAGTTGTAGAAGTAATAGTAGTAGAGGTAGTATCAGTAGAGAAAGTAGTAGTAAAGGTAGTAGTAGTAGTAGTTGAATTAGTAATAATGGAAGTAGTAATAGTAGTAGTAGTAGTGGAATAAGTAATAATGGAAGCAGTAGTAGGGGTAGTAGTAGTGGAAGTAGTAGTAATAGTAGTAGTGGAAGTAGTAATAATGGAAGTAGTATTAGTGGTAGTAGTGGAAGTAGTAGTAGTGGAAGAAGTAGTAGTAGTAGTAGTAGTGGAATAAGTAATAATGGAAGCAGTAGTAGGGGTAGTAGTAATAATGAAAGTAGTAGTAGTAGTAGTGGAAGTAGTAGTAGAAGTATTAGAAGTAGTAGTAGTAGTAGTGGTAGTAGTAGTAGTGGAAGTAGTAGTGGAAGTAGTAGTAGTAGTATTAGAAGTAGTAGTAGTAGTAGTGGTAGTAGTAGTGGAAGTAGAAGTAGTAGTAGTAGTGGAAGTAGTAGTGGAAGTAGTAGAAGTAGTAGTAGTAGTAGTATTAGAAGTAGTAGTAGTAGTAGTGAAAGTAGTAGTAGTGAAAGTAGTAGTAGTGGAAGTAGTAGTAGTAGGAGTAGTAGTAGTAGTAGAAGTAGTAGTGGTAGTAGTAGTAGTAGTGGAAGTAGCAATTATTATTCCACCATCACCATCACCACTCTAATTTCGATCTATTCGGTAAATGTTAATTTTAATTTTATACTTAAATTATGCAATGCAAATATTAAGCAATTCTAGAGGAAATGTTTTAATTATATTAAACATTAATTAAATAAGCTTCCATACTGCTTTTGCGATCTCAAGCATGAAAATCCTCGCTCCATCTGATTGTGTAGTGTTTCCATTTAATTGCATATATTTAAAACATAATTCCTACATACATTTGACCATAATGAGGTTGGAGAAAAACGTTATAAATAAATAAAGTTTAATTAAAATACATGTAATGCAATATTTAATGAAGACTTCCAGCGAAAGCCACATGTCGAAAGCAATTGTATAATCACAGATAATTAACTATTTTCCATGAATTTTCGCCCAAACGGCTTTACCAAAATAACTGTTTAAACTTCACAGTACTATATGTCTGTACTGCACAAATGAACATAGCAAAGCAATTACATTAATTTACATAATGTCTTTTGGCGAAAATTCCAGAAAAGAGTTATTCATACATGTTAAATGAAGATTGTTTATAGATGATGTGATTACGATTTGATAATATATGGGTGCATACCAATCGGAACTCCTCGGGTAATTCCGTCCTCAGGACAATCATCCCTCGGATGTATCTGGTGCAATGATACTTACTGAAATCACGATCGTTTTGTTCGCCGGAAGTCGGAAGAAGAATATGCCTAAAATGTAGTTCGCACTAAACATTACATTTTCTGTTTATTTTAAACATAAAGCCTAATCGAGTCAATTTATAGACTCGTATTGTCTTATAATTGAGTTACTGTTCTAAACCGTCTTTGCCAAGACTACAGTATGAGTTTTGGCAGAAAATATGCACAATTTCACCAAACATGTGTCAGATATTCCTACATGCAAAAACAGTCGGACACCACATTTAATTGAAAGTCATATAAGTTAATAGAGTGAAATTAAAAATTTAAATTTAAAGTCAAATGCGATTTTGATACGATATTATTAATGGGTTGCCTAAACGTACCACACAAGTCCCATTAAATTTTAAATTTCGCTCAGAAACTTTCAATGAATTCAACGTAGTTTGATGTATTCGTTAACAGTTATCATAGCAAGTGTTCAGACATCTGGACCTCTTTAAATCTTTATTGATCTTTAGACAATTTTTGTGCATAAATGAATTAGTTTTGTTCATCCTCGGCCTCACCTTGCGATATACGGCTACCAAAACATTGTATTTATACGATTGCAATCATATGACATTGTTTTATCAAAATATGGAAGTGGTTTTAAGCGACAATGTATCATTTTAGGTTTAAAATGCTAAAAATAAACGTAAATCATTAATAAAAGAAAACATATTCATAAAAGACAAGAAATATTTAAACAAAAGCAGACTAAGGCCTATGTTATAGAATGTACATATAAGCAGACATAATTTAATATTACCAAAGAAAATATAAGCGAAGTAAGCGATTGTAACAAGGTAAGTAAAATACGAATGAAAGAGATGAAAATGTCTTGATAGACAGAAAGTCAAGTGAATCAAACAAACCACCCAAGTGGGTGCGGACACATTTGCCGACTAACCGTTCCAAGGCGGTAACTGCAATCGGAACTCATCGGCTAATTCCGTCCTCGGGACAATCATCCCTCGGATATATCTGGTGCAATGATTCTTACAGAAATTACGATCGTGTTGTTCGCCGGAAGTCGGAAGAAGATGCTTAAAATGTAGTTCGAACAAAACATAAAAAAATGGCGTCGTTTGACAGCTGTGTCTTTGCTGCGCCGGGTAAATTAAACTTGGATGATTTAAATTTGAAGTAGCCACAAAGTGAAGTTTTACAGGCATCGTACTATAGTGAGCTGTCATCCGAGGTGCCATATTTGTTTTGACGTCTATCACAAAAAAAAAGTTAAATTCAGAAAAATGGCCGAGGTAATCCGACTTGCTACATACATCCGAGAGAAGATTCGTGAATTATCCTAGGTGTTCCGATTAGCAGTAACTGTTGGGTTTGCTCCATTGTGTATTATGTCTCGTTATGATGCAACTTTTACAACTGACGAGCATGTGAATGCATTTGTCACGTGCCTTTTCAATGTTTAAAATATGCCTCAGTACTCATAGGGCATTTTCATGTTTTCTTACTGAAACATTCACACTGCTTCCAATCAACAACAAAATTGTTAACGGGGTAGTCTAAAACCCAAAATAGCAATAGCTCAATGGTAGAGCGTCGGCTTGCGGGTCGGGAGGTCACGGGTTCAAACGCCGGCCAAGTCAAAACAAAGACTTTAAAATTGGTAGTAGTGGCTTCCCTCCTAACGTTTGGGGCTAAGGGGGCAGCATTACGTCGTTGGACCACACAAGATAAATATAAAACTTAACAGAATATCTGAGACAATACTCTACACAAGAGAGATAAATAAACAGTTATTGGCACGGGGGCCGACGTGGACACTTAAAACTGTTTTACTGCGTTCTAATTTATGCACTTCTGGCACAAGGTTATCCACAAGGACAAACAGGGTAAATGAAATATATCTCATCAAAATGAGATAACTAAATGTAAGCACATGTATCGGCAGTACACACAGAATATGGAATAGTACTTACTAGATATATAAAGCTTGAAGCGCAGTAAACTATCTCATATATATATATATAGCTTGAAGCGCAGTGAACTATCTCATATAGATATATAGCTTGAAGCGCAGTGAACTATCTCATATAGATATATAGCTTGAAGCGCAGTGAACTATCTCATATAGATATATAGCTTGAAGCGCAGTGAACTATCTCATATAGATATATAGCTTGAAGCGCAGTAAACTATCTCATATATATAGATATATAGCTTGAAGCGCAGTGAACTATCTCATATAGATATATAGCTTGAAGCGCAGTAAACTTTCTCATATAGATATATAGCTTGAACTATCTCATATATATATATATAGCTTGAAGCGCAGTGAACTATCTCATATAGATATATAGCTTGAAGCGCAGTAAACTATCGTATATAAATAGGTAAACTACTGTAGATTACATCGGTATGGCGGTCGTAAAAAATTCTCCCGTGCATGTAATCTATGCTGTCATTTAATTCATCCTATAAGAATTGTTACGTGTATTTCCCTTGCTGGACATTGGTCTTTGGTTTCTCAATTCCATCTTCACATGAACAGTATGCTACAACCATCTATTCTTCTCTGGTCATGTTTTTTCTTGATTCAAAAAGTAGGTTTCACTTGTCATCAACCATTTTTGTTTAGTTTTTCTAATCGAAATAATGCCCCTTTCTTATCTAAACACAGTGAACAATTTTTTTTTCAATGACGTCACTGCTTTCGTTATTACTTATTAATTACAGAAAACATCAGCGCTTGGACATTTTTGTATTCGAATAGATCAGTTCGTTTTCATTGCTTGCATTTGAGAAACCCATCAGGAAGTGCGAGGTTAGAGCTCTGTAAAACCGGTTTAAGCACCTCAGTCGGCCCATATTTCCGACTGACGTTCCAAGGCGGTAACTGCCGGGTTTGCTCTTTTAGAATCATAAAAGAAAATTGTTTTTACTTTTCACTTGGCTTGCACGTGAAATACCTTTTGTCCCCTGCATTTTCAAATTTTGGTATATGTTTCAATGCTCACAGGACTTTGTCATATATTCTTATTATGGAGAATAGTAAATATACAAGAAACACGTCATATATATTTCATATTTCACATTGAAGTTTGAGATTTTTTGTTGCTGGAATGGTTATACAGTTATTCAACATTAAAATAAAACTATGATACATATCATAAATTCAGAATATCGCTCTTTTGTCGGAGAAATTGCTGCTGCATGAACTTAATAAAACTTAACACAAAATTTCAAGTCTCTTTATATTATTTTAAAGTATAAGACAGTATTAGATATAGACACAATTTAGATGGTTATGAAGAGCTGATGACACAATTAACTACGCCGTATTGGCATAAGGTGTTTTAACTGATCATGTATTTCAACTGTTAGAAGTCAAAATTGAAGAAAGAAGTCAACCATTCTTTATGTTCTTCCTTGTACGCAAGTCCTTGGTAGCTGAAAAGGTCTTGCAAAATGTTGTTCATTGATGCCAAAGATCGGTGTGAACAGTCTAGGATATATCCTCACTCTTCATTGCAAACAAGTGTTTCCTATCTGAGCCAAGCTGCAGAGATATCTATTTTAAAACTTAGAAACCACGTGACCACTTTTCTTTATAAAGTCATCCGGGTAATCCGCTCTGACGTCGATTTCTATTTTTAGCAGAGACCACTATCGTACATTTTATGGTGTTGGAAAACTGAACGAGTAATTGTTTTTCGCCTTCAGTACTGTCCAGCAATACAATTAGTGTTCAAAATCGCCCTTATAACGACTAAGGATGTTTTTTTTTGCACAAAAGTATTACCAAATTCCCCAAAGCAGTTGTTATATATATTGGTACGTGCATTTAATATAAGCAAACTTCCTGATACCACATTTAACGTGTACTTTATCGTTATTTTTGAATTAAATCCACGAAGGCAACAAGTAACAATAATTTTATTATTTATTCATCTTAAAGTTTATGTTATATAAAGGAAAAACCCTGTGAGCGTTTACCAAGTTTTTTCATTTGTTTAGACTGGTAATGTAATTGAACAAAGTTGAAAAAAAAAGAAAAAAATATAAAGAAAACCATTGAGGACTACCACGAATATTAGATTCTGAACTACAACCTAGACATGGTACACAGACAAGTTAAATGTTTAAGCGACAAAAAAACTGAGGCGAGACAATACACACGTAAACAAACGACAGTTACCGCCATGTTACGATCAATCGGCAAGCGGGACGACTGAGGTGCTTAAACATGGTGGTTTACGGAGCATTCCTAATTCGAATTCTTCATAAAGAAACAAGGTGTAATAATGAAAATATCGTATTTTAACGCACATACTATGTCCACATCGCGTTTTCCTTCGCAGGCAATATAAAACATGCGTATGTCAATTGAGCACGTCCTTTTTAGATGACGATATATTTTTATTAAGTTCATTCTAATAGCATTGCACATTGGAATGCGACTTATTCTGGCTTCATAGAGAGGTGATAACGGGATGGGGAGGGATGGGCTACAGCATGGGTATTAGGATAAAGGTTAGGAATTAAATCTCGCTTACCAAAATCAGTGCAGTTAGCACATGTGTGTCAAGAGTGACTTTCTTTTTTCACACCATCCTACCCATGTTATCCTTGGGTATAATACACAAATTAACTGTTCCAGCTGTGATTTCACAGCATGGTGTTATCTTTGTGGTGATTTTTTTTTATTCGGTGGGGGGTGGGGGGGAGGTCTGTAAACAAGACAATTCCAATTCACATCTCAATTATTTAATTATTTGCTGGAGCGCGACGCCTATATTATGGAATGCTCACAGAATTTTGCACATGGGGAAGTATGTTTTGCGGATTTTCTAAACCTGTTCAATATGGGTCCTAATTCGGTAAACGGTGTTCTATTGTTTTTATTTTTAAATATTATTGTGTGTGTGTCTGTACCTTTCAAAATAAACAATAAGATACTGAAAAAATATACTACGTTCGAGAAAAAAAATACCATCTGCACAATACTTATTTGTGTAATGTGAGGCTACTGCACATGTGCATTTTCTGCTAGAACATTTAAGTTTTAAAGTTAATTTCAATAATTTTGCATTTTTTCTAGATATGTCACATCTTAGAAAACCTATCAAATGGAGTGTCTGATTTTGCTTTTTATTTTGTTTTAAATTATTCTATGATCTCATGAAGTTATACAGGCTTTTTTTCGAAAAAAATATAGTAAGTATAGTGAAAACTTTTAAATAAAAACCATAACGTTTCAAGTGTCTGTTACTTGCTCCCATATTGCCATAATCTCTTTACATATCCAACCTTTTGCGTCGCTTTTGATGCTTCGCATCAACGTCTTAACTTTTATTGTATATCGCAAAACTCAGTAACAGATAAATTTCTAATCTTAATGAATTCTTCAAGTTTCTGTGATTTCTTTCTTAATGCAACAGTAAATAAGGAGCTAAATTATAAATACAAAAAGTGAGGTTCTGTTGTTATAGTCCTGTTTAATAACCCTTGTTATCTCCCTTGGTAGAGTTATCGTTCGTTTTTCGTACAACTTCCGGTAGGCAAACAAACAAAACAAGATGGCCTCTGAGAACAAAAAAATCGGTGATCTGTGCAAATTTTCAAAACTATCAGTGCGTGAACTTAAAGACTTTCTTAGATAAAGAGGGGCGCGTGTATCAGAGAGTCGTCCGGAACTTCTAATACACGCTAGAAGGATAGAACAGCTTGTTGTATGGACATTAAGTAAAATTAAATTGGAAGACGAACAAGACAGCATCAAACGCGAAGGAGGGTTGTTTGTAACGCCCTTTGGAGAGAATCTTTCAATCTTGACAATCTAGGACTATTATCAGCATCTTGAAACAAAAATAAAGTGTAATTAAGTATATTTTCATAACAGTCTATGATATGTTTTTCTTTTCTATTACTTTAACCAAGTAAAATGAATATCAACTACTGTTTTAGCTGCTGCAGCTGCAACAGTATATTTTTATACAACTCTTCTAACTCCAGATAAGAATTATAGTGAATTGAGTAAAAACTCCATAAGACAATAACAATCAAGTAAAGGAAATTTAATGTTTTGTTTAAAATAATTGAATAAAACGAACCAATAGACACGAGAAATGCACTTAGACAGAAGCAAATGATAAAAGGCGACCTTGGCATACGCAAATATGACAATGTCACATAGGCACTACAACATTAATTTGACAGAAATACGACAAAGGTATGCAGTTTAATTTAAAAGTGAAAATATAAGCACCGCGACGAGACAATATATATAAAAGCGAAAACATTTCCCGCCTTAAAGACAGTGAACTGGCATTCTTCCCACCCACCCCACCGCCAAGACACACATACAAACACAAAGATGACACTGTGCTTTGAGATCACAGTTGAACACTTGATAAGTGTTTTATACACAGAGGATTCATAAGAGGTCATAAAGCAATTAGTCACACTTGGGCTTACTACACTGCCATTGGTCAGTAACACTCTTATTCTCACCCCTTTCCTGATACCACTGCTGCCTGTGTCCAATCCGAAGCTACATTACAGAGAAAAATGTCGTACTTCAAATGACAATGTCTAAAACAATAAATTGTTTAACACACTTGGTTTATATTGTATATAAATATACCAATATATCTTTATTTTAAGTTGTTATGCGAACTCAAACCACATTCAAATACAAAAGATTATTAGTACATTGTTTTTTCAAATGTAGTCACTGGCTCAAAGTAGCCCAGTCTAAGCGATCTGCAAAAGGAAATCAGACATTCGTCTAAAAATACTGAAGATTAACTGCATGCAGAAATGTGTGACTCAAACATTTTTTACATAATTAAGTTAAATTGGGTCCTAAAACATGCTGTTCAAAATCACTATTATATCATTGTAATATTATCCTTCAATAAATTTTAATTTTATCCGCCAGGGTACAGGAGTAGGGCGTGTCGGTGAGCCGCTGTTCTCTTTTGATCCATTCGTGACGTCACAACGGGGCGTGGCGTCATCGGCTTCCCAATCAGCTGGAATGTCGAGGCCGTCGTCGATGACGTCATCAATGCGACGTGGTGTGTCAAGAATGGGTAAGAAATACTTGTTAATTCACAAGTTTTGTCCGAGCGTCTTATGAGCATGTTATTATTATCTGGTCTTTATGCACATACATACATACATATACTTTGAGACTGATCTTGATGTAAGAATACATCGCCTCTGCTAACTAATTAAATCGATTGTTTTTGCACCTGTGGCGCCTCTCACGAAATACATTTTTATGGGTGCAGTAGTGTAGCAGCAAAAAATATGAAACCGCAGCTGTTCGATAAAGCCAGTTCGGGGAAAAAGCCGAGTATGCCGCGACTGACAGAGCTGCTTGCAATTATAAAAAAGGTGGCATGCATTAATTGGAGTTCGCAGCTTTTTGGCGGGGTATTTTTTTAACAAAAGAAACCGAGTTTGCCGATGTTTACTATGCATCTTGCATTAACAAAGAGATGTAGCAATCAACAAGGAAGAACGCAAAATAGAGGACAGATTTGTGCCCAGCGGGGCGGATACAGAAATTGTTGGTTTGTGTATGTGTGTGTGTGTGTGGGGGGGGGGGGGGGGGGGTGTATGGATCAAGATCCATTCAATTTTACCGCAGTAAATACTAGATGTATATACACAGTTTTGATCCCTAACTTCGACCTAAGCAGTCAACAGAAAAAATTTACTTTAAAAGCAAAGTATTTTTAAGCTTACATGTATGTGTTTTCACAACTCTACTCTTTTACCTGGAGAGCACATGATAACATTTCTTGTCTTAAGTTCGGTTTTGCAGGAAGATAATAAGGTAAATAAAATGGGTCTTTCTTATTGACTGAGGATACATTGAATGTCAGGGTACAGGGTAAAGGAGTAGAGTTGTGAAAACACAGACACCTAAGCTTTAAAATTCTAAGCTTTTAAAGTAAATTGTGTCTGTTGACTACAAAGGTTGAAGTTAGGGGACCCTTACTGTGTATATATATCTACTATTTACTGTGATGAAGTTGAACGGATCTTGACACATACCCTCACTACTAAAGTTTTTCTTGATCCGTCCCTGATATAAACATATAAGTAAACGAGAGCACCGTTTTAAATTTTAGGCTTCCAACCAAGTGGCATTAGGACTAGAGTTCGATTTCCGCTCCTTCGAGGAGGCGATGGTAGTCAAATTCAAAGTAGTCCCCGGACGCAGACTTCAAGATTTGTTGTCCCAAATCCAACACCAGGCAGATCTACAAACAGATTCCACAGCACACCTCTCCGGTCAAGGATCGTACAGCAAAACTCTGGGATGGGATTAGACACGGGTCCAATACTTCCTTCCGGTTTGTCGTTCCTAGGCGGAGAACCTCGTGGTGGTCCAGCTTCAGACATGATACTGATGTCAGGCAACATGCCAGTTTTGACGTCACTTCCTGCCCATTCGAGACAGTCCCAAGGCAACGGGATGTTCCTGGTGAATGGACATCTTGCTGGATCTCAAGGTCAGGGCATTTTTGTTCTTGGCGGAAACGACGTAATGCCCCCTTTCGATAACCCACTACCGCCACCGCTAACTTCCCAAGGTGGACAAAGATTTATTGTAGTTGGCGGAAATACTCCCCAAATTCCTGCGGTTGCTCCAGTGGCAGCACCTGTACCTAACCCAACAGTACCAATTGGCACAGATCTAGGAACGATTCTCGGCTCCGCCGGGAGCCAGTTGACAATCCAAGGTCAGACGCCAACCGGTGGACTGATTCTAAGCGGTCCCGGGGGTAGTGTCACAATCGGAGGTGACATCTTGAGAGGGATCCAGCAGAACACCGGACCAGTGCGCCATACAGAGTTCGAAGAGATGGAACAAGAAGAAATCATACCAAAAAGTAGAAACAATCATGGACTTACGGTTTCGGGAGCGCATGGTAATGACGTTGTTCTGCAAGGCAAGACCGTGGTCATGAATGGTGGAATGGTAGGGGGAGTCGCTGCTGGTGCGGGAAACTCGATGTCAGGTTCAATTATAATGGATCCAGCACCGCTTCATAGTTCAGCAGCAAGTTCTGCTGCTATTGGTAGTGCAGGGACGTCGTCAGCTTCATCAGCAGCAGGGAGCTCCGCAGCATCAGCAGCCTCTGCCGCATCAGCTGCATCGTCGTCATCATCAGCAGCGGTGGCATCATCTTCGGCGGCTGCTTCTTCAGCCTCGTCATCTGCTGCTTCTTCATCGGCAAGTTCAGGTCCAATAGTTGTGGATTCAGGTGGCGCAAGTGTCGGTGGTTCTGTGATTTCACTACCGCGATCGTCTGTATCAAGTGGTCAGTCTATTGCCCTCGGTTCTGGAATAACTTTGAGGGGAGGGCGCGGGCAAAGTGATCAGGTGTTTCATCTGGGTAATAGCGGAGCCCAGCAAACGATAACCCTAGGAGGTACGGACGGCAGGATTAAGGTAGATCAAAACGGTGCCGGATTGCAGGTACCGGGCAATGCAACATTCATAGTTGCCGGGTGATAAGCAAAACTCCTGGTATCCGATTTGAAAGTTCTAGTTATTTTTATTATTTTAACTGATATAAACATTTAATTGCTATCTATGGTTTAGATTCATGCAGCAGTAAATGGTTTGTGCTTTTATTGCTGAGTGTGATGATGGGTATTTGTGGGACATCCATTCGACAAAGCCAAAGTGGAGATACGAAGAGAATGTGATCGTTTTGTTGTTCTTACAGATGATCGGGAAAATCACATTTCGCACGTGCTTAAACTTTTATTAAAACTTTTTTTCAAGGTTTAACTTGACGAACAGGAAATGGATTTGGGTTAGCAATAATGTAAACGGAGGCGGAGATGTGTTTAGATTGTGTCATGTGTGGTATACTAAGAGATGTATGATATTTTGCTCTTTTCAGCCACAATTGTATTTTATATTGAGACACATACAAAAGTTTTACTCGACATTATTACACCAGATAGAGTGCAATTCGTGTGTGTACAACGTTGTAGATTTAACCTTTATAAATATACATATAAATATACTTGTATATGTTTACGTGATTTAAGAGATGTTTTCTGCGTTAAAACATATCATTCATCCGCAAATATTTCTCACATAAACAATACAAATAAATCAAAGAAAAAATAGGATTATATGTCAAACTTAATCTTAGTTTTGTCAACATGAAACTTACGATAAAAAGCGCTAGAAATTCCTTTACACATTGATTTTGTCCGGTTAACCGATTTTATAGGGGGAGGGGGGGTGTAATCGTTTTATTCAAGTATTTTCTAATTCTAACATACGATAAAACTTGTTACTGCTAACATAAACATAACAAAACAAAACTTGTAATTTATTTTAAGTATAAGAACAACAACACAAAAAACAACCAAAAAAAAAGGCCCGAATCAATTTACGCTTTTATTTGCCATTGTAGTGTTCTGCTATTGTCATGTTTCTTTCTTTTAACCAAACAGTTACTTTTGATAGAACTCAAAAGACGTTTAATAAATATATAGTCGTTTTAGCCAAATCAAAATGGGTCGTTTAAAAGATAGTGGTGGGGTTGTATGTTTCGTAAACATGTACTTTCTTGTCAAATACTATTACTCTCGGACAAAATCGAATGTCATTAGAAGAGCGGAATGTTAAAAATATAATATTGACTATGTTCCGAAAACTGTTTAACCTTTTTTACCTGATGAATTTAATGGCATTAATAATCGACATTATTACATGAACTATAAATAGACGCAACACGATTGGTCACACCGCCAAAATAGTCGAGGGCCTATATCAAATCACTTATTTATTAACAGATAACACTGACCAGCTTTTGCTGATATTAACCGGTCTATTAATAGAATGCGAAATTTCCATCAATATTATGCGCGCGCATCTACAAAACTTCCTTAGAATTGTACGCATTGTGGGATACTCGTCCCAGACGAACAATATATTTACGAAGTAAACAATATAAACTATTTTCTTGCATTTAAATTTAGATAATAATTAAAGAAATAAAAACTATTTATTATTAACTATTTATAGTTCATATAATAAAACAGTTATTTACTTATTAGGTCAATAACGATTTTTTGTCAATATCACAGCATATTTCCTAGCTAACAAGTAAATAATTGTATAGTATTTACTAGTGATATAGTGCAGTGTTAAATTTAAATAGATTTCGTATTTTTTAAGAATGCAATTGAGTATTTTGTTAAAAATGACAAATTGAAGAATAAACTGAGTAATCATGATTTTATTATTATTATTATTATTATTATTGTTATTATAACTTTCAGAATATGTTGTATTCGACCTGGGGAGATTTCATAAATGACAAAATTTTAGTTCTTAAAAAAATATTTTTTTGGCATAAAACAAATTAAATATATGTTGTTTTTCGGGTATGCAAGTCGTCAAAATACTATTACACTGACAGTACGACAATAAAGGGATGGGTTAAAGTTGCTGTACTGGTTGCAAATGTGTCGAGATCTGAATATAAAACATAATAATAAAATATAATGTGTTAATTGACATTATGTATTTAATAGTTAACTTCTGCCATCGCATCAATCCACAAAAAATGGTTCGAAATATCCAGATAAACTTTAAACTAAAATCAGGGTCAACCGTAGACGTTTACCTTTTGAATGTCTTGAGAATTCAATCAATGTTTGTACCAATGTTGTTTTGTTTAGTCATGAATTTTTATACGTCATTATTTCATAAGTTCGTGGATTTTTTTAAAGAAAATTTTATTATCTAAGTTCAAACTCTTGCTAGCCTTTATTTCTTGGATTTCTTTAATTTCTTTTTAGCTGTCTTTTAGTGCTTTCGGACATGGTGGTGTTTTTTTTTACTTGCGTTGCATTTCTTATTCGTTTTCTTAAAATTTGGCTTTTTCATGTTCATTTCTTTGTGGATCTGTATTTTTAACAACTAATCCATGTAAAAATTATCAGAACTTAAAATAAACTGTTCGGAAACTTCACCATGTTTTATTTATTTATTTATTTATTGTTTGTTTGTTTGTTTTGCTGCTGTTTTGTTGACTGTTATTGAAAACATTATTTTAAAGTAACATTCTGAAAACATATTCAAGACTAAAATAAAAAAAGTTCCATCAATTTATTTTATTTTAAAATAATTCATGTCAAAAACTAAATAAAAAGTCTGCTTTTTAAAAGAATGTTCTTGCATATAAGTCAAGTATATTGCCATTATTGTATATACGTTCTAATAGGTAAATAAGAAATGGTCCTATCAAAACTTCCAGAGATATTTAAATTTAATCTACTTGTAGACAAAGGCGAGTTAAAATGTGTCCTTTTTATTTTACATTTCTTACAATAATGTAGTACGGCGCTATATATTTATAGTTTGTTTTTTTATAAAATGTTGTACAGATTTCATTTACTTTTAGAATGTATTTGATAAAATTTGAATTTGAAGGCTAAGTGTTGTACATGTAAATGTGAAGTTTTCAGTTCTGACAATAAAAATTGACAAAACCCACGTTCTTTAATTGATAGAATCAGTATTTGTATTTTGGGTTTTAAGGCATACCGACACTTGATACGTCATACGGCGCCGAATACAGTGAAGTTTAACGTTAATGGAGTATAATCAGGTTACAATTAAAATAAGTGAGTATTAATTAAAAAATACATATATAAGGTTTAAATAATATAAATTATAATTGAAAACAGGTTACTGATAGAATCAGTTCATAGGATTTAATAACATTATATCATCGTATTCATTTTAATAAAATATGTGTAAAGATAAGTTATTTATGAACTTCAGAATGCAAGCCTATGTCGTGAAAACATATTCCTAATAGTTCAAGAAATAGAGGATCCGACACGAGTTGTCATTTAATACAAACGTTTATTGAACAAGTTCATAAAAAGTAATAGTAAGCGAGCTTATGGTGGACAAAGAACTGATAGGCGCTGGTTGAAACCTGTCAATTTCACAAGAAAATGTAATGATGAAATTAAATTAAAAATTGTGCCGGTCGGAATTTATTCTGAAGAATACATGAAGCAAGCCATTCTTATTGGTGTCAGTGGATCACAGGACTGCCATACAATAGGTCCCGGCTTCGATTCGAATCCCACAAAAACAAACAGTTTGTTATGTTACATTTTTGTTTTATTCGTCCTTTAACAGCTACGGATCGAATTGGTTTTCTGTGTTATTTTCAACAACAGCACATTTACAATTGTTATGGATGATTTAACAACATGCGTTATAATGGTGTTTATAACTGTGACCTGACATGGGTTACAAACTGCGCTGCTATTAAAGATAACTGTGACATTGCAATATGCGACTTGCGACAATGACCTCTGACATCGCAGGTTTCGCTGCATGGTGACCCGGCGTTTTATGCGCCAGTAGTTAGGCTCATAATTGCCGTAGCCCTCTATAAACAACTGCGCGGGTTATTTGGACATTTTACGGTCGGATTTATGGCGGGAACTACTCGTATTTCATAACGAACACGCCTTCTTTTAGCACGATTTATACATGCTTTAGCTGCCTTAGTGTAGTTACACGATGATGTCACGATTTGTAAGATAAGGAGATAAGGTTGGCTTAATTAAAGAAATAAAACCTACATTCAGGGTTTTTGTATTTTCTTTCTTTAATAGATCGTAGCAACCAATTACGTTAATTATAAGCTTTTTGGGGAGAGGAAAACCGACAGAACCACCGGCAACTCTTGTCAGCTGGAAGACCTTCTTCGATCATTAAACCCTTTGCCCCGAATGTGACTCAAAGCCACGCTGCGAAAAAGTTAAACAGCCAGGGCAATTACAAGTTGAAGACTCTACCACTGCGCCACGGACACCCCATATTCAAGGGTCACATTGATTCAAAATCGAACTCCGTGTTAGATTGGTGAATTTCATAGTTATTGGGCAGTCCGATAACTCGGTTACTTCCCTTGAATTCAAAGGGAGGCTACTCCCCTGGGGACTAAGTGAAAAAAAAAAGATGGCGGACACGGACAAAGAAATCAACGAAGCTTGTGTAAACAACTAAGAATTGGACCATTTCAAGCTAACAGATTTGAAGAAGTACCTGGCGAATCGTCGTTTGACTAGATCCTGAAGGGAATATCAGCTAATCGAGCGAATTATCGGCGCTCACAAGCTAGATATTACTGACAATTATGAATTGAAAAGGAGACACCAACTCGAAAAGAATTAGTAACACTCCACCCTCCCTTAACTGGTAACAGGTCGCCCTTGATCGGTAACAGTTCGCCCTTGATCGGTAACATGTCGCCGTCGGATATTAGTGTATACGTCAAGCAAAAATGTATGCTTGTTAACTTATCTATAATTATTTGGACACCTTTCACATCAAATTGTATTTGTTTCCATCGGCTTCATATGCATTATGAGTACTTCGGATATAAGTGTACCATTTCCACGCGTTAAATGAAGGGGGAAAATGACGTCAAGTAAAGTTTATACTTGATTTAATTTGTCATATAGTGTATCATATATAATATTTTATAAGATATGCATACAAATTAATATTAGTTGGTTGCCGTCTTAGTCGACTTCTTCATACTGTATTGTGATAAAGCTAGCGTACGTTGCGAGATTGAATCACTGACTAGTCTATTAATTGCAAGCACTTATATACGTCTATGACGGCAAGCATCAGTTAAGATCATGGTGACTAATTATCAATCAAAATTAGTGCTGACGCTATCATCACAATAATGACTAGGCAAAAATCAATTAACAATCACACACTGACCAATTTATTAATTTGAAATTTTATATACGCCTATGTCGGTAAACATTAATCAAGATCACACTGACTAATTATCAATCAAGATTAGTGCGAATGGTAACATCACAATAATGTCTGTAGGCAAACACCAATTAACGTTCACGCTTTTATGTGCAATTATAAAGTAACTGCATACTCAAGTCATCTTGACTGCATACTCAAGTCATCTTGAGTATGACAACCTTATTAAAGTATTTGCAACAAAATATGTATGCAACTAAGTAACATTAAAATCCTTGCAACAGCGGAATTTTATTTAAATATACAATTTGAAATAAATAAACCACGTACACAGTATAATTATTATTTTTTAGGTCGCAACATTGCATTTAAATCACGGAACAGTGACAGTTCGTATATTGTACTGGGAGGATCAGATTTTTTTTCTTTGGTTAAAACAATTTTAAAATATGAAAAATAAAAATATAATAATTTACGATGCTAATAATACGATGTTTATAATAATAAAGGAGACAAAAGAAGCATAAATTTAATGTGAATGGTGTCAAAATAATAAAAAATTAATAAGTTTACATTCTTTTTACTTAATTTCTTAAAGATTTTTAAGGGCGAAGGGTGGCGTATACACTTATATCAGAAGAGCTCATAATGTATATTAAGACGAAGAAAACAAATACAATGTGAATGGTTATAAATAAATTAACCAATTTACTTTTTTTTCTCGATGTATACACTTATATCCGAAGGCGACATGTAGCAAGGGCGAAGTGTTACCTGTCTCGGGCGAGCTGTTACCAATCAAGGGCGAACTATTACCAGTTAAGGGAGGGCGAAGTGTTATAATACCATCAAAATGCGTCGCAGCCGCTTGTTTTGAGGAAATCGATGCAATGAAACAGTTCTGTTTTCGACCACCTTCCCGCTATAGACAACACCTTTACATATTCAGCAATATTTCGGCGATTTCCATTTTGGTTTTGTTTCTTTCTTTAATCAACTTTCCATATCACTTGATGTGTGTGTTATACACGCTGATAAAATTTCTACTTATACCCCGGAAGTTTTAATGCGCATGCGCATTCGGAGAGTACTCAAGGGAAGACAACTTAGTTATCGAACTGCCCAATTGTAAGACGGTTGATGCGTCTTGCATAAAAAGTGAATTTTAAAATTGTTTTAACACATTGCTCTGTCAAATCATCAGTGAATATTAATAACTAAAATATTTATAAATTATTAATCTCATTAGTTATAAATAATTAAATAAAATCCAAAAACTGCAACAAGAGCAACATTAATATAATCGAAGAGTTTTTAGTTTTTTTTTTGCTAACCTTTTTTATTTCGTAAATACTTTACAAGTATTGCACACCTATAAGACAATACACATTAAATGCCAACCAGTTAACTTTATCAATGTCCCATAATGGCATTGGGATTTGCCTACATTTTTGCCGATACTGTGCAGCGACATTTCTATCAGTATAGCACAGGAGCACTTATGAGGTGCTCAGGGACAGAACCCGACCGGTCCATTATACTGACACCGACGAGTCAGGCGTAATGCTGTCCCCTTAGACCCGAGCGTTAGGAGGGAAGCCACTACTACAACTTTAAAGTCTTTGGCTTGACCCAGCCGGGGTTTGAACCCGCGACCTCGCGATCCGCAAGTCGACGCTCTACCAATTGAGATAATGCAGCCGGTGTCCCGTAAAAGAGTAAACTGACTATGGTTAACAATGAAGATCAAGGCATTTAAATGTGTTTCAGACATTTAGTCGATCCCGAATAAAACCAAGTATTAACGAGTATTCACGAACAGGTCAGCTTGGTCAGAACTTCCGGCGAAATGACGAATTCGCTTTATTTCTTTGGGGATGCTGGGGTTTTATTATTCTTATTCGGCAGTAACCGGACATTGCCGAAAATTACCGAATGGGCGTGGTGAATCATATTTCGGCCAGTTTCGCCTCAAAATGACGGCTTGATGATTTCTTATCGCATCAATCAATGCTTGACAGATCAATTAACCTTGTTTATTGGGTTTAACGTCCCACAAACAGTATTTCAGATATCTGGAGACGGTGTCTACTTGAAGCAGATACATTGCTGCCTTCACTGTGTAAAGCATACCGTGAACACCTGGCATGATACCACACCCAGTCACATTATCCTGACACCGTGCCAACCAGTCGTGGAAATACCCTTATATTTGTTTGAGCGTAAGCAAGGGAGCTTTACCACTACCAACGACTTTGGTATGTCGCGGCCCTGGTTCGAACCTGGGGCCTCCCGTACATGGAGCCGATTGCGCTCTAGGTCCGGTATCATTTAACCTTGGACAACAATCAAGAGCCAAAGCAATGAGAAAAAAAGCCTCCTTATTAATGTCTCCTTTATGGTGGACAATGTGTTGTTTTTAAGCATTTATGTTCTCACCTGCTGATCTTTAATTAACCAGGTCTACGCATCCAGGTGCGGAAGGGGGGGGGGGTCCCCCTCCCACACCAACCAGATAAAGGAGTAGAGTTGTAAAAAATACACACATAATGTAAGCTTAAAAAATACTAAGCTTTTAAAGTAAATTTTGTCTGTTGATTACTTAGGTGGACCGTAGGGTCCAAAACCGTGTATATAGATAGTTTCCAAGTGAGGTCATTGGCACTGATCAGACAGTTTAAGGCAGCCATCTTTGAAGGCAGACGGTAATGCGGGCCGACATCTGGAAATATGTGCTGTATTAAACTCACCACAGTGTTTTTATTTTTCAGTCGATTTAACTGAATTTTATATGAAATTTAACATCTTTTATGAAGTATTTTAAATATCAAAACTATATTTTGATAGTTTAAAAGGTAAACAATGCAACCAAAAAGGATCCACTGTTCATTTTGTTTCAGGATGAGGCAATAATTTATTTATTTCTGTGTATAAATTCTTTGTGCACTTATCAATTTTAAAAATATTGTATTTTAAAAATATGAATTACACGAGCTTTCAAATGGTGTATACCTTTAATTGTTGGATCACAAATGAAGAAATTACAAGAAAATAAAATTTACGCTTCTATACAGTTCATCTGAAAATCCCTTGAAGATGGTTGCCGAGATATCGGTTCTTCACTGATGTGGGAACTATCTATTGCTTCAAACAGAACATAATCACGACATTAAACATAATTCGACATTAAACATAATTCAGAGACATCCCGTTCCGTGTATTGAATGACGCTAACTAGTATCCCCGCAGTACCTAGCTGTTGCGATTTATGACCGAGAACCGAACATGGGTCTCCCTTGTTTGTTATTATCCAAGGTATTCCAAACAGTAGGTAGGTCCTTTTAGTTGGATATCTTGGACTTTGTCGCCTGTTCTTTTGTAGATATTGTGCAATTACAAACAGTGAAATTTCTTACGTGTGCATAAATATAAGCTTAAAATCCGTTTAAATACTTACAGAGATTGTTATTTAAAAAAGAAAATGTAAGTGTCTGTTGATACCTGGGTATCACAATAAAGGCAGAAAAGTCACTCCAAATAGCATAAGCATAAGCATAAAAACAAATGAAAGGACGTACCTGCATGTAGGGAATATTCAGGGGAGATTATTCATTAATGTCTCTCATACAAGAAAGGGCATTTAAGTCCTTATTTACGTTATGGTACTTCATTTCCCCTTCAAGTGTTGAACTTATGTTTGTATTAAAAAGAGTTTTAATGATTTTCTTTGTGAAAAATACTAAACAATTCATAAGTTAGTTGGCTTTATGAATAAAACTTAACATTTTTTCTTTGAGGAGATTTCTAAGATAATGTTATAAATAATTTAAAAAAAACAACAGATTTTTATGAAAACTACGGTAATTTAACTGGTGAAATGTGTAGTACATCATCTTGCTCAAGAAGATTAAATGTCAAGGCCAGTTTGGGATTAGTCGGTCAAAAGCACATCGGTGCTTATGTTTTCTTGTTGTGTATATATATGCCGACTCTAAATAAAAGTTATTTATTTATTAATATTTATACCCAGTACCTTCCGATTTTAATTACAATGCAAAGATAAAGGCAGGAGGAAGGCCGCGTGTGAGTGCTTCGACAACTCGAAACCGTTGCTCCAACAAGGTGATTTGTTCGAAACCTACATTCGCGCGTGCGTCTGTTCTCTCTCTCTCTCTCTCTCTCTCTCTCTCTCTCTCTCTCTCTCTCTCTCTCTCTCCGTGTGTGTGTGTGTGTGTGTGTGTGTGAAGGGGTGGGGGTTGAGGGCAGGGGCTTAATTTTAAAACGGAACTTCTTTATGAATGGACGTAACAACAATCGGAAGGCTTTTGCAACGATTGATCTAAACATAGTGAACTACTGTAGCAGACGTTAATTTTCATTGATACATAGCAATAGCATAAAACAGAACATGTGTTTGGGAACGCTTTTTGTAATATAACAAAGTATCAAACGAAGCTACTAAGTAAATCACCTACCTGACTATATGAGAGGTATGAGCTAACTCCATTCTTTATAACCATCTTCAGTAGGGACTAATTCTCCAACAGCAAACTTACTCTCTCGCGCCTGTATCAAGCATGAACTTTGTCCTATAACTCAATGTATCCGGTTTTAACAAAAGTTCGTCCAATAGTCCAACATGTGCACCTTTTAAATTCACTTTGAACAAATCAGCATCGCAATTTTAAACCCCATTAAAAAATGTGGAACAAGTGAAACTCTTTCTGATGTCAAGGTCAACAACACCAGTTCGTTTGGTCAAAGTTCGGTGCCTTACTAGTTCGTACTTATACATATTTGTTTAGCTTATTAGTTCGAAGGCCTATTAAAAGCCAAAATAACTAAAGCTGTATTGTGTTTATTGGGTGTGTCGTCCCACCGACAGTATATCAGTTATCTGGAGATGGTGTCCAGTTGAAGCAGATATAGTGCTGCCTTCACTGTGTATAGCATGCCATGAACACCTTGCATGATACCACACACAGTCACATTATCCAGACACCGAGCCAACCAGTTCTGGAACTACACTTATATTTGCTTAAGGGTTAGCAAGAGAGCTATACCACTACCATTTTTATGACTTTTAATAAGTCCAGGTCCGGGATCAAACCTGGGCCTCCCATACCTGGAGTCAACGCTGTAACGACTGCGCTACCAGGTCTAGTGTGTTTAAAACAAATAATGTATTTATAAAAATCAAACTAAATGCTCATAAGAGGTTGTTTACTCTATTAAACCACAATTTTATAATAGATAAATATTCCTTATACGTATTCTCACCAACATACAAATAATATTTAAATAGTCGTAATTTTTAAAATATTTTTATCTTTTTTTTAACGTTCCATTTTCATGCTTCTTTTCCTCTTCTTCTGCTGCCAACTGTCTTCCTTTTCTCTTTCATCAGCAGAGTTGCCCAGTATTTTTTTTTTTTGGGTTGGCCATAGGACATTTACATGGGATCTTCAACTCGGCAGCAATTTTGACATCGTCAACTAATGGGTTTCTATTGAGGTGTTTGACCCCATTAGTAAATAGCAATCTCCAGATTTGCTGAACCACATGAGTATATTGGTCCTTATCTCTTCCTCAATGTTCACAGAGTTTCCACAGTCTGTTGTCCAATAAAGGCCCATACTCAAGAGGCAGCAATTCGACCTCTGTGACTGACCTGGAACAGAAAAACCTCCACACATCAAAGTTTCTTGCCCGACTGGGGCTCGAACCCACGTGTTGACGGGCTTAGGAATTAGACGTCTGCGACTCTAGCCGCTCAGTCCCAGGCACCCCCACTGGTCTAGGTCCAGTGTCCATCGTACACGTGGACTAATGTTATTTTGACTTACAGTTCAAACAACTTCTTCACAAATTACACATTCAAACAGTATTATTATTGTTAAAGGGCCAAGAACTAGCACATTATGTATATGGGTAAAAAACCAGGAAACGGCTTATTGCATGAGTTTTCACTGACATGGGTAAATATTCATCAAAGTGATATGTTCTTGCCATACTTATAAGGATTATATAATAAATAAAAAGAATGTTTTATATTAAATCTTTATTCAGAACAAGCACACCAAAACAGTGCATGAATGTATAATCAACTAGCTTAAATATAATATTTAGATAAATATAAAAAGTATATGTCGCTAAAGGCGTATAAAAACATAATAATCTTATAAACAGTTTTTTTATTTCATAAGTTAAGATAAGGTTTTATTGCATATTTTTGTGTGTTTTAATATTTTTCTTAACTTTTATTTCTTTTCCAAACGCAATTAACATTGTAGAGAATCAAGGAGACAATTCCAATAGTTACCAATAAAAAGTGATTTGATAATTATTTAATACATGGATGGATCCAATGGTGGGCATGGGGAATGCTCCCCCCACCACCCATCCCCCCCACCTGCCCCACCAATCAGATTTAAGAATAGAGTTGTGAAATCACATACATGTAAACTTAAAAAATACTATGCTTTTGTCTGTTGACTGCTTAAGTCTAAATTAGGGTCCCTTACTGTGTGTATATATATATATATATATCTAGTATTTACTGCATAAGTTGAAGAGATCTTGATTTATACCCCCACACCCCACGCCACCCACACACCAAAATTTTTTGGATCCGCTCCTGAATGGAATATATTACTTTTCTTCCTTAGACGTTTTATGAAGCTTTGTTCAAGAAACTTCTATTGGTTTTAATGCAATGTAAATGGTTTAGTCTCCATTCCATAACTACGATAGATAAGTTTGATACATCATATCATCATACCAATCGAAATGTAAAAGAAACCGAAAACAAAACAGCTTTACAAACAGTGGATACATCACAACAATCAAAATGTGACAACAATAAACAACATTACAACAACAGTGCCCTTTTCATTGGTGTCTACCCAACTTACATCAGCAAGGTCCCGAGAATGTAAATATATTTCTAAACAGAAATACTACCCCATCGCATGTAAAGCAATCATAACATACAAAAACAAATAAACAAAATTTAGCACCATAGCAAATTATTCCTGGTTCCTGATGTGTTTGATTGTCCAGAAAATGACATTGACATGATACTACTTGGTCATAATTGGTTGCTGCAAATCCCAAATCCCATCCCATTCAATGATTTGAAGACTCAACATTGACATGAGTAAATGGAAAAACACATAAAACTTCTTGGTATATATTGTACGTTTTGTGTAACACTTCAGTATATGCCGGATACCGACATGTGTAAACAGAACACAACATAACAATACTTCATACTTGCTGTCAAAGACCCACTTGTAGAAATATATCTCATTTGAGATTTCCCTCAAGCTCTGCCTCCCAGAATATCTTACAGAGAAATGATGTTATGATTTCCGTTAGTTTTACACTATTTTCCAGTCAAGTTTGTTTTCAAAATAGATCGCAGCGATCAGCTATGACCATTTTAGCAACATTCAACAATTCTTGTAGAGGAAGACCACTGGCAAATGTCTGGGTGGAACCATCGGTGCAC
The DNA here is from genome assembly GCA_007844125.1 of Sinonovacula constricta. NCBI lineage: Eukaryota > Metazoa > Mollusca > Bivalvia > Cardiida > Solecurtidae > Sinonovacula > Sinonovacula constricta. The sequence goes on along the minus strand of CM017570.1, from coordinate 19,501,144 downwards.
AGCAGGTCAGCTGGAAGACTTAACCTCATTTAGTCCTTCACCACCAAATGGGATGGGATTTGCCAGCATTTTTGTCGATACTGTACAGCAACATTTCTATCACTATATCACAGGGGCACTTACGAGGTGCCCAGGGACTGAACCTGGTCGGTCCATTATACTGACACCGACGAGTCAGGCGTAGTGCTGTCCCCTTAGCCCCGAGCGTTAGGAGGGAAGCCACTCCTACCAACTTTAAAGTCTTTGGTTTGACCCAGCCAGGTTTTGAACCCGCGACATCCCGATCCGCAAGCCGACACTCTACCACTTGAGCTATTGCAGCTGGTCCACCGAATGTGACTCCAACCCCCAAAGGGAGAGGCTAACCAGTCAAAGGAGTTACAAATCGGTGACTCTACCACTAAGCTACGGGCATCTAACCTGACAATAGACAAGGTTGAGATTTGTTTTTTGTTGCATCACACCAACACAATTATAATCATATTGGCGACCTCCAGTTAATAATTGGTAAAGGAAGAACCCAGACTTATGTTTGAATAGATCCACCTCTGCACCGTTAGCTAGCTGGAAGACCTCCCACATGGAAGTTCTCACCCAAACTGGGACTAGAACCCACATGGTAGATAGAGGTGAGGGGCTGAGGAGTTATAAGTCAGTGACTGATCGCTCAGCCATTGGCACTCGCTTAATATTAAAGATAAAGCATTGGCTGTAATAAGTAAATACAGAACAGTCAAGTTATAAGCATGAACATAATCTCAACTAAGAAAGGCTCTTGCAAGTATATCGATAGTCATACGTGTTGGGATATAGCATAACATTTAATCAAACACTGGAGGGCCGCAACACACAAGTCTTTAAAATGATAATGGTATTGTGTACTTCCAAGGAAAATATAAAAATAGGTTTTTATCCATACATGGTCAAACCAGTGTCAGGATAATGTGACTGGGTGTGGTATCCTGCCATGTGTACACTTCAGTCTAAACACATTGATGGCAGCACTATATCTCCTTAAAATGGGCATAGTCTCTTGATAATTGAAAGATTGAAGATGGGTTGATAAAATGAACAAAGCAATAAACAGAAAAATAAGGCAACACAATATTTGGCTTCAATAATAATGAATCAAACAAGCGTGTAAATATGATAGTACAACAATAAGAAAGTCCATTAAAAACCAAAGTACAAAAAACAAAACAAGTGCATGACTACAAAAACAGAGCAAGTAGAGAGTAAAAAAGGAATGAACAAAATACTTAATAAATCATATCATTAATATTTTTCAAAGCAAAACAGTAAATAAACAGTTCCTTAAGGAAAAGTTTTAATAGATGAGAAGTTCAAAAACAAACCCCACAAATGTTTATTAAATGATTTTGGTCAGAAAATTTTGAGATAAAACATACATTTATATAAAAGAACATATATTTGTCAGCAATATCACAGCTATCAATGTTCAATATTGTTACTATGTTGTTCAGACATTTACAAGCAGTCATTCGACAAAATTGGTTCAAAAGTCAGCACATTATCCAGGAATTTTGATTCAGTTCAGTTAAGCATGTCACCCTGTGTACCTTTTCCTAGACTTTGTACCAAGATTTTCTCAGTTGTCACATTGTACATTCCAGTCAAATTCCTCCACATTATAGTTACAAAGTTGGGCCGACTTCATTTTCACTACCATGTAGAGAAGACGCGCAATTAAGAGTTGAATTATTCATTACATTCACCTCAATTTCAAATTCGAATGTACCAATGCCTAAACTATGCATGGCAGTTTTCTGATTTGCCAAATTTTCTTTTGTTTCACAGCCATTGACACTTGCTAACGTTTCATTATTCTCACTGCTACCATTATTACCCTTTTCAACAGTGTTTGGACCATGGATAATAAAACCACCACTGTCAAAATTTCCACCACAAGCACTAACACTACCTACACCAATATTATTACTAACAATGTTAATCCCAGTTCTGCCATCACTATTTTCATCAGCACAGCCAATATCGAATCTACAAGGCACAATACCACCTACACCGCTATTACCATATAATCCATCATCACCCAACAATCCCTGCTCCACTTCCCACTCATATGTCCCAACACCTAAGCTATGCATATCTACATGTCCCACGCCTATCGTACACATTCCAGCATCCACCATATCCACTTCCGTCCCAACTCCTTGACTTTGCGTTCCGATAGTATCAATACTCATCCGAGTTGAATCCATCAAACCTAAGCTCTCCATATCGTCTTCATTTAGTGTCTGTGTTTCCATACTGGTCATCACCAAATCCAAGAAATCTATCTCACCTCCAGTTTGTGTGTTCATATCAATGGAATTATAACTACTGAAGAGATTAAAATCTGATGCGGTTTGGGTATTCATATCAATTGTAGGCACGGAAGATAAGAAATCAAATTCAGATCCTAAACTTGAAGCTGAAGGAGAAACAGAAGATTCCAAGACGGATCCAGTGTTCACAAAGTCATGGGAAGCATCAGTCAATACAGCATTGTCAAGATTAATTCCATTTGATTCGAGGAGACGATTAAATTCCGACGCCGTCATGGTTTGTGCTTCTGTATCAGTGGTTACGGCATGGTCATCTGACCATGGAGTCATTTCTAGAGAATGTGCTGACGATACAAAAGTAGAAGTTAGTGATGATGAAGATGAAGGTGTTCTATTGCGAGAGACTTGCAATGGCTTGGAAACAGGTACAATTGTCGATAGAGTTGATGAGAAGACGGTTGTTGTCTCTGCATCATTAGCTTTCGATGATTCTACTGGAGGTTTAGTTTCAAAATAAGAAGTGGCCGTTTTCAGAACATCAAAGTTGGCAGAGGAATCATTCAGCATAGATGGTGAAGCATGTGGGAGATTGTGAGTTTGATGCAGATTTGTTGTTAGATAGTCTTCTTCTCCCAATTCTTTCTTAGACTTTCTGCCATGTTTCTTTTTAGGAATGTCACTACAAGTAGATGGAACTGTGAATTCAACTGAGGAGTCAAAATTCTCACTGAAGATTTTCACCACATTGTCCTCGGCTGTTTTTTCTTGTGGAGCAGCTTCATTTTTATTAGTAAGGGAAACATTAATATTTTGTTGTATAGTGTTAGATGCCTGGTTAAAGATCAGGTTGTCTTGGTAATCACTTAAATTTTCTTGGTTGCCAATAACGTTTTCAGGGTAAAGGCTTATATGAACATGGTTCCTATTTGTATTTATATTATCACTTATGTTTCCATGTTCCAATATATCATTTCCATGGCCACGCTGTCTTCCTTGCATGTTCTCTAAGTAGGACTGCAGTGTCTGGGTCGAAGCCGACGGGGGAAGATCTGTCATAGTGTGACGTTCAGCCAAGTTATGACTTGTTTCTGCCCAGATTAAGTTTTCTCTTACCTGACTTACAAAATCTACACACACAGGACGCCTCAGAGCAAGGACTTCACTTGTATTTCCATCACTAATATCTTTATTCCTTGACAGAGTCTGTGTCTCTGTTGAGCATTTACTCTGTCGTCTTTCTAACTGCTTCATCTGTGAAGGTTTCTGTGGTGTGACTTGGGAAGCCACAGTTCGTCGCTCAACTTGAATGTTCGCGTGAGCCATGGCAGTCTGTAAGATGTAGTCACCAGTTGTCTGAGTACCAGAGACAGTCTGTAGTCGTTTCTTGCCCGTCAAACTCACCGAAGTTTGAATCCCGGTTGTAGATTTCATCTTTTTCTTTCTTGGTAGAACTGATGGTTCTTTTCGCAAAGGCATGTTCAATTTTCGCTTGACACTGCTACCTACCTTTTGTTGAAAGGCAAGATTTTCAACTGAACCATAATTTGATAAAGGGTGAGTAACATTGACCTTTATATGACCTTCATTAGTAGTATAATGATGGTATGAGCTGTTGTCATAAGAACTATTTTCATCAACAATAGCCAGGTCTTTAACGCCGTAAATGTCAGTTTGAATCATGGCATTGTGCCTGTGGTTCTGAAGTATAATGTCACTACTTCCGTTTGAACTTTGCTGAACTTGATGCAAAACTGATTGACCTTCAACTTGACCTTTTAACCCAATGTCCTGAAAATTTGACCTTGAACTCTCATCGCACTCAGTAACCTTTGATGATGTGACCTGATGACATATCTCGGGCGAAACAACCTGTGGTTGTAAAATATCTTGAGAAATCTTTTGGTGTTGTGACTGTTGTGGGTGCTGTGGTGACTTTACACAGGGTGGGATGATGTTGGTTGCTGTAGAAACATTGCTGATGTCTGCAGGTTTAGGGCGTATACCCTGAAGAGGGACTGGAAGTCTTGATGCATCGGAAACATTCAGAGTGACCAAGATAACAGGATGAGTTGTAATCTGCACTACAGTCTCCTTGGGGGCAACGGGTTTGTTTGTCCTGAAAAGAACAAGAATAGGTTTAATTTTATTATATATTTTTGTAATTTATGAAGACAAGAGAAATATGATGTTAAAATTATAAAGGTATAAAAACAGTTTGTTTATTGGGTTTATCGTCCCACCAACATTATTTCAGTTATCTGGAGATGGTGTCCACTTGAAGCAGATATACTGCTGCCTTCACTGTGTATAGCATGCCATGAACACCTAGCATGATACCACACCCAGTCACATTATCCTGACACCTAGCCAACCAGTCGTGGAACTACCCTTATATTTGCTTGAGCATTAGCAAGGGAGATATACCACTACCATTTTTAACGACTTTGGTATGTCGCAGCCCAGGATCGAACCCGGGGCCTCCCGTACCTGGAGCCGATGCTCTACCGACTGTGCTACCAGGTCCGGTTTAAGTATCAGTATATTTTATCCTTAAAATAGATGAAAAAAATGCTTTTTGTAAAAAAAAATAATAACATAACTTACTTCTTGGTCTGTCGCCTATATGACTCAGGGTAGGAATGCTCTTGCCGTTTACAATGAGTCAGTAGAGCCTCTGTTGTTGTGTACTTTACTGGACAAGAACCGCATTGGTACAGTACTCCACATCGATCACTATGGCGTCGAAGATCTCGCTCCAACTGAAACGTCTGCTCACATTTGACACATGTAAATCGCCTCTCTGCATGTACTTTGATGTAGTGCTAAGGAGACAAAATGCAAAAAAAATTGAACATATCAACATAAACCTCATGATAAGATTTTTTTACATAATGAATATTAAGATTTAGAGATATAAGTATCTCCTATTCTTTCCTTCTAACAAGTTAAAATGGTAAGGTATCAAGCACCCCAGTCAGTTTATGTTTTGGGGTTTATTTTCCCATCAACAGTATTTCCTTTTACAGACTGACTGCTCCCAGGCATGACTATTTTGTTTTTTTCTTTGTGTAATGTCTTATGTCAGTATTTTGTATCAACCTTACATTTACTTGTGTGTGCTATTGTCTAGTGGTAGTTCCAATTTTAACATTTGTGTTACTTCTCATAGGACATTTTCTCTTTTCTGTATTAATAAAAAATAAACATTTCTAAAGTACACTTATTAAAAATAACTGTGGTAAAAAAATTAACAAATGAATAATATGATTAAAAATCATAAACAAACTTAAGCATTTTTAGCATTTTTTCAACTTGTTACAAATCTTCACCAGAGTTAATACTGTATAAGTTTTATTGTGACATATAAGTTGATCCTCAGATCCTCACTGCATGGGGTTCGAGTCCCGGTTGGGAAGCGAACTTTCTCAAGGAGAGGTTTTCCAGCTAACCTGTGGTGTGCCGGTGGTTCTACCTAGACATAAGTCTGTGCTTCCTCCACCAATATATAGCTGGATGTCAAGACATGACCATAATTGTGTCAGTGCTATGTAACAAACAATAAGTTAATTAATACACAAACTACCTCTTGCTTTTAATATGGCATAGCTTACATGTGGTTACATTTATATGGAGTTTTTAAATAATAATGTTCTTTTTGCAATTAGTTGTTAATTTTCATTTTTGTAGTAACATAATTATGGTTACGAAAGCAATGTCCAGTTTTCTTGGTGTTTGGTGACTTCACACAATTGTCTAAGTAGAACCCTGGCACACAGCACATCAGCTGAAAGACTGTAATTTTGCTGCTGTTTCTGCATTTAGTTCTAATTCCGCTTTGCATCCAGTTATGATTCTAATATGTCCTTATTTCTACCTATGCATTTTTGTCAGATTCTACTAAGCCTTTGTTTTTAAATCTACTATACTTTTAGTTCAAGTTATCCATTGCCATTAGCTCCAGTTCTAATATGCCATTTATTCTTATTCATCAATGCTATTAGTTTTACTTTCTGAAAATGTCTAACATACTTTACCTGTTTGATAAGACTGTAGGTGCTAAAGTGCTTGTGTCCAGCCACATTGTAGATACAATTAGTCTCTGGGCAGTGGAACTGGAAAGATACATCCCATTTGCTTGACTTTCTTTTGTGGAAGAGCCGTCTATCACTCTCTGTCTGTTTTTTTAAATAAAAGTATATATATATATATTAAAATATTATATACAGTGGTCAAAATTAGCACTAGCCCGACAGCAAAAAACTAGTAAGTTTTCTCTCGGGCTGGTAAAAATTCCCAATTTACTAGCTCAATGGGCTTCTAAAATCCTGATCGCTGAAAAACTATTGTACTTTCGTTTTTAATATGTAAACTTTTGAACCGCTTATTTCATTCGGCAAGTTGTAGCTTGTATGATAGACATGTTATGTGCACTAAACCGAGAATATGTTTACTGTGGAGGAACCACACTGTATTCTGGTGCCCGCATGGTACATTATGTTCTATACCAAATTAAAATCAGCTGGGCCACAGAACAAAATGGCAGAGAAAATTAAACTAAACATGTTTCTGGTGCAAAACCCTGGAAAACAACCTGAAGTTGTCAGGCGACTGATACTTAAATGGTACTTTTTTCCGTATTTATCTTAGTTTGCTTTATTTTTGCTTACTTGTAACATTAAAACAGACTTTAATTCAGGCTAATGAATTTTCTTTCCGGCCAGTGAAAATTGCTTAGTTACTAGCCCGACTTGCTTGTAAATTTCAATCCTAATTTCTATGACTGTATATATAATGTATACATATTTTTAACTTTATTGAAGCAGAAATGGTAGCAAAATCACTTCTGCATTGGCTCCGGGTATTGAAGGTACCTGGTTCAAACTTGGACAATGACATGCTAAAGTTGTAAAAGATGATAGTGATATGTTTGCCACAATGTTCAGACAAAACTATGGGTAGTTCCACAACTGGCTGGCCTGATGTCAGGATAATTTGACTAGGTGTGGTATCCTGTGAGGTGTTCACTGCATGCTATACAGACTTTTAGTAGACACCATCTCCAGACAAGTGAAGGGGATAATAGTTAGTTTCCACATCAGTGAAGATCAATAATCTTGGCCATCTTTGATGGCAACTTCAATGGATTTTCAGATGAATTGAATAGAGGTGTAAATTTTATTTTGTTTTAATTTCTTCATTTGTGGTCCAAAAAAGCTATACACCATTGGAAAGCTCTTGAAATTCGTATTTTTAGAATACAATATTTTTAAGTGATAAGTGATAAAAGCACAAAGAATTAATACAACGAAATAAATAAAATTATTGGCTTATCCTTAAACAAAATGAGCAGTGTATCTTTTTTTTTACCTTTTTAACTATCAAAATATATTTTTCATATTTGAAATACTTCATAAAAGCTGTTAAATTGATATAAAATTTAGTAAAATATACTGCTAAATTAAAAACAGAGTGTTGAGTTTAATACAGCACATTTTTCCCAATTTCAGCCTGCATTAGCTTCTGACTTCAAAGATGGCTGCCTTAAACTGTCTCATCAGTGCCTATGACATCACATAGAAACTATCGATAAAGCCAATAAAGAAACAATTATATATTATATGTGGTGCCAATTTTTGGCATTTTTATTAAATGTTTTTAAATCATTGTATCATAATGAACTGGCTAATTAAATTTTCCTATCTGTAGGTGTGTATATGGGTATTTGTTTAGGTCATTTACTAGTTTAGACATGAAACTCTTAACTACTATCAAAAGGCTGACACCTGACAAGGCTTGTTAATTGAGTATTCTTGATAGAGACCAAATTAAACAAGTTGAACAGTGTAGTCTGGTGGTTGCGTGTAAAGAAAATGATAAGAAAAATAAGAGATGGTGGGTTGGTATATGTATCCGATCGGGTTTAAAAGATTAGATGAGCCTGAGGTGAAATTAAATGAGGCGAATTTACTGATCTTACCTTGATTAGTCCGTGTGATTTCACAAGGTGCATTCGGAGAGCCCCGTCGTGTATAAAACTTTTGGAACACCCCTCCTCCTGACACAAAACGTTACGTTTAAAAGAAAGTAATTCATCTTTTTGGGGTGTAACTTTGCAAACATCCTCGGATTTTGACATTTTCTTCTGATCTAAACATGTATCACCAGATGCTTGTTTCTATAAGGAAAAGCGTCTGCAAGACATAGGGGAAATAACTAGAATATGACTTTATTAAATTGTCGGTGTGGTTGTTTCCCTTACTCCAGAAAACGTGTTAATTACTAAAAATAATCAAAGCGCTGAAAAGTATACTTTGAGCAATGCAGATTTAACCATGTAATCGATTAAAGATGTGTTAATATTGGTCAAAATAAGTCCGTGGTAAATGGTATGTACAATGCATTAAAAAGCAAGCAAATCCTCAGCTGCAAAAACACCATATTGGGACAAAGTTACAGCATATGGTCACTAACATCAAATAATAGAAGCTATTTTGTTAAACATACAATACTTTCTATATTATTGCATATTAACTCAAACGAGGTATAAAATAAATGCTTCTGGATGCGACCAAAATACATTGACATTAAAATCTCTCGGCATATTTCGTCAACACTACAACCATGCGATCTAAAGTTAAAAATCCCGAGTGCGCCATTCCTTTTTCCAACACTTAAGTTAATTTTACACGAGAAGCTGAGATGATACGAATGAAATCAGTCGTACAGAGCGTGTTACAGAACCGCAATAAGCAGTGAGGTCCCGTGCTGGATCGATATTGTAAATATCTCTGCCTCGTAGCAGGGGCGGGTCCAGAAAATGTGTGTGTGTGTGTGTGTGTGTGTGTGTGTGTGGGGGTTATATGAATCAAGATCCATTCAACTTTACCGCCGTAAATAATATAATATATATAAATATATATAGAGATAGAGAGAGAGAGAGAGGGGGAGAGAGAGAGAGAGAGAGAGAGAGAGAGAGAGAGAAGGAGAGAGAGAGAGAGGGTGTACGTCATTTAGGGTCAATATCGTTCGTGCCTCCGAAATACTCTTGTTACACTGGGCGGTGTCGCTTGCACCACCAACAAAGATTACAAAAGGAAACGATTGTTTGTATTTTACATTTTAAAGAAAAAATATTATTTACCGTAGACATGAATAAACGTATATTTCGGGAAGAAAAACACACTGTATTCTTTTTATTTGATAGTTTAAGTTGACAACAATGTTATTTTTCATGTGTTCCTTTTTTAATATAGATATCACTTGTAAAAAAGATCGACAATTCGGTGTTACAATTAAAAACAACAACAACAACAGGACATCATATCACTTTATGATAAGTCTGAGCCTATTACGGAATATATGTGCAGTTCTTTACATTCACTTTACATTTATACATGTATATAGTTAATGGATCATCGGGTGAGGTTGGTTTTTCGGACGTTTATGAACGTTTATGACTTGTTGTGGCTAATACACAAGTGACCGGCCGCAATAGCTCAGTTGGTAGAGCGTCCGCTTGCGGATCGGGAGGTCGTGGGTTCGAACCCCGGCCGGGTCTTACCAAAGACTTTAAAGTTGGTAGTAGTGGCTTCCCTCCTAACGCTTTACGCCTGACTCGTCGGTGTCAGTATAATGGACCGGCCGGGTTCAGTCCCTGGGCACCTCATAAGTGCCCCTGTGCTATAATGATAGAAATGTCGCTGCGCAGTATCGGCAAAAATGCCGGCTAATCCCAATCCCAATCCAATACACAAGTGACAGATCCTCTTCCAATTGTAAGCAATGTGGCATGTATCTCACAGATACAGATTCTCTGTAGGCCCCCATTTGTCATCAGGTCCTGTGCTGTCAGCTCTTTAATAGTCAGTTCTATAAAAAAAATAACTTGTTCTTGTTCAATATATTTTCAGGCGCGGCGGCAGCTGTCGGACTTTTCGGGCCGCGTATTTTTAAATCTAGCCAAATACAAGCCAAGTAAACTCCCATATCAGATGGAATCTTTTAGCAATTTTTTATGTCGAGTTAAATCCATTATATTTCTACTGCTTTACCCATACACTCAGTAGCTTATTATTTACAACTGTCGCAAGAGTAGATGGCGCGAGGCTGTAATTTACGGCCGGGTAATTAAAGCTTCGGGGCTTCGGCTTGTCAGTTTGTTTTTTTGGTTACCAGTTAAGCTAACTAGATCTTATTTAATATGTATACTTTAAAAGACGCAGATATTAGAGTAATTTAAATGATCAACCAAAATAGTTCCGCGATCTTTTGAACAAAAAATCAACATTATACCCTAAGACGCAATATAATTGCCACATTGTGACAGATAGAGGGATCGTTATTGTTAAAGGTGTTATATTATATCTCAATGTCTTGTAAGTCTTAAAGATGTTCACTCTCGCATGCGCTCTCCACTCTACCTGAATAAACATGCAAGTAATCATCCATTTACACTTTCTTTACCTGACGTATCCTTATTTGACCTGAACTCGCATTTTATATTGTGTTTATATTACTTTGATATGTGTATAGCTTCCCATGCTGTAGTTGTTACGTACCTGTGTCGAAATAAAAAGAATTGTCTGTCTGCCTGTCAAACTTTGGGGCCGCGGTCGCGTCTCGTGCGGCCCCTGTTTAATACCTATGCTAAATGAACCCAGTGACACATTTTAATCTCGTATGCAGTATTTTATATTAAATGATTGAATTGATGCATTCCCGTAAATTACTCCCAAGCCTAATATTTATTCTTAAAAAACAAAATTTATCAGTTGACCAAATTGTCAGTTTCTAAAGACTGTTTTTAACCTTCTAAAAGGATTACAGGAACTATTAAAAGTAGTAGGTTTGTCTAAAACAATACCTTAATCTAACAATTGGGATCGTCATACAATTAATAAAGCAATGTTTACATCCTTCGAGAAGTCACTCTCTGCTTGTTTTCTGGAATTTGCATCACAAATTTGGAACGAAAGTGACCTTAATGCGTTAATTTTTCGGGTCATGACCTCAGTAATCGGTCCACGTGATATAAACAAATCAACGTGCTGGTTAGTTTGAATGTTAACCGTTAGGTGTCGCTCTGTCGGCGTCATAGTATTAATAGTGGGCTCCGAAGGGTGAACAATCGGAATTAAGGTTGAATTGAAGGCAAACAAATCAATTGAATAACCAGCTTAATTTGACCATAAGTTTGCCTTTATATCAATATTTTATGTAAAATGAACTTTTAAATGCCAAGACATTAAGAAATGAAACAGATTTATAATCGCAACATTTCCGGAATTGATAGTAAACACCTGTGTTTCCTTCCGGAGCTCTATTGCCAAAATGGCGACCTCTCCGTCAGGTATTGGTCGTCTACTCCATAAACATAAATCGGCTCTTGTGAAAGATTTGGATTTGCCACGTGTTGTGACACAATTAACAGATAAAGGAGTATTAAATAAAAAGGAGGAAGAAGTGATTCTTGATTGTACAGACCCCAGAAAAAGGGCCGATTTGTTTGTTGACATCTACTCTGAAAAAGGTCCTCACACATTTCATGAATTCTGTGCCGTTTTAGAAGACTATGCACCACATTTGCTTACGAGATTCCTTTTGGACGCTAGCCCAGGTAAATATAAACATACCAAGGTTTAGAAATGCTTATGTGACTAATTGTCAAAGTTTGAGCAGTTTAAAAACAGTTTTGAAAGTTGATAATTTACTAAGGGAGACTACTCCACTACAACTAATTTGACAGGTGACCTTACCTGTCGGTTTACAGGTGTTTTTATGGTTTGTGGTTGTTTGGGTGCTGAACAAAAGTAACATTTAATCAGTAATGACATCCTTTTCACACAATATTTTTTTTTTAAAAATCAATTTGATATTAAAATATGGTAAATTGTCATAAAATTTAATACACTGATACTTAATCTAAGATGTGAAAGGTAACAAAACTTTAGGCTTGTACTGAAATTAAGCAATAAAGTAAATACGAGAGGATAAAATAATCCTGTTCCTAATGGGGATTCGAACCCGGGACCTTCAGATCAGTAGGCTGACACTCAACCATGTTGCTAAAGCGTTAACCCAACAGCAAGGCTGTTGGAAGTGCCTATATGCACTACACTCCTCCCCCTTTACTTGTTCTGGGCCCAAGCCCATCTCAGGACAGCCACACCAGGCTTCCGTTTATTTCTGACACCATTAAAGTAAATCTGAGAGGAGAAAATAATCCTGTCCCTAACAGGGATTCAAACCCAGGACCTTCAGATCAGTAGGCTGACACTCAACCATGTCGCTAAAGGGTTAACCCAAAGCAAGGCTGTTGGAAGTGCCTATATGCACTACAGCAATTTATCTCATAGATGCTGTATTTTGCACCAGTCCTGGTAGTGGAATAGGTAGAGCAAAGGCCCCATGTTTCATTTGCCCATGAAAATCATACCATGCCTAAGTCTAGTTCCCTAAATCACACATCACATTTTGTTTTATAATTTTATATGCTGATATACATGTTTTACATTTTCGTGACAAAATGAAAATGAAAAAAATGCAAAATGAAATAATTGTTAAAGGTAAAATATAATACATGTTAGGTCTTACTTACAGGAGTGTTAAGTAATTTGCCTTTGTGTTATAAGGTTATATACTTACCAGTCTGTTTGCAAGGCCTTCTTCTCTTGCACTAACAATGTGAACAACTTTCTATACAGGGAGCTATCGTACAACTGACTTTTCTTCTCTGAAGAGGCTCTTTTTTATACAGTTTTGGTCCCTGTTGTAATCTGTCTGTCCTCTACAGGACTAAGTTTTATAAAAAAAAGAAGCGGCATTGTATGACCTATCAAGTGTCTGTGTGCCGTAAAACCTCAAAATAAAAAACAGAAGTGGTATAGATCCCTTGTTTAATCTCAAGCGAAAACAAAGTTACTTCCACACAGCTCGGCCTATTAGACTAATTGACTGGGTATGGTATTATGTCAGGTGTTCATATTATGATGCTATCACCGTGGAGGCAGCAATGTATCTGGGGCACCTGTGGCCAAGTGGTTGCGTTTAGTGACTTTTCCAGCTAACCTGCAGTTTGCCTATGGTTCTACCAGGATCTAAGAAAGGGGGTTTTCTTCTACCAATATAATTAGCTATTATATTGACTTAAAACCCTTCCCAGTACAATATTTTTAATAAAATTATCCAAACAGTTACATTTCAAAACGTTCCTTCATATATGTGTCATTGCAAGAATTTAGGATATTAAATGCTCTATAACATGTTGAAAATGTATACATTTATTTTACTTGCTATGCCCCCACCACACACACACACACACACACACACACACATTTATAAACAGTTTAATACTTACCGCCACCTCCTGAGGACCGATGATACATAAACCGTATGGGTTTTCCTTCATGTTACAGTGGTCAATAACCTTTTTCTTAAGCAGGTTCACACGCTTCAGTCTCTTATTTTTAAAATCACACACGACCAGAGTCCCGTCATCGAGCCGACTACATCCCAAGATATCACAGTCTTGTTCATCAACTGATACCTTGATATTGATATCACTCCTATGTTCTACCAATAATCCTCTTGATATCACCAATATGACCGTAATTGGTATGATGTAACAAAAAACACACAAACAGCAATGGATCTGTTTACATTGTCTTTGGACAACTGTAAGAGGGATGGCTGCAAAAGGCAGACTCTTCTAAATTGGATGTGCCTTAACAATACTGAATGGAATCATCAAAGTTTGATCACTCTGCACTTACCTCTCCTGGACACAACTTTTATCTCTTGTCTCACATAAAATAAATATGTGCAGCATATAAGCTATAGTATAGTACAAGTCTAACCCTGTTGAGTTTGTTGGACATGTGTGGTATTATGACATGTAAACCCTTTACAGACCGGACCTGGTAGCGCAATCGGTAGAGCATCGGCTCCACCGGGCCGCGACATACCAAAGTCGTTAAAAATGGTGGTGGTATAGCTCCCTTGCTTACGCTCAAGCAAATATAAGGGTAGTTCCACGACTGGTTGGCCCAGTGTCAGGATAATGTGACTGGGTGTGGTATCATGCCAGGTGTTCACGGCATGCTCTACACAGTGAAGGCAGCACTATATCTGATGTTGATTCCAGCAAGTAAAATACTTCAAGCGAACCCTAGATAAAACTCTTCAATGTTAATATATGTCTTTTCAAATTTAAGAATCTTTTATGCATTGCAAAATTTGTAACCCTTCTCATAAAGTTTTTAAAATTTGTTACTGATTCATTACAATGAGATTTATAACACAATTAATTATATAGATAAAAATATAATGGTATATATTTATGTTTGATTTTAGAAACACATTTTACCTGCCTTTCATGTAGAAAGTCCGGCACATACTATGCCATAAATAATTTTATCAAATTGTCAGCCAAGGATGTGCTTTTGCGCCATTTACATTAAAACTAAAAATAATGCATACAAATATACAAAGTCAAATTAGAAAGAATAAGAATTATAACTACGGTTGTATTCTGTCCTTTGCAAATTTTAATTGATGCTTACGAGTGAGTGCAATACTTGAAATAGATTCCCCTAGGCCATTGCTCCTGAAATTTTATGCTAGCAATTTTTTTCATTTGTAGTTGGCTGCTTACTTATGCTTTCGCAAAAGAGCAAAAAAATATAAGTACCAGATAACAATTTTATGATAAAAACGATAAATGATTTATGCAGCGTCACTAAAGGCTTACACTATAAATAACATTTATTAATTGTCATTCTCACGCTAAACTGCATGACAAATTTAAAACGTTAAAGTTGAACTAATAAACATGTAACTGCAGATATTTGCACTTATTTGTTTTATTGTTATACTTTTTTTTTCATGTCATGACTTGCACTGTTTCTGATAAGCGACCCATGTGTGGCAAACAGTAAGAATGATTAAAATGGTGTTAAATCACTCTTTTTCCACCAAAAATCAAATACAAAGAAACTTGCTGTTGTCATCAAATACTGAAATAGACCTTAATGCTGACAGTGATAAGTTATCAGGTACAAATGCTATTTAAAAAAAAAAAAGATGAAAATTAAAAGTGCACTGACCAATAAAAGTGATTGATAAGACAAGCATAGAAAAGAAACAACTTACATTAAAAATGTCCTTTCAACGGAAATTGTTTTCTGATTTAAATGGCTGAATTATTCCTTTCCTTTCATTTATACACCATTTTAAAAACCATTCACAAATAGTTTACAAACTACAGAGATAGACCAGCTTCCACATAAACAATTTGAACTAATGCTTGGTTGACGAAATTCCAAAATGGCCCGAATGATCCAGTATTTAAAAAATATTGGCAGATCACTGCCCTTCTTGTTAAGATTTGTTTATGATTTACAAAAAATATGATAATTTATTACAGGAGAAGATAAAAATAATTCAAGGCTTTTTTCACTGCCAGGGGAAGGGGCCCATGTCCTATAATTTTAAGGAAAATAGAGTGATTCTTCCATAAAGGGGAATGAAAAAAACCTGATGTATAGTTACCTTTTTGGGAAAAACTGCATGATTTTAAAGAAATTTTCTGGGGGGAAGACGCCTGTAAACAGCTCCTACTAAAGAAGGAAAAAATATATATAATAGCATGTATTTATGTTTGATTCAATCAACACATTATCAACCTTCATGTTGAATGCCTAGCATGTACGCTGACGCTACTGTTAATAATTTACCCTTCAGAAATACAGCTGTGGTAAATTAAACAATAGCTTGAAAAAAACACATTTTTGACAATTTTTTCTTCCCTTACATCCATCCATACATGTAGAATGCTTGACATGTACTATATCTACTACATAATCCAAGACGGTCGCCAAGTCTGCACCGACTGACAGACAATAAAACAATGGAAAGATTACTCACCTGGACACAACTGATTGGCTTATCTGGTGTCCAGTTACCTGCCCATTGTTCTGCCGTATGACATGCTAATATGGGACGACAGTTGGACATGTTACTTCAAATAACATAATTCCCAGTCAAACCCTATGTTGTAGGTAATCATTGAAATTGTCTTATTGACATCATTCTAATGAGCTTCAGTCTTTTTCTTTTGGGGGAAATATGAAGGATTAAGCTGCAGAAGTGCTATTTTCTAGAGTTGTGTAATACGTCCATCTCTCTAGTATAAAATTTCATGTCCTTTGTTTTCTGCCAGACATGTTGTCCCTTACCATTCCATATTCTGTTCAGAACCCATATTAAATTTTATCTACTTACAACAATTAAGCAATGGTGTTAGGTCTGTTTCATGTGGACACCATTTTAAGATAACTGAAAGAATGTTGGTGGGATGTTAAACCTAATAATCAAACAATGGTGTTAGGACATATTACCGAAGACTCCGGAGCAAATAGTGTCGATCCTAATTAACGAATTTCCAGAGGGCGCTGGCTGATATGGATCTACACTGTCTTATCGTAATCAATTCATGCTTAGCAGGCCAAGTGCCAGTAAAGGAGATGTTTTGCTACTATTGTTGTACCCTTTGTCACACTCAATGTCATTATTCATTGTTTTACGCAATACACACCTACAAGGTTATTGTAGTAATTTACCAATTAGTGTAAAGCAGGTGCTGACTAATTGACAACTAGTGTCTGCCAATTGTGTGATCTAAGGTCTTATATAGTACTCCAGACATTTTGTTTGTGTGTGTTTTGGGGGATGGGGTGGGGGTGGGGTGGTAGCACCGTGCATTTTCAGATTATTTATTAGTTTGTTTATTGGGTTTATCATCCCACCAACAGTATTTCAGTTATCTGGAGACGGTGTCCACTTGAAGCAGATATAGTGCTGACTTCCCTGTGTATAGCACGTCAAGAACACTGGGCCAACCAGTCGTGGAACTACCCTTGTATTTGCTTGAGCGTTAGCAAGCGAGTTATACTACTACCATTTTTAATGACTTTAGTATGTTGCAGCCCAGGATCGAACCCAGGACCTCCAGTACCAGGAGCCAATACTACCATTTTCGATATTTTCAGATTAAATGAAACGTGTACTATGTTTTGTTAATAACTAAAAAGAACAATCTCAAAATGTTAATTATAAAATGGCCATAATGGAAAATCTTATCTTATGTGGGCAAAGCACGTACATTCTGTATTCCTACTCACTTTGAGAACTATCTATCTAGGCAAGGCTTTCCTCTTAAAGTAGTGTGATCAAACAAGAAAGTTTCTATTAATCTTTATCACTGAAAAAGTAGATCTTTTAATTTATTTCTTTATTATAAGAAGAAATAAAATAAATTACAAATTGTTGGTTTTTTTTTCTTTTGAAGTAATATAATTTTAGCGCATGAATTTGTCTAAACTTGTATGGTTACCGCACTTAAAACAAAGTTGATGATTATTATTGATCAATTTAACAAGGTTTAGGCTAAGTGTGGATCCCTGATGAGCCAGCTCCTTCCCTACAATAAGCAAGAAGGACTACTAAGGTTAAAAACTTAAATGTTGGAAGGGTGGCGCCCATGGTGGTCATAATCCAATTAGTGTGTGAACTGTATACTGGGATGTCACAGTGGGGAAGGTCATAAATCAATGTTTGTGCAGTAAAAGCCGTAACCTGAGCTTGCTGTACTTCCAATGGTCAGTAGGTATTAAATGAAGACTAACCACCTTCATGCACACAACCACTGAGACTGTTGGGAACTCCATCTTACGAGGTCCAGTTTACATGATCCCAACTTTTTATCCTTGGCATCTGTCCTTTTATATTGAAATCCTTGCGGAGCAATGCAGATAAAAATAGCTTTTTACAGTTTTTGCAACCATTGATACAAGAGAGATTGGGGAGAATTTCATTAGCCATTTGTTAACAGTTCTGTTTTGTTACAGAAACCATCTCGGCAGAGAAGAAGCCAACACAAGCATTACAACTGGGATTTGAACTTGCTTTAAAAGAACGAGATGCGGTGCTCCGGGAAAATGCTCGAGCCCTTGAAGAACGCGATCAGGCAGTTCGGCGTGCACAACAGCTCAAAACTGAACGGGACCAAGCACTTGCAAGTCTTGAAAACCTGGCAGGAAAACGTAACACGTAAGTTCCTATTGGATGTTAGATGCTACTTTTCTGGTTAGATTTTTTAAAGCAAAAAGAAATAGGCTTATGTTAATTACAGACTGTATAGGGTGGTTCAATCAAAGAGGCAGTTTGCCAGAACAAACAACATATTCTTAAGTTATTGTTTTATTAAAGGTTGTATCCGACAGTTTGGACCAAAATAGTTTTTGTCTGATATAAATAAATAAGTCATTGTTTGCTGAAAAGATCTTACAAAATGATGCCCTTAATCAATGTGAAAAGTGAGACATAAATCCTCATTCCTCATTGCAAACAGGTATTTCTTATCTGAGCCACGCTGCAGAGATAGACATTTTTTACTACGAAAACCATGTGACAACTCCCTTTTGATATATTGTTATCCGGGTAATCTGCTCTGATGTCAATATAGCAGAGATCATAATCATGCTTATTCATAGATTTGAAATGATTGAACTTTAAGAGTGTTTTTATCGCGATTTGTACTGTCTATGTAAGCAGTGTTCAGAACCATCTTTGCTCATTCCCTCATTCCCCAAAGCAGTGGTATGAATTTGATACAGGTAAAATGTCAGAGACTGTCTTTAAGCTTCCTGTGATAATTTTTTTTTGTTTTTAATTTGGTGTCACCATGTCTAATTCATTAATGCCACCTTGCAAATCATGGTTGAACAATTTATTGCGATATTTTGATCATCACTGCAGTAATTTTTATAAAAGTATGTTCACTCTTAAGTTGTATACTGAAGGAAAAAAGTTTAGCCAGTTCAGAAAGGATTGGCTCCTAGGGACTTTGTGACCCGCGGATGATCGTCCATTTTGCTGTGCACAACATACTGCACAGGATTTTTGTGAAAGTTACGTTTTACGCTTACATAATAGTGTAGTTTAAAAAAAGGGGGAAATCATGTTGTCAATGGATGGGCACAATTGGTCAATACGGAAACGTTTTAGTTATATTGATTTATAGACGAAAACCAAAGTCGTAAAAAACTTGCTGAACTTTTTTCCTTAAGTATATTATTTCTAACTGCTTAGCCACAAGCAAGCCCCTATCATATCATGTTATTTAAAATTGAAAAATAACAAAATGTTTATTTCTTCACAATATTTTTTATCTGTTGATGAATGTTTACAGACCACTCCTAGAGAAACGTGGTGTCTCTCCATCTCGAAGAAATAGGGAAAAGTTAAAGGCAGTAGACAGTGACCTAGAAACCGAAGTAGAGGAGGTAAGAGTTGTCTCCCTTTGTATATGTATCTGCGTGAGTTGCTGATCCTGAACAATGTTGTTGTTTTCAAGACAGAAGAATGTCAGTTGATTGTCTCTTCTCTATCTGTGTGATGTTTTACTAGTCATCAGTTTTGCTCTTATGTATATAATCCCTGTCAAAAGGGGAAAAAAATGTTCCTCGTCTGTCTTCTTTTCTTTCTTTATGATACATTTTTTTTTTTACTCAAACATACTTAAACTTTTTACTTGTTATGTTATACTTGTGTTCACCTTGTGTCATACTTAAATAGTGAACCTAATTTTGCCTTAAACATGTAAATCAGTACTTTGTCAGGTACAGGAGGTCCTGGCTTTGATCCCGGACTGTGACTTACCAAAGTTATTAAAAATGGTAGTGGTATAGCTTCCTTGCTAATTCATAAGCATATTATGGGGTAGTTCCACGACTGGTTGCCCCAGTGTTTTTGTGTGGTATCATGCCAGGTGTTCATGTCATGTTATACACAGTGAAGGCAGCACTATAATTATCTGCTTCAAGTGGACACCATCTCCAGATCACTGAAATACTGTTGGTGGGACGATAAACCCCCAAAACAAGCAGTATTTTGTAAAATACCTAATCAGTTTTTGCTGATACCACTTTATGGTGTACTTTATTGTACTTTAAAATCATAACAAATAAACCCTTTTTTCAGCAAACCCTTTAAACCTAATCTCCAGATAGAAGGAGTAATTCTGATTTTGTGTTACAAGAGATATATATTATATCAGCTTTCAAAATCCATAATAAATAATAAAAAAAATAATATTGTTCTTCCCGAAAAACAAACGTGTAATTTCATCACTGATCACAACTGTTTATATGTTTTATATTTGACTTAATGTATTGTTTTATATACATTATGTCAATAAAGTATATGTATGTATGTATGTATATCCCATAATTCTCAGCTAAACTTACCGGGTATCAAGAGGTCTGAATTATAAATATTTATTTATAGTTTACCTATTTGCTGACCTATCTAACTTTTTATGGTATTTCTATATTTTACTCAATAATGAGAATATATGACAAAGTCCTATGAGCATTTCAACATATACCAAACTCCAAAAAGGCACAGAACAAAGGTATTTCACACGCAAGCCAAGCGAAAAGTAAGAACAAATTTGTGATGAGACATTATATAAATTGAATTCTTTGTATTACTTAAATTCTATCACTGTTTTCATGAGACATTATATTTTACCAAAATATTAAATGAATCCATATTTTATGGTTACTGAATTGTTTTCTGTTCTATCATTGTCTGCTTCCATAAAAAAGGGAAGAGAACGATACAAAAGACTAAAGGTAAGATGGATAACTCTGCCTGACTATTGTGGCATGTTGGAATGTATGAGTAACCCTCCTTTGCTACAGATTTTTGAGTTGTGATGCTAGATGGAACTAAATGGTTGTAGTAAAATGGAAAATCAGAAAGAACAAAGCATGGTTGTGTAAATTATGGTTGGCTGACTGGTGGTGATAATAGTTTGAAATGAAGTGAATATTTCTAACATCTGTGAAATAATTGCTTGAATTGATTTTATTTTTCTAATGAAAAGCTTTTCCCATTTTTGGTGTGTGAATAACTACTAAAGCTTAATGAAAAAAAACAACTATAAATTTTCCATGAGAATGAAGTAGTAATATGTCAATAGTATGGTTGGGTATAACATGTAGATTGCTGATAGAAATTTTTGATAAATTGGTGAAACTGAAAAATTGGTATGATGAGTCTAGCTGGGACAAGTATTGATAGATGTTTTATAATTTGGTGAAAGTTTTTACATGTTATTGGTATAACCTATGAATTCTAAATGAAAGAAAAGCATCTTTTGTGGGTAGGAATTTGCATATATATAAGAAATAAGTTCATTTATTTAGTTATTTTGTTGCTTTTCAAAAAATACTCATGCAATATTTTTCAATTTTTTTTGCACAAAATTTAAATTTATGTACAACTTGAAATCTGATTTATTTTCAACAGTTATTGAAGTTTTTAAAATGTTATGACTAAAGTATATACAAAAAGCCAATCAACAAGGGAGGTAATACAATGTCTTTTGTTTAATGAGTAATGTCCCTTGTTGATTGGAATTTATTTGTTTAAAAATGGTTTCTACTATGACAAAAAAGTAATTTTCAGGCGAATATGATTATCCCATTTCTAGAATAAACAGGTTATTTGTGTTGGTAAACTTATTAATATGTGAAATGAAATATATTTAACAAATACAGATTTATTCTTAAAATATTCATGTTTTGTATAACTTAAAATATTTGTGTGTTGCGTGAAATTAAATTATTCATTTTGCATAAAATCAAAATATAAATGTTGCAAAATATTTGAAAGATAAATGCCATTAACTTTTAACTGAGGACGCTACTGATTTAAGAGTTTTATTGCTATGTTATGTCCCATATTTGTACATGTACCCTGTCCCTGACCAAGTTTGGATAATTTTTATAACAATTATTGGTTCATGTCCTCAGTGGAAACAAGAACTCTTTTTTCCAAATATTAAGTATAATTGAGGCAATAAAAATAAACATTTATGGACCTTAAAATAGATCCAAATAAAAAATCTGTATGAAGCTCTTTAAACATGGTTCTTTAATTGTTTTTATGCCAAGACATATTTAGGTAAAATAGCAAATTGCTTATAGTTAAAATAAAGAATAATGTGAAAGGTTTGCAAACTGAATTAATGGTAAAATGTCAAAGGTGTGTGTGTTTGTATTTTTGTTTTAAATTTTCTGTGGAAAATACACCCTGCTGGTTCTGTAATAGTGCTGTAAAACTAAGCTAAAGAACCTATTACAGCTATATATAGCCATCCTTGCATAACACCTTGGTTAGCTTACCTTCTGTGTCTTAATGCCAAAATCATACTGGTCCAGTAACATTTGGTCCAGTCCAGTAGATATTGCCAGTGTGGTGGACTAAAGGTCCAGTATTGTTATATTTCTTTTTTGAAGATTGCTTATTGGTTTATACCCTTCTTTGAAACATGTATTCCTTTTTCCAAATATTTAGTAAAATTGAGGCAATAAAAACAAACATTTATGAACCATAATATAGATCCAAATAAAAGATATTATGCCACATGCCCTTTACAAAATGTTTGTTAGTTCTTTTAGTTCAGAGACATATTTAGAATATTACAATTTTCCTGTAGTTAAAATACAGAAATAATTGAAAATTCTCAAACTTGATTAATGGTAAAATGTCCAATGTCAAAGATTTGGGTTATTTTTCTTATCTTTTTTGTGTGAAAATACACCCTGTTGATAATATAATAAGACTGCATATGCTCGTAACCTGTCCTGATATTTCTACCATTTTTTCTGAAGCAGAAATAATATAACTTAATGTCTTTTCTTGAACATACAAAATAAAGAACCTAAAACATTATTTTACATTTTTGAAAAATTTAATCAGAAATGAGCTTTGTTTTCGTTTTATTTCTTTTCTTTTCTCGCTTCCAAGCAGATATTTTAATTTTGTTTTGCTTTACACTTTTGTGTTTACTGTTTGTTAACATAATACATTTTGTGGTGTAACTTTCCAAATGCTTGTTTTATTACCCGGTATATCTTTTGCATTTGTGTTTGTTTTTTTAATTGTTTTTTCATTTAATGCTACAGAGCATTGATTTAAATGTGTATTATATCTATATTTTATGTGTATTATATCTATATTTTATGTGTATTGTATCTATATTTTATGTGTTTTTATCTATATTTTATGCAAAACTCTCAAACTCTCAAAACTAGTGCTGGACCTGTAGGAATTAAGACTCGAACCCAAAGCTCTCTGATCCTGACACTGAAGTATGTGTATTAAGATCTTGACCAGTGATGTTACAAACTTCTTCGGTAGTCCACTCTGGCACACTGCTGAAAATATCTTCAGTCAGATGTGACAACTACATTTATTTTATTGTTTTCTTTTTTGTCTAATTTGACAACTAATTGAATCTAATTGGTGTACAGCTTTCTTATCAGCTGTCTAATATAGTCACTTGTATGGTATCAAAGGAATGAGGCTATTCTAACCATTATCTTGCTGAGTCTCTATTTATGAGGCTAAGGAAAACAGTGTAGAGGGGAGCCTGTGGCAGGATTGTTAGAATCACGGACTTATAACTCCTCAGTCCCTCACCACGTGGGTTTAAGTCCTGTTTGATGCACTGGCCGCAAACACTCACTTGGTAGAGCGTTGGCTTGCGGATCGAGAGGTCGCAGGTTCAAACCCAGGACGGGTCAAACCAAAGACTTGAAAGTTGGTAGTAGTGGCTTCCCTCCTAACGCTCGGGGCTGAGGGGACAGCATTACGCCTGACTCGTCGGTGTCAGTATAATGGACCGGCCGGGTTCAGTCCCTGTGGGCACCTCATAAGTGCCCCTGTGATATAATGATAGAAATGTCGCTGCACAATATCAGCAGAGGGGCGCTCATGGCTGAGTGGTTAGAGTCACTGACTTATAACTCCTCAGTCCTCCATCGTGTAGGTTTGAGTCCTAGTCGATGCAAGAAATTTCATGTGGGGAGGTTTTCAAGCTAACCTGCAGTGTGTGGGTGGTTCTACCCAGACATAAGTCTGGGGTCTCCCTCCACCAATAATTAGCTAGACGTTGCCAATATGACCATAATAGTGTAAGTGCAATGTAACATAAAAATGGAACAAATGGTGTAGATCCAGATCAGCCAGCTTTCTGGGAACTGCCTGATCAGGATCTACATTAAGTGGAGCTGAGTTAACCTTTGTGATGATGATGGTGATGGTGATGGTGATGATGATGATGATGGGGATGATATTGATGATGGTGATGATGATGGTGATGATGATGGTGATGATGATGATGATAATGATGGTGATGATGATGATGATGATGATGATGATGGTGATGGTGTCAATGTGAGAACATAACTAAGAATTAGTATGGGTCATTACATATGACTAATGTTGCAAGCTAAGCATTAATGTGAATAAGATTGGGGTAATGCTGATAATGTATGATATGTCAATTAGTAATCAGTTAGTAAATATTTGGATTAATTAGACGAGAATTCCGAAATACTGTCCTGTTGGAGACATCTCAGATAATGGAAAGATTGTTGTTGCTGGGATGGTAAAACCCTAAAAGTACTTAGTCTTTATTATAGAAGAAAAGAAAATGGGAAGTCACCATGGTATTTTTAAGAAATATTAAGCAAAAAATGAAAAAAAGGTAAAATCCTAAGAAAACATATTGATATAAAAGAAAATTGATTTCAAAGCTTTTTGTATGAAGGAATTGAAACCATATTAAAAAAAAGAGATTAACAGTGTTACAGAATTGCAGAAAGATGCAAAATATGAAATTATATAAAGGTCCTAACAAATAAAACAAATAATAAACTTTGGATTACCACTAGACAGAGACACATGCAGGTTAATATCTAAGTGACTAAAACACTCAGGATGAGACATTACACATTGTGTAAACATTTAGTTACATTACACATCATATAACTTGAGAAAATACATATGTAGAAAAAACTGTTGTGAGTAATGGCTTACCATAGGTAAATAAGAAAAGGTCCTATCAAAATTTTCACAGATATTTAAATTTTATCTACCAATAGACAAAGGCAAACAAGGTAAATGCAAATGTGACAAAAACACAGAGACGAGACATAACACACATAAAGAAAAACCATCAGTTACCGCCATGGAACGGTCAGTCGGCAAAAGGGCCAACTGGGGTGCTTGAACCTGGTTTGTGGAGCGCTCCAACCTCGCACTTCCTGAAGGTTTTTCTAACAAACAAACAGTGTAAATAAACAACATTCCGTCAAAGTGAGACAACTAACAGTAAGCACCTGCATCGGGAGTTAAAACAGATACAATAAACTTATATACATACATAACAACTAGCAACAAAATACATTTTACACATGTACATTTAACACACCTACCTTTGATCTGTTACCTATGTAATTATGTTCTCTGCCCCTTTGTATTTGGCTTCCCTTTGTCTGAAGTGAGTCCTCATTATAGGCGTCAATGTATGTCACCAATGTTAACCTTTGATGTCAAAATAGTCCAATTAGTGTTTTATTTCATCTTTATTGGGAGTGACATTAGGCAAAGTATTGAGAGAAAAAAAAGAATTTTGGATTGACATGATGGTCTCTGGTTTAGATATATAGAAGTAAGAATGTGTTGTTTCTGAATATGATTATTTCAATATATGATGATAAATACTTAGCCAAAATTGTTATGATTAATGATGATAAATATGAAAATATGATGGAGATGATGATGATGATGATGATGATGATGATGATGATGATGGTGATGATGATGATAGTGATGATGAAGGTGATGGTGATGGTGATGGTGATGATGATAGTGATAATGATGATGATGATGGTTATGGTGATGGTGATGATGAACAGGATGATGATGATGATTATGATATTGATGATCAGGATGATGATATATTTAGATTTTAATGATCATGAAAATTAATATTAATATACACATTTTATCATAATGATGACGATGATGGTGATACATTTAATTTAATTTAATTTGATGAATTTATTTTGATGATGATTTAATTTTGTTAAGATGTTGGGGATGATGATGATAATGATGATGATGATGATGATGATGATGATAATGATGATGATGATGATGATTATGATGATGATGATGATGATGATGATGATGATGATAATAATGATAATGATGATGATGATGATGATGATGATGATGATGCTACTGCTGCTGCTGATGATGAAGGTGATGATGAAGGTGATAATGATGATGATTATCAAAGTACTGTTTTAAGCTTTTTACCCAGTTCAGTCCTGTCACCTTCCATACTACTAATGGCTGTGGCCTAGTTTTCAAATATACAGGTTCTACCAGCAGAAGGTAGCCATCCTAGGTATATACATACATATAATTAGAGTTGGGTGTATAATTAAATTGTCTCGTGTTATGTCAATGTTGGTACAAATATACAATTAAACTGACCCCAAGTAACACTGGTGAACTAAACTATCATTGTAAGCATAGTTTGCACTGCAGAGGTTAGGGGGAGGAAGTTCCTTTTGTGACCGATTGGACTGTTTCAGGAATTTGCCTTTCATTTTTGTGTTGCAGTTTAATTTTTTATTAATGGTAGATATTTAGTTATTGATATTCCATGGTTCAGTGTGGATTTATATTTCCAGGTGTATATATGAAATAACTATATTCACTTCTAAGTATGTACAAGTTCCCTGTTTTCTGGAGCAATCTGATCAGGATCATCGCTATTTGCTGCTGAATCTTCTGCAATATTTCTTTTTATCTTTGTATGTTGTTGTAAGCAAATAATGTGTAATATAAAATTAAGCAAGCTAATTGGTTAAGGGAAAAACATGTTAAGATATTAATTGGGATTTAAACTTCATTGTTTATATTGAGGTATGAAGAAGGAAGTCAAGATGCAAACAATCTTTAAAAACAAACAAAACAAACAATAAACAAGAAAACAACAACTCCTATTCTATTTGTGTCTTTGTGAATAAGAGTCATGTGGTGTTTTCTTTTCTTGTTGTTGTTTGTAAGAAAATAAACTTATGCCTTCTCAAATTACTTCAAAATCGTTTTGAAATAGTGTTGTTTGCTATACTTGAACATGCAAAATAAAGTTAACATGTAGCTTGGATAAGTATTATGAGATGAGAGGCGACAGTGACACTGTTGTTAACATTGTCTAGGTCTGTAGAAACCAGATACTGTTGTTGGTGAAACACCAGTGTGCTCTTTAACTGGTGGAGGGGTGGGGGGTGGGGGTGGGGGGCGACGTGTCATACTCTCCATGCTCTTCCATGCAGTCAAATGAAATGGTAGTGTAAGCAGAATTAGGCATTGTTGGAGGTAGTTGCACGTGCTTGGACATTTAAAAACACACTACATGATGGTTGCAGATATCGCATTTGCAGAAAATTTAAAAAAAAATAGTAAGAGGCATATTTATAACAATTTAGATAAATTATTCTGAGTTTTGTTAAAAGTATTGAATTGCAAAATCATGTGGAAAGGTTGAACAGCTGTTGATTTAAGGGGATCATTAATAAATCACAATTTTAGACTTTTAGAATTTTTTGTTTTATGAATAGTTCTCTAAGCTGTGTTTTGCTGTTTAAATAATTTTCTTTGAACTCAATAAGCAAAAAAAATCAATAAACTGACTAAGGAGAGACAAACTTGGCAAGAAAGGCAAAAGGACAAAACAAACTGAAAAAGGCAAAAAAGAAGTGTTATTTTGTAGGAGTTAATAAGATTTTTTTTTTATTTAAAAGTGCTTAACAAACTTGATAAGAAAAAGTCAAGATAAGGAAGGATTTACGTGATTGACAGCTGTGATTGGTGCAGAAATGAAGAGCCCAAGTAATAGAAAAGGTCAAAAGTCAAGGAGACCTGGATCTAGGTCAAGGTCACTAAGTCATAGCAAGGTCAGAGAGATAGCTCGAAGGTTAAAGGTGAGTTGCAAACAAAGTATCATTTGTTCATGTATTGATGTATGTTTCCCATTCTGAAGTTGCCTTTTTCACCGTCTTTCCATTTTCTTACTGTGATTTTTGCTGCTTTTTCATGTTTTAGTCAACGGACTGGGTAGCGCAATCGGTAGAGCATCGGGTCCAGGTACTGGAGACCCTGGGTTCGATCCCGGGCCGCGACATACCAAACTTGTTAAAAGTGGTAGTAGTATAGCTCCCTGACTAACGCTCAAGCATATACCGTATTCATTGTGTAATGGTCGCACCCATGTAATGGCCGCACCCCCAAAATGACCGCAAAATTTGAAGAAAAAATCCTAATTCAATGTAAAGGCCGCACAGTTTATACAGCGGAGCTCCGCTATATCGTCAATACCGATAAATATATCGATAAAGACCATGACGGTCGTTCAGTAACGTACCGAGAATCGTTGAAAAAAAATGATTATGAGAGATACGCTATGTTTGAAAATTTGAGAGGATTACACCAAGCTGTAATTTACTTAGCTGTAATTTACTTGGCGTATCTGTGTAGACTAACCTCATTGCACAGGTCAAGTGACTTACTCTGAGATAAGCTGTTGTCAAGGTGATATCGATCGGAGCAGTTTGACAGTGAGGGTGTGAACGATGTGTTTTTTAAGCAGCTGCCGATTACATTTCTCCATGAAATTATTGATTGGCGGCATGTACACAAGGACAGTGCACTGTTCCCCAAAATATTGTGTACTGTCATACCAGACTGGGTGAAGTAGATCAAGGAAATTAATGTCATGCCGCCACGCGCTACAGGATAGCAGTCCAGCTGATACTGATACATCCCGCAACGTGTGAAAATTACAGTCACTGTTTACCAATTAACTCTTTTGTTGAGACCGCATGACTGATCGACGCTCCTGTTTATTTTTTCGCCTCGTCTATTTTGCTTTGATCAACCGTCCTGTTAATTTCATATGGAGGTTTCGTTTTATTGACAGGCTGTATGGAGTTTAACATCGACATTTCCTGTCCATCAAATGCAACTTCAAAGAGATTGTCGGCTCGTATCAAAGCTGTGTTGTTTTATCGGCTCTACTATGATATCCTTTAATCTGCATGGTAGTGTGCACTTGACAGCTGGGTGAAATTGTTTGATGATGCAAACATTCAGAAATATGATACAAGAGATACAAATAGGAAGTAATTTATAAATTATGGAATATGTTCACGTTGGTTAGACAATAGCATAGAACGGCGCTATCTCGTTCATATCGTCCGTCAGCCTCCTACTTAGAGAGCTCATCTAGACGCATGGCGTCCCAAAAATCGGCAGAATCGTCCTAGAAAAAATGTCCCAAGGCCTTACACCTATAGAATGGCCGCACCCCCAACTCCTTAACTATAAAATCGGGTAAAAAAGTGCGGCTATTACACGAGTGAATACGGTATAAGGGTAGTTCCACGACTGGTTGGCTTGGTGTCAAGATAATGTGACAGGGTGCGGTATCATGCCAGGTGTTCACAGCATGCTATACACGGTGAAGGCAGCACTATATCTGCATCAAGTGGACACCGTCTCCAGATAACTGAATTACTGTTGGTGGGATGATAAACTCAATAAACAAACAAATTTTCTTCACATTGTCTGTCTATCCCTTCATTCATCTATTACTCCATCCCTTTACCTTGTCTGTCCATCCTTGTCCACCCTTTTCCTTGTCTGTCTATTCTTGATCAACCCTTCGTTCACCTTGTCTATCCATCTCTTCATTCAGTCCACACTTTCATTCACCTTATCTGTCTATCCCTTTATTCATCTTGTCTATCAATCTCTTCATTTAGTCCACACTTTCATTCACCTTGTCTGTCTATCCCTTCATTCATCTTGTCTATCCATCTCTTCATTCAGTCCACACTTTC
The DNA here is from genome assembly GCA_007844125.1 of Sinonovacula constricta. Classification (NCBI taxonomy): domain Eukaryota; kingdom Metazoa; phylum Mollusca; class Bivalvia; order Cardiida; family Solecurtidae; genus Sinonovacula; species Sinonovacula constricta. Next base: position 19,471,005 of record CM017570.1, on the reverse strand, counting down.
ATTCACCTTGTCTGTCTATCCCTTCATTCATCTTGTCTATCCATCTCTTCATTCAGTCCACACTTTCATTCACCTTGTCTGTCTATCCCTTCATTCATCTTGTCTATCCATCTCTTCATTCAGTCCACACTTTCATTCACCTTGTCTGTCTATCCCTTCATTCATCTTGTCTATCCATCTCTTCATTCAGTCCACACTTTCATTCACCTTGTCTGTCTATCCCTTCATTCATCTTGTCTATCCATCTCTTCATTCAGTCCACACTTTCATTCACCTTGTCTGTCTATCCCTTCATTCATCTTGTCTATCCATCTCTTCATTCAGTCCACACTTTCATTCACCTTGTCTGTCTATCCCTTCATTCATCTTGTCTATCCATCTCTTCATTCAGTCCACACTTTCATTCACATTGTCCATCCATTTCTTTTTTCTCCTTGTTTATTTCATTCATCTTGTCTCTCCAACCATTATTTATCTTGTCTGTTCATCATTTCATTCATCTTGTCTGTCCATTTCTGTCTTCCCCTCCTTAGCACACTATGGCTGTAATTTACTGCAGAAAAAAGACTGATCCTATTGATCTCCAATTAGTGTTGGTGGTCTGTTCTACTATGAAGAATTAATGGTGAAATAAACACAACAGTCAACAAACCAGAACCCAAATCAACAAGGCAACAAGATTGAGGGTGTTTGGAATTTTTGAGGATTGTAAGTTTTGACCTCTGTAGTGCTTTTGGTTGTAAGCAATTTGAAGATGAGAAAAACCACTGGGACATCTGATTGGATTTATCGGAAGTAATCATGCAGCCGCCAACTTTGATGTGCAACATTTTTATTTTAACCTTTTGGATGGAAGTTTTAAGAGTTAGAATGGAGAATAATCTGCCTAGTCTTAGCATGGAGATAATCACTGATAAACTACTTTGAACTGCAGATAATCACTGATAAACTACTTTGAACCGCAGATAATCACTGAAAAACTACTTAGAACCCTTGACCTGGTTGCGCAGTCGGTAGAACTTTGGCTCCAGGTATGGGAGCCCCCGGGTTCGATCCTGGGCTGCGACATACTAAAGTCATAAAAAATTGTAGTGGTTTAGCTCCCTTGCTAAAGCTCAAGCAGACATAAGGGTAGTTCCACGCCTGGTTGGTCCGGTGTCTGGATAATGTGACTAGGTGTGGTATCATGCCAGGTTTCACGGCATGCATACACAGTGAAGGCAGCTCTATATCTGCTTCAAGTGGACACCATCTCCAGATAACTGAAATACTGTCCGTGGGACGATAAACCCAATAAACAAACAAGCTTTGAACCCCCTTCCCTCTATAATAGCCAGCTGTATGCCAATGGCTAACATATACCCCAAAATACATATCTAAAGATCTGTTTACCCCCAATATTGTCCTTATTGTCTCCTTCCAGGGTAGAAAGCATGTAGCAGCTTCTTGGAATAGTGTGCAATAAATAGGCCAGTACAAAGAATAATGTCCCATTGGAGCGTTGGGATTTGGACATGGGAACTTCTAGTTCCGAGTCCATTTACTAAACAATTGAACAATTTGTGCTCTTTAGCGTGCACAGAATCAGATTCACTACCTCTGGCTCCAGTTCGAATAGAACTATAACTTATATACTACTCTCTGAGGCATATGGGTTAGAGGTTATAAATCTTTGAGCTTGAATCTGAGATTGTTTCTGTTATCTGATTGGTCAGGTTTACATCAGATGCTCATAGTCTCTAACCCAAAGTCTTACTATAACCTCTGTCCTTTGGTCTTGAGACAACAGCAAAGATGAGTGAGATTATTTCTACATTATTTCATTGTTTTTTTTTTAAATTGTCTCTAACATGGAATCAAAGCTTTATGGCCTAAATTGGCCCAATGGCTTGGGACAGCAACCATGGATCTCAATCTGCCAGTGTTCTTTTGCTCTGGAGACCACCACTTACTTGACTTCTTGTTGGCTCACTTATTTTTCAATGGTCCGCTTCTTTACGTATTATGCTTGGCCACTGATTTCTTTCAGGAGTCTATGCTAATGTGACTCTCGTTAGTGAAATTTTGTGACGCTCACTAAACATTTGCTGGCCATGTCCGGTGTATGTTAGGGATGTTTAAAGCCCTGTTTGTCATAATCGCTGCTCCTGAGAGCATTGCCTCTTATGAAATAACATTTTAAAGGTGGTATCCAAGAAATACCAAATGCATGTAACAATATTACGTCTTGGTAGAACCACTTGCGCATCATAGCTGGAAAACCTCTCATCATGAAAGCTCTCGCCCAGACCGGACCTTGAACCTACTCAGTGCACAGGCTCTCTGTAGCACCTTGTTGCTGTTCTATGCTGCAGCTCTTTGAAATAGTGTTCTAGAAGATTTGTTCTGAAATGTCTCTAGTTATAGGGGTACTGAGTATATGGTTGCATAAAAATAACTCACTAATGACCTTTTTTTTTTTGCCAATGTAGATGGTGAAGGTGGTATTTTCTGACCCTCTCCAACTAAGATACACTGCCAACATTGTGTATTCTAACCTTCAAAAGTCTATTTTATATACTGGTATAAATGGTATGGCACGTGTTGTTTGATATTCAAGGCTTCCAAATTGTACTTCACTGTTAGGTTCATTTGGCAACTGACAGCTGATTAAGGTCATTTTTTTGTTTTGTTTCCAGAAATACATCACAGCTACACAATTATGCTAATTATTCCATGTCTTTTAAACTGTTTATTATGCTAACTTTGAACATTTTTAAACAGTGCTAATCTATAATCTTATAATTCATATAATTTTAAACTGATAGACTTTTATATTTCTAATCACCTATTTGAATTTTAACCTGATTATACCCAATGTACTTCATCATATTCAGTGCAATATGAACTATTAAGTGTCTGTGTGCCCTTAAACTCAAAATACAAATACAAATACTCCATGTCCAGCTATGGAGGGGGACGACTCCAGACAAATATCCAGTACACCTCAGGTCAATTGGAAGACTTCCCCACATTAAGGCATTCATCCTGAACAGGACTCGAACCCACTCCATGAGAGGCCAGCAGCCAGAGGAGTTACAAGTCTATAACTGTACCACTTGACCATGTGGGTCTGTGTTTAAGTCTGCTAAGCTGCGACTGTACCACTCGGCCATGTGAGTCTGTGTTTAAGTCTGCTAAGCTGCGACTGTACCACTCGGCCATGTGGGTCTGTGTTTAAGTCTGCTAAGCTGCGACTGTACCACTTGGCCATGTGAGTCTGTGTTTAAGTCTGCTAAGCTGCGACTGTACCACACGGCCATGTGGGTCTGTGTTTAAGTCTGCTAAGCTGCGACTGTACCACTTGACCATGTGGGTCTGTGTTTAAGTCTGCTAAGCTGCGACTGTACCACTCGGCCATGTGGGTCTGTGTTTAAGTCTGCTAAGCTGCGACTGTACCACTCGACCATGTGGGTCTGTGTTTAAGTCTGCTAAGCTGCGACTGTACCACTTGACCATGTGGGTCTGTGTTTAAGTCTGCTAATCTGCGACTGTACCACTCGGCCATGTGGGTCTGTGTTTAAGTCTGCTAAGCTGCGACTGTACCACTCGGCCATGTGGGTCTGTGTTTAAGTCTGCTAAGCTGCGACTGTACCACTCGACCATGTGGGTCTGTGTTTAAGTCTGCTAAGCTGCGACTGTACCACTCGGCCATGTGGGTCTGTGTTTAAGTCTGCTAAGCTGCGACTGTACCACTTGACCATGTGGGTCTGTGTTTAAGTCTGCTAAGCTGCGACTGTACCACTCGGCCATGTGGGTCTGTGTTTAAGTCTGCTAAGCTGCGACTGTACCACTTGACCATGTGGGTCTGTGTTTAAGTCTGCTAAGCTGCGACTGTACCACTCGGCCATGTGGGTCTGTGTTTAAGTCTGCTAAGCTGCGACTGTACCACTCGGCCATGTGGGTCTGTGTTTAAGTCTGCTAAGCTGCGACTGTACCACTCGGCCATGTGGGTCTGTGTTTAAGTCTGCTAAGCTGCGACTGTACCACTTGACCATGTGGGTCTGTGTTTAAGTCTGCTAAGCTGCGACTGTACCACTTGACCATGTGGGTCTGTGTTTAAGTCTGCTAAGCTGCGACTGTACCACTTGACCATGTGGGTCTGTGTTTAAGTCTGCTAAGCTGCGACTGTACCACTTGACCATGTGGGTCTGTGTTTAAGTCTGCTAAGCTGCGACTGTACCACTCGGCCATGTGGGTCTGTGTTTAAGTCTGCTAAGCTGCGACTGTACCACTTGACCATGTGGGTCTGTGTTTAAGTCTGCTAAGCTGCGACTGTACCACTTGACCATGTGGGTCTGTGTTTAAGTCTGCTAAGCTGCGACTGTACCACTTGACCATGTGGGTCTGTGTTTAAGTCTGCTAAGCTGCGACTGTACCACTCGGCCATGTGGGTCTGTGTTTAAGTCTGCTAAGCTGCGACTGTACCACTCGGCCATGTGGGTCTGTGTTTAAGTCTGCTAAGCTGCGACGTACCACGTCGGCCATGTGGGTCTGTGTTTAAGTCTGCTAAGCTGCGACTGTACCACTCGGCCATGTGGGTCTGTGTTTAAGTCTGCTAAGCTGCGACTGTACCACTCGGCCATGTGGGTCTGTGTTTAAGTCTGCTAAGCTGCGACTGTACCACTCGGCCATGTGGGTCTGTGTTTAAGTCTGCTAAGCTGCGACTGTACCACTCGGCCATGTGAGTCTGTGTTTAAGTCTGCTAAGCTGCGACTGTACCACTCGGCCATGTGGGTCTGTGTTTAAGTCTGCTAAGCTGCGACTGTACCATTTGACCATGTGGGTCTGTGTTTAAGTCTGCTAAGCTGCGACTGTACCACTTGACCATGTGGGTCTGTGTTTAAGTCTGCTAAGCTGCGACTGTACCATTTGACCATGTGGGTCTGTGTTTAAGTCTGCTAAGCTGCGACTGTACCACTCGGCCATGTGGGTCTGTGTTTAAGTCTGCTAAGCTGCGACTGTACCACTCGGCCATGTGGGTCTGTGTTTAAGTCTGCTAAGCTGCGACTGTACCACTCGGCCATGTGGGTCTGTGTTTAAGTCTGCTAAGCTGCGACTGTACCACTCGGCCATGTGGGTCTGTGTTTAAGTCTGCTTAGCTGCGACTGTACCACTCGACCATGTGGGCCCGTGTTTAAGGTCTAAGTCTGCTAAGCTTTATAAAGGTTTCAATAAACAGTGTAGATCAGCTCAGCCAGCTCTGCCTCAGTGGTTGGACAGCTTTAAATTGCTTGATTCAAGAAAATAAACATCCATTGTCAATCCAATGTTTTGTATACAGTCGATTAACCACAACCCTTAATGATTTATGTCAAAGACCTGTTTGTAGATTGTGTTTTACAACACACCTGTACAAAATAGGTCCAATAAATGACCTTGAAAGTCTTACAAGTTCTAGAGATTCAGTTTAGTGGCTTAATCTGATATCTTGTTGCCATAGATCTCATAATTCTCAACCAAACCCTATATTGCTGGTACTCTTTGAAATTGTCAGACTGAGACGATTCTAATGAGTACCAGGTATATAGTGTTTGAAGAAGAAATAAAGGAGTTAGCATGAAAAATAATCAACCAAATTCTATAGTGTGGGTACTCATTATCTTTGTCTCACCGAGACGATTCTAATAAGTACCAGGTATATATTGTTTGGAGCAGAAATAAAGGATTAAGCATGAAAAATACTCAACCAAATTCTATAGTGTGGGTACTCATTGTCTCATTAAGATGATTTTAATAATTATCAGGTATTAAGGGAAAATAAATGAGCTAGAAACTAGCAGCTATTATTATAAACTCGCACATCGACAGCTTGCCAAATTTATCAATAAATCACATATAAATAAAAAAGTACAGCTATATTCAATAAATAAACCTTATTATAATTAAATTATATAATTGTATATATTCAAATTATATGAATTCTATTTTTACATTATTCTAAATGGACTGTTTTCATTATAAAACACACACAATATTTGACATATATGTCCAGTCTTGCTGAGTGTATATAAATATTATAATTTGTGATCATCATTGTTAAATGTATACATGTCACAATAAGAATTAAACTTTTATTTTAAATTTACTGACTCAAAAAAAACAACAACAACTTTGTTTTTCATATTTATTTCAAGGATTTAGCATGAAAAATAATCAACCAAATCCTATAGTGTGGATACTCATCAGCTTTGTTTCACCGAGACGATTCTAAGAGTGCCAGGTATATAGTGTTTGGAGGAGAAATAAAGGATTTAGCATGAAAAATAATCAATCAAACCCTATAGTATGGGTACTCATTACCTTTGTCTCACTGAGACGATTCTAATGAGTACCAGGTATAAGGGGTTTGGAGGAGAAATAAAGGATTTAGCATGAAAAAAAATCAACCAAATCATATAGTGTGGGTACTCATTAGCTTTGTCTCACTGAGATGATTCTAATGAGTACCAGGTATAAGGTGTTTGGAGGAGAAATAAAGGATTTAGTTTTTCATATTTAACTTTCGTGATGCCTTCACTGTGAAACAATGCCATGAAAGCATTAATGATTACGTCAAACCATCTCTTATTGCTATGTACATATACATCCCATATATAATCAACAGTTCAAGTATACTCCCCTGCTGTGACCTGACAATGGTTGGTATAGAGAATACTGTAGCTGGAGAAAGGGAGGATTATAGAAAAGTGTTTAAGATTGGATAGATTGAGGTAATAGTGTGAAATGAGGCATTAGTCATTGTACTGGTGGAACACTTCAATCAATCAGTTTTATCAGGTTTTGGTGTAGTTTGTAATTCAGTTAGTGCAAGAATGAAGTAGCTGGAATCTTTGAAGTCCAGAGAGAAAGTACCAGGGAGTATGTGGATTTATTTTAAGGTTCTTTATTGCCCTTTTTTTGGTTATGATTAATGAGAAATAACTATGGTGGCGCCCGTGGCCAAGCGGTTAGAGTTGCTGACTTGAAACTCCTCATCCCCTCGGGTTCAAGTCCCGGTCGGGGTGAGAACTTTCATGGGGGTAGGATCTCCAGCTAACCTGCAGTGTGCCGGTGGTTCTACCCAGATGTAAGTATGGGGTCTTCCTCCACCAATAATTGTTTGTTGTTGTCAATATGACCATAATTGTGTTGGTGCGATGTAACAAAAACACAAACACACGAAGGGTTTAGCTTCTGGCTGAAGAGTCGCCAACTTTTAACTACTTAGCCTCACACTGGTAGGGGCGAAGGACTTAATGTGAGAAGGTCTTCCAGCTGACTTGCAGTGAGCTGGTGGTTCTACCTGGACATTTCTTGTGGGGTCTTCCTCTACCAAATTGCTGGACGATATAATGATCATAATTTGTCGCTGCGACGTATTTCAACCAAACAAAAACATGACTTCTTATTCTCTCACCATGTGGGTTAGATACCCTAGTCTATGGTAGAACTTCCATCTTATCCTGCGGTGCACCAGTGGTTCTTCCCACACATATATGTCCGGGGTATTACTCCACCAATATTTTCCAGATGTTTCCAATATGACCATTATTGTACTGTGTGATGTAACAAAAACCAAACAAAAGTTAAGAGTAAGTTGAAACAAAATAATACTTTTTTCCTTTTTCCCGTTTACACTGAACATTTTGGGTACCGGACCTGGTAGCGCAATCGGTAGAGCGTCAACTCCAGGTACGAAGGCTCAAGGTTCGATCCCGGACCGCGACATACCAAAGTCTTTAAAAATGGTAGTGGTATAGCTCCCTTTGCTAACGCTCAAGCAAATATAAGGGTAGTTACACAACTGGTTGGCCCGGTGTCAGGATAATGTGACTGGGTGTGGTATCATGCCAGGTGTTCACGGCATGCTATACACAGTGAAGGCAGCACTATATCTGTATCAAGTGGACACCGTCTGCAGATAACTGAAATACTGTTGGTGGGACGATAAACCCAATAACAAATAAGATAACATTTTGGGTACTTTAATAAAATAAACGTGGTAAAAAAATACATGAATCACACAATGAATATGACGAATATATGGGTTTGTTAAATATCTATTTTTATATATAAGGAGACAAATTCAGTTTTGGCAAATTATTTGCAGTTTTGGAATGTGCACACAGCAAAACTATGAATGGCGATAATACACAATCAGATGTAGCATTACCATAATTGTGTTATGTGAAGGGCCTAACAGGAGGTAATTATTATAATTTTATTTTAGCAGATCCTAGTTTTGAAAAATATTTGTATGCCAGCATTTTTCTTCAGTGTTTATTATACAGCAAAAATAAAAAAATACTTTTCTAGTTTCCTGACGAGAGAATACACAATGTTGCATAAGAGATAATAAAATAATCATAATTGTGTGATTAACACCCTTCTTTTTCTCACACCAAAATACTTTTGAAATGTTTTGAATTGCTAATGGCTTTCGGCACACTGTTTGACTTTATTTCCATAGAATAATAGTAATTACATCAAATTGACTAACATTTAGTCAAGGGGTTGATGCAACAATGATGTAATCAGACCTTTTACCTTGAGAATAGTTACAGCATTATTGCATCGAGTGGTGAAAAAATAATAGGAGTATTAAATTGATCCTGGGTACAAAGGTTTACTACAGGTATTATTTGGTGCTGTTAAATGGACTTAACCAATGATTAAATAAATGGGATCGTCCACGAAGTAGGTAAAAGAGGTTGAATATGAACTTTGTTTTCCATATTTCACAGCCTTATTTGGGTATCAAAAATGCCGCTTGGGGGTATAAATGGGAAAACCAAACTACCTGATCTTTTTTAGTGATAAATTTGAGGTGTTTATGATGCTTTGCAATAAAAAATTAGAAAAAAATGTGTTGTTGGATAGCTATTGTACCTATTAAGTGAAATGGACTGGTCTATAAAGACTCAGATGTCATGGTAGAGTTGTAGAAGTGGAAGAGTTCATGAGTGTGATTGACTAAGAAAGGGTCTATGTTGATCGTTTTGACAGTTTTGGCTTCTCTTTGATTAGTTATTTGATGGTCACGGAATTATGTTTTGTGGTTTATGTAAATATGTGTCATTTGATTTATTATGGAAGTGTAATGGTGCGGTTTGTAATAAATAAATATTTTGAAAATAGTAATAAATAGTAAATACAATAATATTCTTTATTCAGGGAATTACGCTTTGGATTTTGTGCAAATAAGTGTGATTTGTGTAATTTTGAAAGTGTAATGTTTGGAGTGTAAAAAACCCGTTTTTTACTAAACAGGCTTTTGTCAAGGATTTATGTTTTGTGGTTGTATGCAGTTTATTAAGTGATTTGTTATTTATCATATTTTATATTCAAATACAGAGATTAATGTGTAAGGATCAATCAGAGTCCTAAGACAAAAACTTTCATGTGGGGAGATTTTCCAGCTAACCTGCGGTGCATTATTGATTCTAACAGACGTATGTCTGGGGTCTTCCCCCAACAGTAACTAGCTGAATGTCATGAATATTCCATAATAGTGTTGGTGCAATGTAAAAAAAAACAAAAACAAACAAAACCTACAAAGTGAGGCACACAGAAGATTTTTAAGTTGCCGTTTATAACTTCTGAACTATTTTAAGGCAGCAGGTTATTAATAATGGTGTATTCATTTCAATTAACCATCAGCAAAAATATACAGACCTTCTTTGAACTTGTGGCACTAATAAAACTGCTACTTTTACCATAAACCCTGTCAGATTCTGTACCATTCAGCCATAGCTGTCTGGTAGGAGGATTTTGATTGGTTGACAGCCAACTGTCAGGCCTTGCTTAATTAGCTAAGGATGAATTTGATTGGCTGACAGGTTTATGCTTGCCTCAGTCAGCATTTGCTTAATTGGCTAAGAATAACTTTGATTGGTTGACAAGTAGTTTGTCAGTTTTTGAGTGACAGGTGTAGAAAAAGTCTTTGGAGGAAAGTCAGGAGACACAACATTGTCCTGTCTGAGGTTATATGTTAAGATGTTTACATGTATTTTTTGCATATTATTGCCAGTGACCAAATATTTTTTTTCATGTGCTTTCAAATGTCTATGAGGTTATTTATATATGACAAGTTTATTGAAAAGTTGTTTTTAACTTTTTTAAGGATAATTTAGTGATAGTTTGCAGAATGTGATAAAAAAAATTAACCTGGTGTAACGTGAGATTTCATGTTAGACATATGTATGTCTTGAATGCTAATAGTTTATTGGTAAAATCCCTTGTGATGAGTGTCCATTTTTTCTCAATGCATGGATGTAATGGGCAAATGCCTCGGATTTAGTAAATGTTCATTGTAACATGGTGATTAAAAAGATGAAGATTCAAAACATAACTGAAATATAGAATTCAATTGTCAGCAATTCTTCTCCAGAAAAGAAGTGTATTTATTTTAAAGTGAAGGAAGTAATAGACAATTGGATATTTGAAAAAAAAAATCAGATGGGAAGTATTCTGTGTGATCTTATTATATTTTCTATCATTTTAATTTCACACACAGATGAATTTGTTTTGTTTGTTTTTGTTTTTTGAAAATACATCACTGCGACCAATTATGATCATTATAATGATGTCCAGCCGTTTTGGTGGAGGAAGACCCCAGACAAATGTCCAGGTAGAATCACCGGTCCACTGCAGGTTAGCTGGAAGACCTTCCCACATTAAGTCTTTTGCCCCAAACGGTACTCAGACCCATGTGGTGGGAGGCTGAGCAATCAGAGGAGTTACAAATCAGCAACTACCACTACACCGTGGGTGCCTACTTTCAGCAGAATGACCACAGACTAGCTTTTTAACTCTTAACATTCGTTAATAACACAAACTTAATCGTTAAGTTACTGGCTTAAAACTTCATGACATGATTAAAAGCCTTATTGCTGGAGACTTGACAGAAAATAGTGCCTATTGTGATCAAAGAGCTTCCAGCAGCTGCCTATTCAGGTTCTAAATTATTGGAATTAGCCTTATAAATAAATATGTGCATGGAAATTTAAGGGTTAACTTGTGTTTGTAATTAAAACGTTAGAAACCACATCTGTATAATTTTTAATTATTATAACCAAAATTTTGAAATAATTTTGACAAATTTGTGACATGGAGTTATCTTGTATTTAACATTCTTGACGGAAAATAAAAAGTTGTCCTAGTTTATATGCCAAGTGAGTCCGTCTGGTGTGGAAAAGAGGAGTATTAATGTTTGTGGTGAGATAGCATCCCTCGTTACCATGGATACTGCAGCTCTACATGGTCGCTGGTATGCTGTCATGCAGCGCATGCTGAAGGTAGGAGAGATCTAGCATTTCTTATTCATGACAAATATAGCTATTGGCGTGTATTCAAATGATTAATTTTGATAACACTTTATTTTTGAAAAAACAACAATAACAACAACATAAGGGGGGTTGAGAATGTTTAATGTTATCAGTCATTTTGCTCAATTCCCTGTTTTTTATTTGCAGGAAATGTAGTAATTATTTCCATTGTATGTTGGTATTTTAATATACTTTATTAAAAGAATATTCTCATCTTTTTTTGTGTTTATTTGGATGATTACATAAATGCCCTAGTACTTTTATTTAATTTATTCTAAAAGCTAGAATTTAAAGTGCAAGTTGCAGTCTGAAGTGTTTTCAAACATTTTGAGAAATGGAAAAAGGAAATCTATTCTTGTAGTTCATATATACCACGTAGCTACCAACAAGAGCGACAACACCATGCAATTTGATTAGAGTAATGTCCCTTTATACTTGAAAAAAGGTGGCAGGGATTACTGTCTGAAATACAGAATATTTTTTTATGTTATTAGGTCAAAAGAAACTTTGTACTTAAAGCTTTCTGAAGTTAAATGGTGCAAATATTGAAAATTTCATACTGTTACTTAAAGCAAAAGTTGTCTTCATATTTGCATGCGCTGTGATTATTTTCATTCGTACTGCTAATAATATTACAATCATGTTCGAACATTGCTATGATTATTGTTACTTTCCTACAAAAAAACAGCTATAAATAGCTATACATGTTAACAAATGCCACATTGTAGCATAGATGCTATACATATGTTTTCATGTTTACAGTATAGTTGGTTACATCATAAATAAGTATGTTAATTAACCTTTGGTTGCCACGGTGACATTTTTCTTGTAAATTACTCATGTTGTGTGACAGTAATTACTAAAGGTACAAATCTAAGTAACTAAATACTGTGGAGAAATGTGAAGAATTTATTCTCCACTTAGATTTTGGCTTAAAAAATTTATGACCTTATTATTGAGGCTTTTTTTGCAAGTAACATAAGTAAATAATGCTGAAAGCATTAGAGTGTTAGCAAGAGACATTAATGAGTAGTCTCCCCTGAATAATCCCTAAATGCAAGTAGGTAATTTTATTTGTTTTACTTGGTTTTTATGCTTGTGCTCTTTGGAGTGTTTACTTTTTTGTGATACCCAGGTAATCTATCATCAACTAACACTTCCATTTTCTTTTTTAAATAATAAATCTCTGTAAGTAAATCTATGAGCTTATATTTATACAAAAGTAAGAATTTTCCCTGTTTGTAATTGCAATATCTACAAAGGAACAGGCGATAAAGTCCAAGAATTCCAACTAAAAGGACCTACCTACTGTTTGGAATACCTTGGGTATTAACTAACAAGGAAGATTATTTCCATTTCACCAATGTACCCCATTGTGTATATGCTGGTAAGTGTCTAATTTATAAAATGTATGAGAAGGATTTCCTGTTGGTTGTTTTTTTGTTAATTTAGTTAAATGTAATTCTATAAGCATGTTTGTATGATATTAAGATTAGAAATATAGAAATTGTGAATCAAGTTACTATTATCTGCTAATAAAGAATTGAATTTTTATTAATACTTTTAGTAATGCTAAATATGTGTTTTTTGTCCGAATGGAAAATTCGAGATTCGACTATTTTAACATTGGTATAAAAATCAAGATGTTTGAGTACATATGAAAAACATCGTCAAAAGTCAGTGTTTAAGGAACTTTCAATTTATGACATGTAAAATCCACAGTAAAGGCAGCACTATATCTGCTTCAAGTGGACACCATCTCCGGATAACCGAAATACTGTATATTGGATAATAAACCCAATAAATATATATATAAAAAATAAGAGTTTGAAAAAAATACTGACCAATCATTGGGCATCTGTCCCTGACTGTCTTACCCTTGTATATACTGTACATATTTCTCTTACGACTGGTCATGTTTTCATAAAGTTCTTTGTTGATGACATCCTCAGTAAGATGTTTTTAGTGTATTGTTTATTCATTGTATTGTAGTATAAGTTGTTGAGCCTATCGAAGGAGTTTGTGTTATTTTTGTGTAAAGAAATCGGTGAAGCGATGGATTAGAAATTCTATCCGCACTCGGACAACCATATGGCAAGGTTAAAATAACAAACTACTTAGTGGTCGAGATAGAAAAAAATCTTTTTGTTTTGATGTGGGTCTTTCTTTTTTTGTGTTGCTTGAAATGTTTTTATTTCTTTTTTTGTGTTTCTGCTTGGGCATTTTTTTTGATGTGGTTATTTTGTATAGCTGCAGTAAAAAGGAATAGGGTGGAAAAAGAGGATTTCTGTTTAGGTCTTATCTGAAGTTTTGTTTTTTTGGAAGGTATTTTGTGGAAATTCGTAAATGAGGACAACATACCTTAAGAAGCTTGCAGGTGATGGCTAATTGTTATTCTGAAGGTTTAGTTGTGGGATGATGTGTGAATGAAAAGAAGGAAAGAGAAGGACTTGTGTGTATTGATGGTGGAGTTTTTTTTGTGTAACAGTTTCATATTGGATAGAAAAAACCTAGAATTGTTTTAAGTTGTGAAATGTTTTAAGTTGTGAAATAAAAGTGGTTTTTAAGATTGTACAAAATATTTGTTATTTTGATAGTGAAAATGTATGAAGTAGTTTAAAGATTGTGTGTAAAAAGATTTTAGGTAAAAAAGGCAATTTTTATTTATTGGGGTAGAGGGATTTGCCAACAGTGCATATTATAAGTTCTTTCTTTAAGAGACCGGCCACAATAGCTCCAGTGGTAAAGCGTCGGCTTGCGGATCGGGAGGTCACGGGTTCAAACCCCGGCCGGGTCAAACCAAAGACTTTAAAGTTGCTAGTAGTGGCTTCCCTCCTAACGCTTGGGGCTAAGGGGACAGCATTGCGCCTGACTCGTCGGTGTCAGTATAATGGACCAGCCGGGTTCAGTCCCTGGGCACTGCATAAGTGCCACTGTGCTATAATAATAGAAATGTCGCTGCACAGTATCGGCCAAAATGCAGGCAAATCTCAAATCCCTCTTTCTTTAATCCCTTAATTGTAGAAAGACTTTGTAATTTTTCACTTAATTGTTTTGGGCTAAGGTAAATTTGTTTATTAATGAGAAAATCACAGATAAAACACAGCTATAAAATCATCCTTTTTTAGACTAAAGTTTATACAGAAAATATACACCCAAATCCTCAAGCTGTGGTTAGATATTGTCACATGTATTTGATACAAGCAAACTGTCAAACACCACCTTTAAAATACAAATAAACTGTTTCTATAAATTGATAGTCTTAAGTGATGTGAAAAAAGCAAGTTGTTATTTGCCTGGATTAAAAAATGAGTAGGGCTTAAATATTTAATTAATTTAACAGTCACATCTTTTATGAAAACACCCTATACAACTGCTGTTTTCTTTTCCTAGAATAGTGGTCAACAACAAATATAGGATGGTTGGTGTAAAGTGGTAAACAATAAACATACAGTGGTTGTCGTTAAATGTTAAACTACAAACATTCAGTGTTTGGTGTTCAGTGGTAAACTACCAACAGACCATGGTTGGTGTTAAATGGTAAACAACAAACAAACACTGCTTGGTGGTTGGTGTTCAGTGGTGAACTACAAACAAACAGTGCTTGGTGTTTAGTGTTAAACAACATACATACCGTAGTTGGTGTTAATTAGTACATTCTAAAACACAGAAACTGCCAATATCTCAAATTTAAATAACAAAACTTGCAATTAGTGATTCTGTTACTATGGCAACAAAATGCTGACAACAAACCTGATGACATCTAACTATACCTACATAGCCTTGGACGACCTGGAAACATTTTCACCCAAAGAGTTGGTAAGTTTTTCCAGGCTTTATATTAACTTTACTTTAATCTTTATTTCCTCCATTGTCATGAAGATTACAAAGCAAGTGTTTGACAACAGAGAACATACATAATTAGATAGTTTCCACATCAGGGAAAATCCCTTTTCTTGGCAGCCATCTTTGATGGTAACTTGAAGGGATTTTCAGATGAATTGTTTATAAGTTTAAATTTTATTTTCTTGTAATTTCTTCATTTGTGGTCCGAAAATTAAAAACTATACACCATTTGAAAGCTCCTGAAATTCATATTTTTAGAATAAAATATTCATAAATGTGATAAATGCACAAAGATTTAATACACAGAAATAAAGAAAATTATTGGCACATCCTTAAACAGAATGAACAGTGTATCTTTTTGGTTGTATTTTTTTTTTTACCTTTTAAACAATCAAAATATTGTTTTGATATTTAGAATACTTTATCAAAGCTGTTTTATTTGATATAAAATTCAGTAAAATAGACTGAAAAATAAAAACACAGTAGTGAGTTTAATACATCACATATTTCCAGATTTCAGCCTGCGTTAGCTTATGCCTTTGAAGATGGCTGCCTTAAACTGTCTTATCAGTACCTATGACATCACATGGAAACTATCTATTGATGTAGAAGGCAGCATGGCATTATGCCCATAGTGAAATTTAAGTAAATCGAATCATGAGAACTTAGAAATTAGGACGAAATACATCTAAAAGAACTCATCATCAACATCATCATCAATATTGTCAAACACAAATTAAAAAGACTTAGACAAATAGTTAAGAAGGATCTAGTTCCTATTTAACCAGGACCCACTGGGATAACTGAAAGATTGCTTGTGGGATTGTAAAAACAACAAACCCTGAATATTCTGTTTATACAGTTTCTATTTGTCATTGAGATGGACATATACATGTACATGTTCTTGTCGTTAAACCATAGGAAGACCATTAAAAAATTAAATAGACCTCGGCCAACAACCCCCGAACCCTAAAAAACAAGTGAGATGAAATTTAGATTTCAATGTTTGGAAACAAAGTTCAATTTTACATTTCAGCTTGAGGAGTTTCTTTCATGGTCAATAAAGCATAGAGCTCTTGTGGTCTGTAATTGTTTTACAGATTGTAATCATGTCCTGTTCAGGTTGAAGGACATCTAGCTGACCTTGTGGTTTGCTGGTGGTTTCTTGACCGAAATAGCTTGATGTTGCTATAATAATGATAATTGGTCACTTTGATGTATTTAAATTTAAGATCAAATGAAAACGTCCAGGGGAGGCAATTATGAACTTAAATCCACCTTACCAGTTATTGATCAGACTAAGGCAAATAATGTAGATCCTGATCAGCCAGCTCCTGTTGGAAGTTTTCTGACCAGGAATCTGTACTGTTTATAGTTTATAAAGGAGTCTAGAAAACCCCACTAACGCCCCCCCCCCCCCCCCCCCCCAACCCCCACTCCTGCCCCCCCCCCAAACCCCCACTCCCGACACCACCAAACCCCCACTCCCGATACCCCCAAACCCCCACCCTCCTCCAACCCCCACCCATCCACGAACAATGTTTGGAAAGAATTAGTGACACACTGTAGGTTAGCTGGATTTTGACTTTCTCACAAGAAAAAATGTTGCTACGTTTGGGACTTAAACCTGTGCGATGATCATCAGGGGCTGAACATTTACAAGTAAAAAATTACAAGCAATTTGGTGGGGGTGCTCCATTAATGCGACATAACCCAGTGCCGTCATAGGAAGTAGTCCTTGGTCATAGAAAGTAGTCCTTAGTCATAGAAAGTAGTCCTTTGGCACACACTATACTGTTGGGGTAGATGTTTTTGCCAAAGTACAAAAATAGCATTTTGAAACAAATGTTGCCAATTTTGCGTTTTTTTGCCCATTGATTCCTTTCATGTTCAACGAGGCAAAGTCTTCTGTATACACCTCCTATGATCTGATACTATTGTTAAGTAGCATGAAAGATGATACTTTATAGTGAATTTTTTTCCACCTTGGTGTAACTTAATGACCTTCAACCCTTGACATGCTGGAAACTCCTTTAGGTGTATGTCAATGCACGGACTGATGTTTCCAGGGAGAAAAGTGTTAATCTTGTAGCCTACCAGCAACAGATCAGTCAGTCCATAGGTTTTGGTAAATAGTGTTGATTCAGATCGGCCAGAAGTTGCTTGCAAGTACTGCTCAAATCAGAATGATCAGAATCAGCGCTGTTTGCTGTCATGTCAGTAGCAATATATCTAGCCATTTTTTAAAAAAAATTTTTTCTTACATCGCACTGACACAGTTTTGGCCATTGTGACCACATCCGGTTAATTGATGGTGGAAGAAGACCAGAGATTTATAGATTTATGTCTAGGTTGAACAACTAGTGCATGGCAGGTTAACTGGACAACCTCCCCACATAAAAGTTCTTGCTCCAACCGAGACTCGAACCCACGCGGTGATGGACTGAGGAGTTACACGTTAGTTAACCTAATGGGCGTCACCTCTACCTATTGTATGGAATTGTATATAATAATGTTAGCAAAACAGTTAGGAATTATACTACATGTATGGTAGATTAACAAATGTGGTCATTTAAGGGTTATAGCCCCAAACAATAGATAGATCTGGTTAAATAGGGCGGTCAAATGGTGTTTTAAAGTAAAGATTTGAAGTATTAAATGACAGATCGGTTTTCAAATAATTTATCTGTCAATTGTTATGGGACTTTTAGCTGTAATTAGAGCTATAGTTAGGGTATTATAGAGAGCTAATGTGTTAATTGGGCAAGGTTCTATGAGTTGGAAATGATTATTTTTTACTTTGTAGAATAATCCATTGAAGGTGGTCAAATGCTGTCCATCTGCTTACATTTAAAAATCTATAATCAGGAAAAACACAAAAAGTCCCCCATTCAACAGTTTTATGTTTTTAAGTTCTACATGCTTCTCAGTATTTTTCTCCCACTACCTCTCTAAAGTTGATGCATTTGCTAGACTGGAAATATGTATATTTGTTTGTTTACTTGTATGAAAGAATGTATCTCCCCATGTTGTATATATCTAGTACCCGGATGAAATAAAAGCTATATTTGTCAGTCACTTGTTGACTGGTGGTAGTTTTGAGGGTGAAAATGATATCGTAAAATCTTCAAATAGAAATTTCTGCATCCTTTTCAATGTTCTACTTATATTACAGATTATTTTGCTGTATTTTATTCTTGTTTACAACAAAAAATATTTTGTACTTACCTGTACGTTTACCGGCCGCAATAGCTCAGGTGGTAGAGCGTCGGCTTGTGGATCGGGAGGTCGTGGGTTCAAACCCCGGCCAGGTCAAACCAAAGTTTGTAGGAGTAGCTTCCCTCCTAACGCTCGGGGCTAAGGGGACAGCATTACTCCTGACTCGTCAGTGTCAGTATAATGGACCATCTGGGTTTAGTCCCTGGGCACTTCATATGTGCCCCTGTGCTATAATGATAGAAATGTCGCTGCACAGTATCAGCAAAAAAGCCGCCTAATCCCATCCCCTACCTGTATGTTTATATTAAAGGAGGTGTCTAAAGTTTGCCTATATTAATTACCTGTAACATTATTTTAGCCTGTTTGTGGAAATCTGGAGATAATTTCTACATAAACTCATGCTGTAATATAAGCAAGACGATTTTGAACATTACCTCCATTGTCAGTCAGTACAAATCATGAAGAAATCTCTTTATATGTCCCATTTTCTCCAAATCTATAAATAGGCCCAATTGGAATTTCTGCTAAAAATAGATGTCGGCATATCAGCGAATCACCCAGCTAAACATGTAATGTGATCTCAAAAGTAAGTGGTCACATGGTTTTCTTAGTTTTATAATAGTTAACTATGCAGTGTGGCTCAGATAGGAAATACATGTTTGTAATGATCTCTAGGGAGTTATGCCTCACATTTCACTTAGATGTTGTGCATCAGTTAACAGCTTTGCTTGGGATCTATTAATGTAACAATGTACAGTCAAGTAATATTTGCTGTCAAGTTACATTTGTTACCATGTTTGTCATGTCTTATAAAAAAAAACGTCGATTTTGACGGATGTACTGTATTAAAGGAGGTGTCCGAGAGTTTGGACCAAATATTTTTCTCTCAACCAAAATAGGTCAATGTCACCTGAAAAGGTCTTTCAAAATGCTTATCATTGATGCCCCAGATCTGTGTGACTAGTGAAGCATAAATTATTACTCGTCATTGCAAACAGGTATTTCCTATCTGAGCTATGCTGTAGAGATAGTTATTTTTACATTGATAAAACCACGTGATAACTTATATCCATTATATCGACATCTTGGTAGTCCACTCTGGCATCTATATCTTTTTTAGCAAAGGTCACTATCGTTCTTGTTTATAGATTTTAAAAGAAGTTAGATTTTATTGACTTGGTTGTTTGAGAGAAAAAAAATGGGTCTAACTGTTGGATACCACCTTTAACACATTTTGTACTGACTGGACCTGGTAGCGCAATCGGTAGAGTGTCGGCTTCAGGTACGGGAGAGCCCGGATTGGATCCTGGGGCGCGACATACCCAAGGCGTTACAAATGGTAGTGGTATAGCTCCCCTGCTATAAGGGTCGTTCCACGACTGGTTTGCCCGGTGTCAGGACAATGTGAATGGGTGCGGTATCTTGCCGGGTGTTCATGGCATGCTATACACAGTGAAGGCAGCACTATATCTGCTTCAAGTGGACACAGTCTCCAGATAACTGTGATACTGTTGGTGGGACGATAAACCCAATAAACAAACATCTTGTACTGACGGTACCTGTGATGAAATAAAGGAATGTTCTATTTTCAATTATTGGTAATTAATAATTAGATTTTAATGGAAACAATTCAAATTAAAACTTTGGTAGTGACTGTTAAACATTGGGAATTATACATTCCAACTTTTTTAGCACTTCTAACATTTTAAACATGATGAGCCAAAGAAACAGGTATTTTACTTTTTCAATGTATGTTTTATTAATTATAATATGTTTATATATTTAATGCCAGTTTGAACTCTATGAACTATACTTTTCAAACTTTTTCTTTAACAACTCTGCCATTTTGAACTTGGTGAACTGTACTTTTAAATGTTTTCATGCAGAATGACTCACAAAGTGTTTGCAAAAGGGACTTAACTCTAAGCCTGCTAAGCCCAAATTAATCAGGCTTGGGCAAATATAGTAGATCCAGATCAGTGAACTCCCATTGGCTGCCGTCTGACAAGGATCTGAACTGTTTGCTTCACAGTATGAAGCCGTTAATCATGGTTATGCTGGCTCAATTGTTAGCTAATAATTTAGATTTTGTTTTGTTTATAAATAAATATAAGCAGATAAGGGTTATTCACATAGACCCATGAATAGATAACAACTTTGTCGACAGACGACCTGACATGAGCAGACATTTGGGGGACGTTTTACGTTTGAATAGTAGTTGTGCATACATGAGAGGACATAATTAGGTCAAATCTCGAAGGGTTTATATTGAAATATCGTTTCACAGAACAAAGAAAGAACAGCATGCGAAATATTGTGTGAATTTTTTAAATGGTTTTATGTGTTGATAAATAAAAGGTGATTTATGTTCAAGAGGTTGAGATAGTTAAAATTTAAAATGCTATGCAGAAGTTGATTGATATTTGGACTTTAAACTGTTGTCTATAGGATTAATCTTGTTGTTTTAGAGATGGTGTTATTTTTCAAGTGTGTTGTTTTAACTTCGATATCATCTTTGGAGTTATGTTGTTTGACAATTGTAAACTATTGTGATATCTTTTATTAACTTGTGTGCTTGCAGACTGATAGTGAATTAATACATGTGACAACTATCGAGTCAAAAGTCGAGTTTTTGAAACTTTTTTGAGGATATTTAAGTTGTGAAATGGTGTGTTAATTATTTAAAAACACCTACATTATATTGTAATTTGTAAACATGAAATTGTGAATTAATTAAATGCTAATTATTTGAGAGTGTATATGGTGCAAGGATTTAATGTAAAGGACTGTTTACAACATGATTGAAAGGAAGTTAAATGTTTTGTAGTGGTTTATGTCAAGGATTATGCTAATCTTGGCATAAGAAAGTTTTAAGCTAGGAGATAAGGACAGTGATGTGATTGAATATCGGAAAAAATTGTCATCGTCTATGACTCTATGAATTGATTATCTTTTAACTATTGACATCTCTCTTGGATTAGTTGAAACTGTTCAGGAATATTTTAGTCATTTTTACTGTAAAAGGTTTCCCATTTTATATGTGTTTAGTACTTATAACAAGAATTTTTACTTTCGTTACTATAGAGACAAGAAAAGACACTGCTCTGCTATTACTTGAAGACAAAATGTTGTTTTACTAGATAGGTTGTATTTTTAGATGAAACAAGTAAAAACGTCTCCTATTTGATTAACATCTAAAAATTCGGATGATGAAGTGAGAAAATAAACTATACCTAAAGGAGGAACTTTGTTGAAATGTTGATATGTGGCTAAACAACTTTGGATTTTTTATGCATTCTGAAAATGTCAATGATGTATTGACGAAAATGCAGTATTAAACACAGTATTACCACAAGAGAGACAGGTGTGTTTGGTGTTTATATATGTGAAGGACATTCAATGTATCATTGTAAAAGTGAAAGAGTATTAAGTGTTCTCATGAACAAATGAGGAATTATGTTACCTGTAAATGTGCAAAGAAAATGAATATTTATGTAGATGTTTAAGTGCGTGAGCCTAACACGATAATCGTGAATAAGGTGGAGACAGACTGGCTGGCTTAGACTTATACGCAATGGTAAGAATAACAATTATAATTTTTGTTAGGCTATTAATTTATGATTTTTAGAAATTTGCAAATTTTGACTCATTGGACAAAAATGTATCGGTGGTGCTATTCAGGTATTTGTCTGGGATTTATCTTCAGGTCTGCTTTATTTAGTGTTTAGCTGTCAATGACTTTCATTGTTTTGTTATTGTTTTGGAATTACATCATAGCAACACAACTGTAATCATTATTGCAACTTCCTGCTGTTGTTGGAGGATTATCCCGAACAAGAACTAATAACACACCACATGTCATCGGGAAAGATTCCTACTCCATAAAAGTTGCCACAGCCATGACTTGAACCCATAGAGTGAGGCTAAGGAGTAATCTGCAACTCTACCCCTCTACTACTTGTGGCCCTATTGGACTCTAAATCAATTCCTTATAACAACAATGCAAAGGTTTCCTATTTCATTGATAGAGGCAAATGTTGCAAATAATTGTTTATAACATTTAAAGGTTTCTAAATTTATTGATGGTGGCTAGGCTGCAAATATTGTGAACCTTGATCATCTGGCCTTTACTCATTGGTGGATAAATTCTACACCAACAATGACTGTATTTGTGTCAAGATATAAATATTACAATTAATTACTTATAACATGCAAAGGTTTGTAAACTAACTGATTGAGGCCAATCTATAAATGTTACAATTAATTGATTATAACATGTAAAGGCTTCTAAACTAATTGATAGAGGCCAAACTGTAAATGTACAATTAATTGCTTATAACATGTAAAGGCTTCTAAACTAATTGATTGAGGCCAAACTGTAAATGTTACAATTAGTTGCTTATAACATGTAAAGGCTTCTAAACTAATTGATTGAGGCCAAACTGTAAATGTTACAATTAGTTGCTTATAACATGTAAAGGCTTCTAAACTAATTGATTGAGGCCAAACTGTAAATGTTACAATTAGTTGCTTATAACATCTTAAGGCTTCTAAACTAATTGATTGAGGCCAAACTGTAAATGTTACAATTAGTTGCTTATAACATGTAAGGCTTCTTAACTTATTGATTGAGGCCAAACTGTAAATGTTACAATTAATTGCTTATAACATGTAAAGGCTTCTAAACTATTTGATTGAGGCCAAACTGTAAATGTTACAATTAATTGCTTATGACATGTAATGGTTTCTAAACTAATTGATTGAGGCCAAACTGTAAATGTTACAATTAATTGCTTATAACATGTAAAGGCTTCTAAACTTATTGACTGAGGCCAAATTGTAAATGTTACAATTAATTGCTTATAACATGTAAAGGCTTCTAAACTAATTGACTGAGGCCAAACTGTAAATGTTACAATTAATTGCTTATAACATGTAAAGGCTTCTAAACTAATTGACTGAGGCCAAACTGTAAATGTTACAATTAATTGCTTATAACATGTAAAGGCTTCTAAACTAATTGACTGAGGCCAAACTGTAAATGTTACAATTAATTGCTTATAACATGTAAAGGCTTCTAAACTTATTGATTGAGGCCAAACTGTAAATGTTACAATTAATTGCTTATAACATGTAAAGGCTTCTAAACTAACTGATTGAGGCCAAACTGTAAATGTTACAATTAATTGCTTATATCATGTAAAGGCTTCTAAACTAATTGATAGAGGCCAAACTGTAAATGTTACAATTAATTGATTACAACATGTAAAGGCTTCTAAACTAATTGACTGAGGCCAAACTGTAAATGTTACAATTAATTGATTACAACATGTAAAGGCTTCTAAACTAATTGATGGAGGCCAAACTGTAAATGTTACAATTAATTGATTACAACATGTAAAGGCTTCTAAACTAATTGATTGAGGCCAAACTGTAAATGTTACAATTAACTGATTACAACATGTAAAGGCTTCTAAACTAATTGACTGAGGCCAAACTGTAAATGTTACAATTAATTGCATATAACATGTAAAGGCTTCTAAACAAATTGACTGAGGCCAAACTGTAAATGTTACAATTAATTGCTTATAACATGTAAAGGCTTCTAAACAAATTTACTGAGGCCAAACTGTAAATGTTACAATTAATTGCATATAACATGTAAAGGCTTCTAAACAAATTGACTGAGGCCAAACTGTAAATGTTACAATTAATTGCTTATAACATGTAAAGGCTTCTAAACAAATTGACTGAGGCCAAACTGTAAATGTTACAATTAATTGCTTATAACATGTAAAGGCTTCTAAACAAATTGACTGAGGCCAAACTGTAAATGTTACAATTAATTGCTTATAACATGTAAAGGCTTCTAAACAAATTGATAGAGGCCAAACTGTAAATGTTACAATTAATTGCTTATAACATGTAAAGGCTTCTAAACTAATTGATTGAGGCCAAACTGTAAATGTTACAATTAATTGCTTATAACATGTAAAGGCTTCTAAACTAATTGACTGAGGCCAAACTGTAAATGTTACAATTAATTGCTTATAACATGTAAAGGCTTCTAAACTTATTGACTGAGGCCAAACTGTAAATGTTATAATTAATTGCTTATAACATGTAAAGGCTTCTAAACTTATTGACTGAGGCCAAACTGTAAATGTTACAATTAATTGCTTATAACATGTAAAGGTTTCTTAACTTAATGATAGAGGCCAAACTGTAAATGTTACAATTAATTGCTTATAACATGTAAAGGCTTCTAAACTAATTGACTGAGGCCAAACTGTAAATGTTACAATTAATTGCTTATAACATGTTAAGGTTTCTTAACTTAATGATAGAGGCCAAACTGTAAATGTTACAATTAATTGCTTATAACATGTAAAGGCTTCTAAACTAATTGACTGAGGCCAAACTGTAAATGTTACAATTAATTGCTTATAACATGTTAAGGTTTCTTAACTTAATGATAGAGGCAAAACTGTAAATGTTACGAACTGCCTGCCAAAGGTCGATAAATTCTTAGTAATTATCATAATTATGTCACTGGGTCTTCTGAAGTATCCGAATCAAAATCGAGATGTTTAGAATCATAAGTATTATACAATTATGTATTAAAATAATTGATATCTTTCTTTTGAGGATTTTTCTCCACCTAAAATAGCTAATATTTGCCATTATATCCAGGGTACAGGTATTGTACAAATTATAGTAAAAGCCCATATAACAATAATGTGTGATAAAAAATGTACCAGACAGAGTGTCGGATGGTAATAATAACTGCATTAAAAAAAGTAATATATTTCTATTTAGAGTCCTCTTTGTGTCGACACATGAATAAAGAAGTCTCAATTCTACAAAGGTGAAGGTGATTATTTTATGAACATTGTTAAACCTTTGATTTTTTATTGTGTATGCTTTGGTTCACATACTCAATTAAAAGTTTTAATCAACTTTGGAAGATGAAAATCTTTGTGCAGGTTTTGATTTGTTTTCTACACTGGAGTAAGGGGATCAAGGGTGAAGTGTATAAGAGTGAAATGTTTTGAGGCGTGCAAGAAAAATACAACCATAGCCCCAGGAAAAACATGGAGTGGATCATATTTGGAACAATAATGTATCCCATAATTCTTCACTAAACCCTAAGTTGAAGGTGCTGAAAGTAAACATCTGATTGGTGTGAGTCAATATAGGGTTTGGAAGAAAAATAAAGGATTTAGCATGATTAAATGAATATTTTAGCATGATTTAGTGTATTAGTAATTAGGATTTAGAAGAGAAATAAAGTTATGTAGCATGAATCTTTAAAGCTTTATTCACTCTTGTCTATATATAGGGTAATAGGGTATAGAAGAGGAATGAATGATTAAGCATAAAGAAATAAATTTTTAAGCATGATTTATAGTAAATCTTTTGAGCATGATTTACTATACCAGTATATAGGTTATGGAAGAGAAAGAAAGCATAAAGCATGATTAAATGAATCTGCGTAGCATGATTTACTATGTCAGTATATAGGGTATGGAAGAGAAAGAAAGCATTTAGCATGATTAAATGAATCAGCAAAGCATGATTTACTATGTCAGTATATAGGGTATGGAAGAGAAAGAAAGCATTTAGCATGATTAAATGAATCTGTTTAGCATGATTTACTATGTCAGTATATAGGTTATGAAAGAGAAAGAAAGTATTTAGTATGATTAAATGAATCTATTTAGCATGTTTTATTAGTAAACCCCATTTTTTCAACCAAATCCTGTATTGTTGATTCTCCTTGCACTTACATCATTGAGAGGCTCCTACTGGCTGCAAGGGGGTATGCCTGTGGCCAAGGGGTTAAAGTTACTGACTTAAAACTCCTCAGCCGCTCACCACGTGGGTTTGAGTCCTGGTCAGGGCGAGAACTGTAATGTGGGGAGGTTTTCCAGCTAACCTGTGGTGTACCGTCGGTTCTATCTATATAAGTGTTGGGTCTTCCTCTACCAATAATTACCTGGATGTCGCCAATATTACGATAACTGCGTCAGTGCAATGTAACAAAGAAAACATAAAACAAAAAACTGGCTGCAAGTTATATTAGACTGGGAGAAGTAGGATTTAAAAGAAATTCCCTGTGCATGTATATTACAAAACTCTTCAACAGCTGTATTTGGTATAACGGTGTTTATAAATAGAGCCAATATATAATTACATGTAATTGATTAAATAAACCATTTTAAAGATATTCGATGGTCTCTCGAAGACACTGAACTGCATTCCTATTGGGATATGGAGTTGTATGATTGCATTTCATGCATGTTTGCAGAAACATTTATGATTGTATTAGAGCTATTTATTGGGTAGATATCGGTCTCACCATTGGAATTACCTTTACAAGAGTCAATGGTATATGATTGATTTGTTCATACTCTTTGATCTTCTATTTTTGTTTGCTATTTGTTCAGTTTTGTTTGTTTTATTTTGTATTTTTGAACATCGCACCATCACAGTTATGGTCGTATAGGGTGACGTCCAGCTAAATATTGGTGGAGGAAGACCCATGACTTGAGTCTAGGTAGAACCACTGGTGCAGTTATAATTGCTGACTTGAAACTCCCCAGCCCCTAACCACTTGGGTTCAAATCCCGGTCAGGGCAAAGACATCATTATGGGGATTATTCCTGCTAACCTGCGGTGCGCCGATGGTTCTACTCAGACGTATGTTTCAGGTGTTCTTCCACCAATAATTAACTAGATGTCGCCAATACGACCACAATTCTCTTGGTGCGATGAAACAAAAAAATTAAACAAAAACAATAAAATGAATAATAAAATGTATGTTAAAATCCAGTATATCCAACTGACGCTTAAATGCACCTTTAAAGTTTGTATATTACTTGTTGTGCAAAAAATCTTGAAAACAAATTGATGGGGAAAACAGACATGTAAGCAGCAGACAAACAAGATACTAATTAGAAGATGCAATCAACTATACTGCATAATATATGACACATTCACAACCGCACTATAGCATTGTCATGTAACAGGTCTGTACAATTAACAATTATCTTTCATTTAAACATTTTTAATGTGAATTTCAAGCCCACAAAAAATTAAGTCTTGATGTTGAGATTTAATCACAGGTATACTTTATGAAAAATGAAAACAGATCAGGGCTTCAGACAAGGGGCATATCTGTGTATTTTCTTATTTATTAGGAGCGTAATAGTCTAATGGTAGGATGTACGACTCCAGATCATGGGGTCTGTGCTTCTTCTAATTTCCTTGAACAAGAAATTACCTCAAATTGTTGCACTCAACCCATTTGTATAAATGGGTACCTTTGAGGGTTATTCAGGTCAATAATGTGACTTCCCAGTGCCATGTGTCAGCTGCCATAGTACAGGATTGACTAATATACCCATTGACTAGGGTTTAAACTGTATAGTTGGGGGAACAAGTAGGGCAACCGACACATGGCACTAGGAAATCATTTACAAATAAAAATGGCCTTTAACATAATAATTTCCCTCATTCATTGGATGTTTATTCAGCTTTTCTAGCTTATACAGTTCTCCATGGTGGCACTCCTTTCTTTCGATCATCTGCATCTTTCGATGTAACTTCATATAAGCTCATCAGGTCCTCTCTGAAGGTAGTTTGCCGCAATTTCTTTAACCGACTACATGATTTCTCTCCAGGAACATGCCTTATGGTACATACAATCCGTTGGGAATTGAAGTGGTCCTCTTTCCGAGGTTAAAGGACATTGAAATAAATAAGTAAGACGGTTCTGAAAAATAAGTACTTAGAGAAGTGGGGTGCCTGGCTCTGACGTCAATGTCTATTTTAACCAGAGACCACTATTATGTTTTTTATAGAGTTGGAAAAAATGAACATTCAATGTGACTTTTTTTGCAATTAGTACTGTCTAACAATATAGCTAGGGTTCAAAATCGCCTTTATTTAGACTAAAGTATGAGTATATGCATTGTGGTTAGATATTGTTACATGTATTAGATAGAGGCAAAGTGTCGGATACAACCTTAATAGGTGGTATCGACAGATTGGTCCAAAAAAGTTTTTCTCAACCAAATATGTCATTGGTACCTGAAAAGGACTCGCAAAACGTTGATGATTGATGTCAAAGATCTGTGTGAACAGTCAGGGATAAATCTCCACACGTCATTGCAAACAGGTGTTTCCCATCAGAGTCACACAGCAGAGATAGCTATATTTAAAATAGAAATAAGATGAACATGTGACCACTTACTTTTATAATGTCATGTTGGTAATCTGCTCTGACCACGATATCTATTTTCAGCAGAGACCACTATCGCACTTTCTTAGAGTTGGAAAGACTGAATATTGGAGTATTTTTTTTTGCGATTAGTACAGTGTAACAATAAAGTAAGTGTTCAAAATTGTCTTTATAATGACCAAAGTATTGATTAATGCAAAAAGTATGACCAAATTCCCCTTATCAGTGGTTAGATATTGGTACGTGCATTTATTTATAGGCAAACTATCGGATACCACCTTGCATACCATACCATTAAGAATACAAACCTTTCCTTCCTAGGATGGTGTTTGTGGTTGATATACTGCAATTACTCACCTCTGGGTTTGTGGTTAAGCAGCAGCACACTGGTTGTCAGAGGAAGTCGTAAACTACATAATAAAAGAGGCTTTGTCTTCAGGGGAAATACTCGCATTTCCTTATATGGACATTGGCACATACACAGTCCAGTGACTCCACAAACCTGTTATGCTGTCTTGTAGTAATAACTACAGTCCCAAAAGGCACGTAACCATTGATGTGTAAAAATTATATGTTTATGTTTATTGGGTTTATTGTCCCACCAACAGTATTTCAGTTATCTGGAGATGGTGTCCACTTGCTGCAGATATAGTGCTGCCTTCACTGTGTATAGCATGCCGTGAACATCTGGCATAACATGCCAGTCACATTATCCTGACACCGGGCCAATCAGTTGTGGAATAACCCTTATATTTGCTTGAGTGTTACCAGGGGAGCTATACTACTACCGTTTTTGACGACTTTGTTATGTCGCAGCCCAGGATCGAAACTGGGGCCTCCCATACCTGGAGCCAATGCACTACTGATTGGACTACCAGGTCTGGTGTAAAAATGTAGGAATGCAAATCTGTAATATATGTTCTTTAGTTTGTATTAAATTTCATTGAACTATGATTTTGTACCTGGAAAGTGGTGTCAGTGTGAAAATATTCCAGTTAATTGTAGGAAAGTCAAAAGAACATATATAACAGATTTACACATGGGGCGTCCTTAGCAGAGTGATTAGAGTTGCTGACTTGTAACTCCTCAGCCCTTCACCCTGTGGGTTCAAGTCCTGTTTGGTGCGTAACTTTCATGTGGGGAGGTTTTCCAGCTAACCTGCAGTGCACCAGTGGTTCTACCCAGGCATTAGTCTGGGGTCTTCCTCCACCCATAATTAGTTAGTAAAACCAAAAACAATTTATTTTTTTATATTTTACATTTTCTCACACTTTATTTAATGAAACAATTGACCTGATTTTTTTTTACAGCAAATACACAGTTTTTAAAATATAGTTGGGCTGTACTACAGTCCAACTTTCCTCTGTTTATACAGGGGTTACTGTTCACTGAAAGGGGAAGTAACTGCTGCATTTGGATTGTCCCAAATAATTATTTTATACAATAAAAAAAATCTGTTTTTTTTTTTTAATTTTTTGGCTTTGATTGTTGTTGTCTTTTTGTATAATCATAGCCTTTAGTATGTGGAACAATTGTCAGCATATAACCAATATAATACATTGAAGCTTTAATATCATTTTATGCATAATCTTATACTTGGAAATGTAAAAAAGTGCCAAAAAAAAGTGTCACAATATTGCGTATGAACTATACAAATAACTGATACTGTGTTACATATTGTTATCCACATTGACACATGTTTTATACTAAGAGGATAACAAATTGCCACATTGTTATAGATTAACTATACAAATATCAACATGGTGCTGAATTGTCATAGAAGATCTATACAAAATGTAAACAAAGTGCCACATTGTCACAGGTGTGCTATGCAGGTATGTGGACAGGTATGTCAGAATCTACCTGAACGGCTCAAGAGATGAAGTCGTAGATAACGACACATATTATTGTAGCCAGCTACCTTGAGCCCATAGTAGCCTTCAAACACTACCTGATATACAGAGCCATGAATAGGGGGCAGGGGGAGGGTGGAATGTATCGTGTTTTTTTCATGCCGAAAACTTTATCATTTCTCTAAACAATAATGACTTGATACTCATTTGAAATCTCTTGATGAGACAATTTTAATGAGTACTATGTTTATAGGGTTTGGTTGAGAATTATGGGATATACTGCCACTCACAGCACCTGGTTGCACAATCGGTAGAGTGTCGGCTCCAGGTATGGGGGTCCCGGGTTCGACTTGACTGGTTTGCCCGGTGTCAGGATAATGTGACTGGCTGTGGTATCATGGCATGTGCGCACTCTATCTGCTTCATGTGGACACCATCTCCAGATAACTGACATACTGTTGGTGGGACGATAAACCCAACAAACAATATTGCTACTCACAGTCAGTTGGTTATTTATTTCTCTTATCTAGAACTGTGAGTGTAAGCTAATTGAGGAGATACTGTATTAACCTGGTTTTGTACCTGAAACAGTTTGCCCAGTATCCAGATAAACCAGAAATATGCATGTGTGGTATTTTGTCCACTCAGAAAAGTACTTGGGGTATGTTTTGTCTACCTAGAAAAATACTTGGGGAATGTTTTGTCCACCTAGAAAAATACTTGGAGGATGTTTTGTCCACCTAGAAAAATACTTGGGGGATGTTTTGTCCACCCAGAAAAATACTTGGGGAATGTTTTGTCCACCCAGAAAAATTACTGGGGAATGTTTTGTCCACCTAGAAAAATACTTGGGGAATGTTTTGTCCTCCTAGAAAAATACTTGGAGGATGTTTTGTCCACCTAGAAAAATACTTGGGGATGTTTTATCCACCCAGAAAAATACTTGGGGAATGTTTTGTCCACCTAGAAAAATACTTGGAGGATGTTTTGTCCACCCAGAAAAATACTTGGGGGATGTTTTGTCCACCTAGAAAAATACTTGGGGAATGTTTTGTCCACCCAGAAAAATACTTGGAGGATGTTTTTTCCACCCAGAAAAATACTTGGGGAATGTTTTGTCCACCCAGAAAAATACTTGGGGTATGTTTTGTCCACCCAGAAAAATACTTGGGGAATGTTTTGTCCACCTAGACAAAATAGTCCGTGGGTGTTTCCTCACTGGTAGGGGTTGGTGTGTGTTTTGTCCTACACTCATTTGTCTGGGGTCAATGAAGTGGTGTGGGGACAGTCTGGCATGGTCAGTTTTTGTGCACTTGTCAAATACCACAAGGTTTACATGGCTGGAATGTATAAAATAGATTTGTGTTTGTTTAGCTTCAAAGTTTCAGGGCTTATTTTTTCACAATATTGGGGAAATTGACTCATACACATTATAAGAAAGATGCTGATTTAGGGAATAGTCAAAATATATCTTGTATACATTCCAATATGCGTATATGTGTGTCTCTGTGTGTGTGTGTGCGTGTGTGTGTGTGCGCACGTATATTGTTGTATATACATTGGCATATTTTACTTAATTTGTACATGGAATCTTTTATCTTGTCGTGTCAGCAACATTATTGCAACTCCACCCCAAATGGCTGCATTATCTTCCTGAGCATTAACAAATTAGCATGAATAATGGGTTAATTTGCATACATAATTAGATAATTAACACAATTGGTTTCACCCAAATTGGTGTTTGATTAGATTAGCAAACTGTTCTATATGTTGGAAGGTGATAGCAAAAGAGTAAAGTGTTTGTAATTTAAATTGAAAAAATAATCCACATTTTGATTAAGAAGATGGCCTTTTATTTCAGATTTATGTTTAAAATCTATTTACCTTTTTCCAGCTTTTTTTTTGGTTCATATTTTTATGCTGCCTTTTATGGGAAAGGTGTTGTTGGCTGTTGTTTGTTCAGTTAGTGTCCTTGTTGTTGTTATTGCTGTTCCAGTGTCTGTTGTTGTGTTTGTTGTTGGACTGGTTGCTGTCACTTGCCAACAGTTGTGGAATTATCTTCCTTAGCTAAAGTGTAAACAGGGTGAGGGGTAGTAGCCGTAATTTGACTGATCGGGGGCACCTGTGGCGTTGTGGTAGAGTCGCCGATATGTAACTCCTGACTGCTTAGCCTTTCAACGCATGGGTTCAAGTCCTGTTCGAGGCAAAGGACGTAATGTGAGAAGGTCTTCCAGCTGACTTGCGGTGCGCCGGTGGTTCTACCCAGACATGTGTCTGGGGTTGTCCTCCACCAAAAAGCTGGACGTTGTTATAAGATAATAAATTGTCGCTGCAATGTATTTCAAAAACAAAAACAAGCAGTAAGCAAGAGTGCTTTACCAAAGACCTCATAGCAGTTTTGTTTTGCTATGCTGTAATAACCACTGTCATCAAGAAAAATATGCAACCATGGCGTACATCATACTCTACATGTGCATTGATATTTAAAAATGTTCAATTGAATTTAATGTAGTAAAAATCTAAACAATTTCTTCTTTTTTTTTAATTTCAACACTCCCCATACTTTATTGTTACATTTGTTCTACAAGGATTATAGTTTGATCATTTTAAAGGTGGTATCCAATATTTAATATATGTTACAAAAGCTGACCTCTGTTTTGCAGTATTTGTGCATAATTTCTGTAGTCTATGCTTTGACAATTTTCAGCAGAATCTCAGTTTAAGAAAGTAAAACTTGTTAATTAACACTTAAAAGGTTTATTCTTTTCAAATCTATAAATGAGAGCGATTGAGATTCCAGCTTAAAATAGATATCAACATCACAGCGGATGACATGGATGAGCTAAAACATAAGTGGTCATGTGGTTTTCTTAGTTTAAAAATAGCTAATTGTACTTCATGGCTCAGATAGAAAAAACATGTTTGTAATGACGATTGTGGCATTATGGTTCACTTTTCAGCAATGTGTGGGACATAAATAAACAGCATTTTGCGAGATCTGTTCAGGTAACAATAGTTTATTAAGATGTTAAATGGAAATAGTTACGGTCCAAACTGTTGCATACCACCTTTAAAGACATAAACAGAAAATATAATAACATTCAGATCTTGCTTGTCAAACCCTGTCTGTTTTCTTACTTCATGTGGGCAGAGGTTATTGTGATCTGAAAACAAGTGGGCTCTTACATGGAGATTTGTTACAACTATCATATATTCTTGTCTAAAATTGAACCTGGGACCTTTTGTATCTGGTGCATAGTATCTGGGTCTGTACAGGCCGTTTCTCTGGCTACCTTGTCAATATCTTGAGCTACGCTGTCCGTATCTGAAGCTACACTGTCTTACAGACAGTCCATTGCCCATACCTGCAGCAGATGCACTACAATCTGCTCTACCGTGACTGAAGTTTTGTAGTTGTAGTCTGGACATCTAGCTGTCACTGATGGGACAGGTGTTGACAGTGATGAGCTGTGATGGTTTGATGGTGTATTGTGGATGGACAGTGGGAGGGGATGCTTCGAGGCTTTAGTCTACCAAAAGTGTGATACAGACAAGTTAATTAGTTCATCCCCTTGCATCTCATTGTGTGTCCACCTTTCTTCTACCTTTAACCATTTAACTG
Organism: Sinonovacula constricta; assembly: GCA_007844125.1. Classification (NCBI taxonomy): domain Eukaryota; kingdom Metazoa; phylum Mollusca; class Bivalvia; order Cardiida; family Solecurtidae; genus Sinonovacula; species Sinonovacula constricta. The sequence goes on along the minus strand of CM017570.1, from coordinate 19,436,871 downwards.
GTTTTTTATGTTTGTGTTGATAAGCCATGCTATCATCAAGATAATAAGAGACATTAATGAGTAGTCTCCCCTGAATAATCTCTAAATGCAAGTAGGTCCTTCACTTGTTTTACTTGGTTTTTATGCTTGTGCTCATTGGAGTGTATGTTGAATTTTCTGCTTTTCTTGTGATACCCCGGTTAACCATCGTCAACAAACACTTCCATTTTCTTTTTTTAAATATCATATCTCTTAAAGTATTTAAATAGATTTTAAGCTTATATTTATGCAAAAGGAAGAAATTTCACTGTTTGTAATTGCAATATCTATAATAATAAAAAAACAGGTGATAAAGTCCAAGAATTACAACTAAAAGGGCCTACCTATTGTTTGGAATACCTCAGATATTAATTAACAAGAGAGACTATTTTCATTTCACCCATGTACCCCATTCACCTCATTAACGTAAAAACCTACCCCATCCCTCAAGGTGTTTCCAGCAAGTACGGGGGTTACACACATCAGATGAAGCAGCATAGAAGGTTAGGGGCTAATTGTGTTCCCGTCTTGCCTAATTGTCACTATTGACCCTCCCCGATTGTCTCAAAACCTGTCTACTACTTCAATTGTCCAGCTTTGGTATATGTCCCTGGTGTTAGTGTTGATGTCCCATGTCTTCATGTCTGGTGTTTGTGGCCATGTCACCTTTGTTGTTTTGACAGTTTGATTGCCTAATAGTGAATCTATTTGTTTGCTATGCGGGGAAAGGATCTGCATTACAGACTGTTGTCAGTTTGAGGGTGTTAGTTGTTGCTTTTAGTTGTGTATTTGGTATAGTGTTGTTTGTGTGGATACAGATTTTGTAGAGTGTGTTTTGATTCTTTGCTTAAGGATTTTTATATATAAAAGGATATTTTAGTATATAAAAGGATTTTTTTGGATATATAAGGATTGTTTAAGGATAGGGATTTTTGTGTGGATGCGAATTTTGAAAATAGGAACATTTTTGGAATGAGTTTTTAAAAAGGGAATTTTTTGTGGATATGAATTTTTGACTATATAGCTCTGTATGGATCTAGATTATTGTGGACCTTACTTTTTTGAAATAGTTATTATGTGGAAAATAACAATGGTGCAATAGTGATTTTGTTAAATATTTGTTTGAACAAGGAATGTTAACAGGGACTTTGTGGAAATATGTGTGCCTTATTCAAATTGGATTTTAAAATCTATTTGTAGATTTTTAAAGTTTGTGGAATAGAAAATATAAACCGCTTTTTGTGTAAACATTAAATACTTAGTTCATGCTTTTAATTTCACCTCGATCTCCAGTTGACTAAAATAGGTTTTTAATTTATGAACATAGTTTATTTGCAAGCAAAGTGCTGTGTGTTATTATGCCTTTTGTTGGCCCGTATTGTGAGACATAAAGAATAATAGACTCCTGAAAATGAAGAAAATGTGGCAGCCTGCCCAGGAAGAAAATTTAACGTATACTCAACGGTTGAACCAGTCAAAAAGTTTGAATGACCTTTATTACCGCTTCCTTCATTATCGTGACCTACATAAAGCTGACCTAATTAAATCTGACCTAATTAATGGACAGGATCAAGCGATCTACGCACAACCATGGAAACTAACCCAGCCAGCTTCTCATCTTCGAGTATGTGACGTATTGGTTTCTTGTCTTTGCTTCGCATCATTTAAAACCCTTCACTTTATATGACTTATTTATCTGTTTTTCTTTTTCTTTCCCCCTTGTTCTTGCACACTTGGTAAACTCTTAGCCAAGCTTATCTAAGCCTGAGATATCTCATGGGCAAAAAATGGTTTCATGAGTTAAAACTTGACAGCAGTCAAAAGTTGACAGCAGTCAAATCTTGACAGCATGTAAAACTTTGTAGCCGGTAAATCTCGACAGCCTGCAAATTTTAACAGCGGAAAAAACTTTGTATCAGTCAAATCTTGACAGCATGCAAATCTGAACAGCAGACAATATTTAACAGCAAAAAAAAAACGCTACAAAACTTAAGAGCATTCTTGCAAGAAGGAAATGGAACACTGTTGGGATGATAACATAGTGAAGGCAGTTCTAAATAATAATAATAACTTGAGTAAACACAATCTTTGAATGACATTTTCTTAGTAAGTCAGTTATGTTTGTTTATGAAATGCATTCCAGTAACAGTACAAAGGGCAGCATAGCAAACTCCGGCTGTTTTTGTCGCCAAGGACAACATTGGTGACCTGCTAGAAACACTAGCATACCAAATGACAACAGAAAGACCTTTCAAAGTCTGCTGTAAAAGCTCATTAGAGCTTATGTTACCTAATGGAATCTTGTCGACTCAAAATTAAAGACCAGCCGCTATAGCTCAGTTGGTAGAGCATCGGCTTGTGGATCGGGAGGTCACGGGTTCAAACACAGGCCTGATCAAACCAAAGACTTTAAATTTGGTAGTAGTGGCTTCCCTCCTAACGTTGGCTTAGGGGACAGCATTACACCTGACTTGTCTTAGTCCAAGTAATGGACTGGCCTGGTTCAGTCCCTGGGCACCTCATAAGTGTCCCTGTGCTATAATGATAGAAATGTCAATGCAAAGTATCGGTAAAAATGCTGGATGATCAATGATCAATGTTGCAGATGTTTAACACAAATAACAAACTTCCTGTTTGATCAAACTAAATGTACACCAGAGAACATTAACTTTTAGCTTGCTATTCGTGTATTTGTAAGGCTTAGGCAAATAGTGTAGATCCAGATCAGCCAGCTTCCTGCTCTACGCAATTTGTTGCTCAGTCTCAGTTAACATGTCTATCAACCCTGACATGTAACTTATATAATATTTAAGCAAAAAATCCTGAGAATTAAACATGAAGTTAATGGTTAAATACATCAAATAGGCTTGTAATAGAAGCTGTAATAACTGTAATATTACTCCCATTTATGTCCAATGTATACAGGGAATGACTCAAAGTTGTTGATACCTTTACTTTATAACCTGTCTTTTTAAAGGTTGTGTACCCTCAAATTAATCCATTACATTTGCTTGAGCGTTAGCAAGGGAGCTATACCACTACCATTTTTAATGATTTGGGGATTGGGATCGAACCTGGGGCCTCCCATACCTGGAGCCGATACTCTACCAATCGTGCTGCCAGGTCTGGTATGTTCAAAATATTTTACATAAGTGACATAATCTTGCTAGACAAAATCTTATTATGACAAAATCTTGCTTGGACAAAATCTTGCTAGGATAAAAATTTTGCTAGGACAACATCCTGCTGGGACAAAATCTTCCATAGAATATTGTCACTATAAAACTTATCAGTACATATTGAAATTTTACTGTATTAAGTTATTGGAAAAAGGTACCATCCATGAAAGATTTTCACAGCCTCCTAAAAATTGTTAGTTTAGTTTGAAAATATTTTATTGCCAAACTTTTTATCTTTACAATCCATGTTACATTTACAGAAAGCAAAGGCAAGCAAGATCATAAATTCTCCCAGTATAATTTTATTATTATTTTGGGCAGTGCGTTTGTCTTTTTTATCAATGATGGCCAATGGCTAGTATTGAATGACTGGTGTAACCCACAAATATAAAACACATTCCACGCTAAACTTTTTTCCAGCAAGTAAAGGGTTAACTTTGCTAAATTTGTGTCAATTAAAAAGTTAGACTGGCTCCCAAAGCATTATGTATTTACCCTTTAACCATATTAATTAAAACACTGAGACCTCTGAACCCTTTAGGCTAGGTTACTTTGTGTGAATAATTCAGAGAAAAAACTTATCAAGTTTGTACATGTCCACTAAGGAATGTGACTAGCTGGGGGGCAGTTAACCAGAATCAGTCAACAATTACAAATTTTCCTAGAATTGATTTGAAGGACAGATAATGGATGTAGGTCAGTTTGGTTAAGTTTAATACTGGAAAAGAATACTTTTATTTTAAATTCAAATAGAAAATCTACCTGAAATTTTTTCCACGAAGCCTGGTTTCAGAATTTCAGACCTCTTGTGTACACTCCTGTTCCAAGTAATAGAAGAAGCAAAATGGCAATTAAAAATATGGGAGGGGAGGGTCGTTTTGTGCGCCAGTGGACGATCAGTTAGCATCGCTGACTTGAAACTCGTCAGCCCCTCACTACTTGGGATGAATCCCAGAAAGGGTTGAGAACTTTCATGTGGGAAGGTTTTCCAGCTAACCTGCGGTGCGCGGGTGGTTCTACCCAGACGTAAGTCTCTGGTCTTCCTCCACCAATAATTTGCTCGACGTCGCCAAAATGACCATAATTGTGTCAGTGCAAATTAAGAAAGAACAAAAATCAAACAAGGAACTATAATGGTGTCATTTAAATACATAATTCCCTAAAGGAGTATTCTTAGGAAGAAGTGAAATATGCTTTAAACAGTTTTATTTGTTTATTGTATGCAGTTAAAATTATTAGAAAACCCTTGTTTATATTGTAAGTAAATCTTGAAGATATGTAACATAATAATAATAAAGACATAATATAGTAATAACTAATAATTCAATGGGCCTTGTCACTTTCTTCCAAATGTGACAATAAAACACTGCTGATCTTGTGGTACCTGCCGCAATAACTCAAGTGGTAGAGCATCCGCTTGCGGATCGGTAGGTCGCTGGTTCAAACCCCGGCCGGGTCAAACCAAAGACTTTAAAGTTGGCAGTAGTGGCTTCCCTCCTAACGCTCGGGGCTAAGGGGACAGCATGATGCCCGACTCGTCGGTGTCAGTATAATGGACCGGCCGGGTTCAGTACCTGGGCACCTCATAAGTGCCCCTGTGCTATAATGATAGAAATATCGCTGCACAGTATCGGCAAAAATGCCGGCAAATCCCAATCCAATAATAATAAAGCCATAATATAGTGATAATTACCAATTCAATGGGCGCTGTAACTTTCTTTCAAAAGTGAAAATAAAACTGTTGATCTTGTGGGTAAAGTAAATGCTCCATTGGTTCAGCTTGGACATTTGACTACTGGTTGTCTTCACCAGTTAGAGCTTTGTGTTGTTAAAATGAATAATTGTGTTGTGCGACATGTACACAAAACTATTGTTGCCTTTGGTCTGCTTATCATATGTAAATGTGATTGACTAGAGGCCTTTATTTTGTCAATAAATTGATGTTATAAAGTAACTGGAAATACAATTGTGAATGGAATAAACATTTTATTTACTGTTTAGTCAGTACATCATTTTATGGTAGTATTCCATGTGAGGAGATGAAAGTATATCATTTTACACTTCCTGGCATGTTATGTTTTATTACCTGGTAGTTAATTTATATGGCATTACCATGAACATAAATATATGTAAAGAAAATAAAACAGACCAGACTTTGTAGCATTGGGTAAAACGCCACTCCAGGTACTGTAGCCCTCAGGTCTTCCCATGCCTGAAGTGATTAACAATTTTGTTCATAGATATGCTATTTTACGCCTTTGCAAAACAAAGCACAGTCACTCTTTTTTTCTACTAATGGTCTATTATTTGTAGACAGGTTTGGCCAAGGATCTTTAATTATATGCCATACATGTGTGTATTACTTTAAACTGTTTTAAGCAGTTTCAAAGAAATTCAATTAAAATTTAAATGATTCAAAATTTGACACATTTACTATGAATTAATGAGTTAAAAGTATAGTAAAGCTCATCTGATACAGGTTTAAATGAAACCCAGATGTTTTACAAAGGTTGTTTAGGTTTTCATGGCAGTAATGGCAGCACTTTATCTGTTTCCAGAAAACACCAACTGAAGATATCTGAAAGACTGGCTGTTGGTGTAATAAACCAAACAAACTCAATTCATTTGCTTTTCAATTTTTTAAAATTGTGGTAATACTTCATCCAACATAATTTATTTCATTGGTAGGTAGAAATAATAGTTTGTTTTATGCATTTATAGAGTCTTTGTACTTTATAATCAAGGGAACTTGTGTTCATCATCATCATCATCATCATCACAAATGACACCACCATCATCATCATCATCACTAATGACAACATCATCATCAGCAGCAGCAGCATCACCAATGACAACATCAGCAGCAGCAGCATCAGCATCAATGACAACATCGTCATCATCACCATTATTGCCACCAATTACAACAACATCATAATCAACATCAACATTTTTGTCATCATCATCATCTTTACATTTTTTAAATTGGTGTACTGTATAATAACCAGAACTATTCTAGAATTGCTGAATCATTAACTATGCATACAGAAATATCTACATCATTATTTATGCATTCAGAACTCAACAAGCACAGACTCCCCAACTTCTGAACCCAACTAAGTTTCCTAATTACTCCCAAAGCTAGGTGTTGAGCAAGAATTTAACTTTAATTAAACATGATGGTGACCAATAATCCAATGGCTGCTCCCTTTGGTGTTTCAATTTTTCTGCCCTTTAGGGATCAGTCAGTGTCCACAGTGAGTTGTAATTTTCTGGAGGTCAAATATTTTGGACATGTACATGTGTAGATCACTCCAACCTGTCAGAATATATTGACCAGTGATTAATGACAGATCCCCTTGTCAAATATGTGAGGAGTACACCTTCTAATTAGAGTACCTTGCCTTTAATTAAACCCTTGTCATGCTTATCTCCTTGTATGGAGAGAGGTCAATGTTAGGAGATCTAATTGGATGTTTGCTTGGTTTAACATCTCACCAATGATCTTGTGTAAATTTGCTGGGTAATTGGTCGTATGGGTAAGACTTTATACATGGGATAGGAGGGTCCCAGGTTTGAAACATGGACAAAATATGACATTTCAATCCTTGGGCATCAGAGAGAGGAAGTAGTACTTGGGCATCACAGAGTCCTTGGGCATCAGATAGGGAGAGAGAGAGAGAGAGAGAGAAAGAGAGAGAGAGAGAATAGTCCTGGGGCATCAGACAGAGAGAGGGGGGGAGAGAGATAGAGAACAGTCCTTGGGCACACAAAGAGAGAGAGAGAGAATAGTCCTGGGGCATCAGAGAGAGAGAGAGAGATAGGGAGAGAGAGAGAAAATAGTCTTTGGGCATCATAGATAGCTAGAGTGAAAAAAGAGAGAGGGGTAGAAGGAGCAAGATGGAGTGGAGTTAGGGAGAGATGGATGCAAGGAAGGAGAAATGGGTAGATGAAGTGGGAGAGATTAATATATGGCATTAACTAACAAGAGATACAGCTGAGAAATATTTACAGAGAGAAAAAGGGAGATGAAGAAAAAATAGATGTAGGAGAAAGAGATGGATGAAAACAAGGAGAAGAGTGTTGGATGTAGAGAAAGAGAATATAGAGATGGATGAAGACTATGAGAAGAGTGTTGGATATAGAGAAAGAGAATATAGAGATGGATGAAGACTAGGAGAAGAGTGTTGGATATAGAGAAAGAGAATAAAGGGATGAATAAAAGGTAGAATAGTGAGAGTTAATGTGGGATGGATGTAAAATGAGCTGAACAAATCAGGTATATACAAAGAGAAAAAATAGATAAAGAAAAGAAATAAGAGAGTTGATGAGGGATAGATGTAGTCTTTAGTGAAAAAATAAGATTTAGGAAGATGGGAAAAACATTATGCAAAATCAAGATTAAGCTAAAAGATGAGTGAGAGAGGAAGCTCATACAGCTGGTACATCTCTGCCTGGCTCTTGCCTCTAGCATGGAGGTGCATATATGCTGTGAGTTAATTGGATGAACTACGGTATTTATGGTGAGTTATGACAGCATTTTAATGAATAATTAAGCTGGAATTTACACTTCAGAGAGGAGAGTTTTGGTTTGGAGTGTTAATTGGTGAAGTTTACTGGACATCAACATTTAGAGTGTTTTCATTCGTTTGTATATGGATGGGATTTTTGTTTTTGTGGATTTTTTCGAATATTTTGGAGGCGATTTCAGAAGTGTTATAGTGTAATTGGAAGTTTAAGTAATGTTTTCAGTATTTTTAATGCTAGGATGAAACATTTTTTATAATTATATGATTAGAAATGTCTTGATAAGGTTTTGTGACATTTAAAAGTATTGCTAAGATAAAAAAAAAAATATACGAGCCCAAGACTCAGTACAAGAGTTATTCATTTACTTAATTCATTTGTTTTTTTCTCAAACCCGTATTATTATTGTTGATAGTACTTAAAATCATCTCAAGGAGTACCAACAATATCAGGTTTGGTTGAGGGTTTTTCCTACATTAACTGAATTGTTTCTCTTCCAAACTCTATCAACCTGGTACTCATAAGAATCGTCTCAATGTAAGGATTACAATGAGTACCTACATTATAGCATTTGGTTTAGAATTAACCATTCTTACATCTTTTCCTCCTCCAAGATCTATAAAGCTGGTCATGATAAGAATTGTATTCATGGGACAATTTGAATGAGTACTTATAAAATATGGGTTGTTTAAGAAATCCGACAATTTAGCCTCTACCAAGACAGGTTTACTCTGTCTGGTCCATATTCTAACATCAGTAATGATATACCATTAAAGGTGATTGTTATAAAAGCATGTACAACTAAAGATAGGTAATATTATCATCTATCAAAGTAACTTTTTGTACCCAGATAGAGTATCAGTTGCAGAAAAAAACCCACTACATGTATTTTTCTTGCTTTCAAAGAATATTATGGCCAAGAGTTTTTAGTGAGACAACTTCTTTAAAATTTACGTTGTTAGTTTGTTAAATTAAGCTGTTGTCATTAAAGAAGCTGTTTTAATGGTCAAATTGAGTGTTTAAGGTGGTATCTGACAGTTTGCTGGTATCTTATATTTGTAACAATATCTGACCTCTGCCTGGGGTAGTTGTGCATAGTTTCTGCAGAAAACAAGTAAATGCTAAAGCTCATATAAAAAATGTGTAATGTATGGTTATTAAATATTTGCAGGACCATTGATTGTTGCATCGAGAACATTTTTTATTATTTATTATTTTTTGTTATTTATTATTAAAGGGGACAAATAGTAAAATGGGGACATTATAGTTAAGTGATTGTTGAAACGCATGGTATAAAATATATGAATTTAAGATTATGTTAAATACCTAGTGATAAGAAAATATATATATAATATAATATAATAAAATGTAATATAATGTAATATAATATAATTAAATGTAATATAATATAATAAAATGTTATATAATTATATAGTAATATAATATAATAAAATGTAATATAATGTAATATAATAAAATGTAATGTAATATAATATAATTAAATGTAATATAATATAATAAAATGTAATATAATTATATAGTAATATAATATAATAAAATGTAATAAATGTAATAAATATAATTAAATGTAATATAATATAATAAAATGTAATATAATGTAATATAATATAGTATAATAAAATGTAATATAATGTAATATAACATAATATAATGTAATATAATAAAATGTAATAATGTAATATAATATAATTAAATGTAATATAATATAATAAAATGTAATATAATTATATAAGTATAATATAATAAAATGTAATATAATGTAATATAATAAAATGTAATATAATGTAATATCATGTGATATAATATAATAAAATGTAATAAAATGTAATATAATGTCATATAATGTAATATAATATAATAAATATGACTATGCCGATGACATGGTGTTAGCCGTGGCCTCAATTGTAAACTTGAAATTGTATAAACTGGCATCATATTGAGAGCAAAGGAATCTGCATGTAAATTTTGAAAAATATATCATTGTTATACTTTAGTCAAAGATTTGGTGATTTTTAACTGTGTCTTAATTTTAGGACAGTAAAACTCATTAATCTATACTTAAAATGTTCATTCTTTTCAAATCGCAAAATAAGAATGACTGGGATACCTGCTAAAAAAAGTAGTCATCGACGTCACATTGGATGACGTGGATGAGCTAAAACATAAGTGGTTATGTGGTTGTCTTAGTTTAAAAATAGCAAACTGTGCAGCGTGTCTCAGGCAGGAAATACATGTTTGTAATGACGAGGGTCATTATGATTCATTTTTCTGACAGGTGTTGGACATTAATAAATGGAATTTTATGGGAGATCTGTTCAGGAAACAATAGTTTATTAAGATGTTTAATGAAAATACGTTTGGTCCAAACTGTTGGATATCACCTTTAAGTTGTTAGGAGTAAGTTGTTTGAAATTAGTTTAAATATGTTTATTGTAATATGTAAAGTTAAGGCAAGTTATTGTATTAATATTATTAAGTCACTGTTCTGCTGACTGAATGTTAGTTATTGGAAAGTTTTGATCTTGTATAAATATATAGTTCATAAGATAAAGGTATTTTGGGTTGTACAGATGTACTAAGTGTAAGAATTTTTTATAAAGATGTAAAGTGAAGTTATTTTATACAGATGTAAAGTGTAGGAATTTTATAAGATAACGGTATTTTGGGTTGTACAGATATAAAGTGTAGGAATTTTATAAGATAACAGTATTTTGGGTTGTACAGATATAAAGTGTAGGAATTTTATAAGATTACGGTATTTTGGGTTGTACAGATGTAAAGTGTAGTAATTTTGTATGATTACGGTATTTTGGGTTGTATAGATATAAAGTGTAGGAATTTTATAAGATAACGGTATTTTGGGTTGTACAGATGTAAAGTGTAGTAATTTTATAAGATAACGGTATTTTGGGTTGTACAGATGTAAAGTGTAGTAATTTTATAAGATAACGGTATTTTGGGTTGTACAGATATAAAGTGTAGTAATTTTATAAGATAACGGTATTTTGGGTTGTACAGATGTAAAGTGTAGTAATTTTGTATGATTACGGTATTTTGGGTTGTATAGATATAAAGTGTAGGAATTTTATAAGATAACGGTATTTTGGGTTGTACAGATATAAAGTGTAGGAATTTTATAAGATTACGGTATTTTGGGTTGTACAGATATAAAGTGTAGGAATTTTATAAGATTACGGTATTTTGGGTTGTACAGATGTAAAGTGTAGTAATTTTGTATGATTACGGTATTTTGGGTTGTATAGATATAAAGTGTAGGAATTTTATAAGATAACGGTATTTTGGGTTGTACAGATATAAAGTGTAGGAATTTTATAAGATTACGGTATTTTGGGTTGTACAGATATAAAGTGTAGGAATTTTATAAGATTAAAGTATTTTGGGTTGAATAAATGTAAATTGTAGTAATGTTAAAAGACTACAGTATTTTGGTGGTATAGATTTCTGGAGGTTTAGAAGTTAAATACAACTGCTGTAGTGCCAGACACCTAAATACAGCTGTATATACTCACACAATATGCACACCTCTCTTCCAAGCTCAGGTATATTTTCAGGTATTTTCGTTCTCTTGTTGTTGTTTTTTGCTCCCTGTCTGTCTAGATGGAGTTACTCGACAACTACAGTCTGCAGTCAGCCTAGCAAGTTCTGAGTTAACCTGTGTTATATCTCCAACTTTTAGTTTGATTCACTGGCTGCAATAGCTCAGGTGGTAGAGCCTTGGCTTGCAGATCCGGAGGTCGTAGGTTCAAACCCCGGCCAAGTCTTTAAAGTTGGTAGTAGTGGCTTCCCTCCTAACGCTCGGGGCTAAGGGGACAGCATTATGCCTGACTTGTCGGTGTTAGTATAATGGACCGGCTGGGTTCAGTTCCTGGGCATCTCATAAGTGCCCCTGTGCTATAATGATAGAAATGTCGCTGCACAGTATCGGCAAAAATGTTGGCTAATCCCAATCCCTATTCCTAATTTGATTCTGCAAGTGTCTAGAAAAAGCAAACTTATTAGGTTGTTTGTTTTTTGTTTTTGGTGTATAACATGTAAACACTGCTTAAGAGAATTTGGGCATAATATTTGCATAAACTCATACTTACCGTAATTCTAAATAAGACGATTTTAAAATCTAACTATATTGTAAGACAGTACATATCACACAAACAAAATCATTCCTAATGTTCATTTTTTCCAACTATACTGAAGGAAAAAAGTTTAGCAAGTATTTTACGACTTTGGTTTTCATCTGTAAATCAATGTGACTAAAACGTTTCCGTATTGACCAATTGTGCCCATCCATTGACAACATGATTTCACCCTTTTTTGAAACTACACCATTATGAAAACGTGAAACGTAACTTTCACTAAAATCCTGTGCAGTATGTGCACAGCAAAATGGACGATCCTCCGCAGGTCACAAAGTTCCCTAGGAGTCAATCCTCTCTGAACTTGCTAAACTTTTTTCCTTCAGCATATCTTAAAAGCATGATAGTGGTCTCTGTTAAAAGTAGATATCTATGTCAACACGGATTACTTAGATGACAATATAACTTGATCTCAAAAGTAAGTGTTCACATGGATTTCTTAGTTTAAAAATACCTATCTCTCCATCATGGCTCAGATAGGAAATTCCTGTTTGCTATGACAATTGGGGATTTATGCTGCACTGTTCACCTAGATCTAGGGCATCAATGAACAGTACTTTGCTGGACTTTTTTTAGGTAACACTCAGAAAGTTGGTTATTTGAGAGAAAAAAAAAGAGGTAAAAAAATTGGTCCAAACTGCAGAATACCACCTTTAACAGGGCTATGAACAGGGAAATAATACTCAATACTGTTATTACTTTCTCTGTATATAAGTATAGAGAGATACACTGTATAATTATAGAGTAGGGGATACAAGTGCCTGTAGATACTGCTAGCTCATCATGTTTTTTTTGGGGGGTGTGCAGCAGAGTTTACTCTCTCACTGAGACACTCGGGAGGCTGGATGGGCTGTACACTGGTGCTTGCAGATTGTGCTGATGATGGTTTTTAAAAAAAATTTTTTGAAGATGTTGTGGTTTCTTAATTACTCTGGATGTATTCCTTTGGATTAAAGTTTGAAATTTTTGATGAAACAACTAAGACTCGCCTTCATAGATGGGGAAATTCACGATTGATATTTTAGTGATTGATTTGAAATTGGTGTAGAATGTGCTTACCTGAAGTGTTGTAGGTGCTGGATCTGTTAGTGATTTGTTACTCTTTACTATGTAATTTGGGTTTTTGTTGTCTTTAAGCAATATGGTCACAGTTGTTTATTTTATTTAATATTTTTTTCTAAATATGCTTGCACTCAAATTTTCGACAAATTGCTTTTTTCAAAAGTTACACACAAACACTTGCAGTCTTTACATATTTATGAAAATTTGCAGATATGTAATTGTTTGTGTTTAACTCTTGAATAGGGCAATTTGCTGAAAATTAGATCGAGATTTTTAGAAAAATGTATTATTCTATAATTCCCTATGGAGCAATTAACAACTTTATGTTTTATTTAATTTTGTTTATTTAATTTTTGTTAAAGAAATCATCACTGAATCGCAGTGAATAATCGAATAAAATATTACCTCTGAATGATTTTATACAAAGATGCTGTCTATCAAGATATTGCGTTGTCTTTATGTCGAGAGAATCAAAAGCATTGCGATGCTTTTTAGCTATTTTTAGCCAATTTTAGCTCAGTTATGTGTAAATAGCAGCAATATTATTTTGTTTTAGTAGCAGCAGCTGTATTAATAGCAGCAGTAGTTGTTGTAGAAATAGCGAGAGCAGAAATTGGAGAAGACATGATAAATAGTTACATTCACTTCCTTGATCACCAAATTACTTTTATTTTGTTAATTGATAGTAGTATAATAAGTGCTGATATTACAATAATAAAGTCAGCAAATTAATAGTGTTTATGAATATGACATCTGTTATTTAATATTTTAGCTGCAGTTGATATATAAAAATATAAATTATTGCTTATTTGTGTTTATAGTTTTATGTTAAATATTTAAAAATCAAAAAAGGTCTATATATGACTAATCTAAACAGTGAATTGTGAAGTAGGAACTTTTGAAGATAATGATGAAATAATATATAGACAGAAAATGATCTATACCACAAGTTGTTGACTTTCTTTTTGTGAAGATTACTAAAGGGAGAGAACTAGGATGTTGAAACTAAAAGGAAAAATAAAAGTGATTGAACAGGTTGGTATTTTTTATTTGTGTTGATTTTGTTGTTAAAACTATGTTGGTATTTGTTATGTTGTTTTGTTGAAACTGATGTTGCTTTTGTTTCAAGAGGTATATATTTTTTATGTATGTTTGTGTATGCATATAATTATATATTATAATATTTGAAATTATTTCATTTTGAGGGCTCTTTCAATAACAAAATGGTTGCAATGTATATGAATCACATGAAATATAATAAATATTGTTATAATCGATAAAGACGCTCCTGCTAATGAAGCTGCTGCTGCTGATGATGATGATGGTGATGACATTTAACATAGATTTCTTTTTTTAAGAAATATTTTATTACATTTTCCAGAAGAGGAACCAATCAACTTTCTTGATACTGTAGAAACAGTGGATTCTTTTGAGCCTTGAAATGTCCTATATGGAATGCCCTATATGGGTTTTAGAGGGGCATGTAATAACCCTTGGTGTATTATTCCAGTGGTTTTGGCAACAAATAACATTAAAAAAAAACACACACACATAAAAAACAACAACACACATAGTAAATTCATGACAAATACAATCAGCTCCTTACCATTTTCCCTGCTTTGTGTTATCATCTATCCAGTCTCACATAGCCACTTCTGGCTTATCAGCTATTTGTTGATTACTCCTACATTCGGGTTCCTCATAAGCAATGTACCTCTGACATTTACCAGCAAAATATCCCATAATTCTTGATCAAACATTATAATGTTGGTATTTATTGGAATCGTCTCGCTGAGGCAATTCTAATGAGTACCAGGTTTATAGGGTTTCGTTGAGAATAAAGGAGTTTGTGCAAAATAAAACATTGAGAAATAATAGAAATTCTTTTGCTCCTATCCAGAAATCTGGCAATTATGGATATTTTCTGGACTTTGTCACAGTGACACATTTTATTACTTTGTGGGTGTGAGTTGATAACTAGAGAATGTTGGCCTCATTAGAGGGGGTTTATCAATGAGTCAGTATAATGAAAAGTTTCTAGCAAGCTAATCTGGTTCATTGGTGATTGTTTGGGGGATGTCAATAGCTGGTTCATAGGTGTATTTTGGTGGGGGAGACAAGGTAGCTGTATCCAGAATTATGGTTCAGCTTACTTTCAGGTATTGGAAGGATTGAACATGCATGACCTTTACTACTTGCGGCAAGTCTTTCATGCCTTGGAAAAAGTAGTATGTATACTGAAACAAATATATATGTCAGGATTTATTTATTTTTTGTTTTTATACATGGAGTTACACAACTATGATCCACATTGTGAGGTGCAACTATTACAGCGGATCAAGTCTACATTAAGTTCTTTATCCTGACGACTAGGAAGTAATAGGGAAATGTCTTTAAGGGTTTGATGATAACAAACTGGGGCGATTGCATGGTCGTAATAAACTCATAATGTTCACCGGACCTGGTAGTGCAGTCAGTAGAGCATTGGCTCCAGGTACAGGAGGCCCCAGGTTCGATTCCAGGCCACGACATACCAAAGTCATTAGAAATAGTAGTGGTATACTCCCTTGCTAACTCTCAAGCAAATATAAAGGTAGTTCCATGACTGGTTTGCCCGATGTCAGGATAATGTGACTGGGTGTGGTATCATGCCAGGTGTTCATGGAATGCTATAAACAGTGAAGGCAGCACTATATCTGTTTCAAAATGACACCGTCTCCAGATAACTGAAATACTGTTGATGGGGTGATAGACCCAATAAACAAACATGCTATACACAGTGAAGGCAGCACTATATCTGCTTCAATTGGACACCGTCTCCAGATAGCTGAAATACTGTTAGTGGGATGATAAACCCAATAAACAAACATGCTATACACAGTGAAGGCAGCAATATATCTGCTTCAATTGGACACCGTCTCCAGATAGCTGAAATACTGTTAGTGGGATGATAAACCCAATAAACAAACATGCTATACACAGTGAAGGCAGCACTATATCTGCTTCAATTGGACACCGTCTCTAGATAACTGAAATACTGTTGAAGGGACGATTGACCCAATAAACAAACATGCTATACACAGTGAAGGCAGCACTATATCTGCTTCAAGTGGACACCATCTCCAGATTACTGAAATACTGTTGAAGGGACGATAAACCCAATAAACAAACATGCTATACACAGTGAAGGCAGCACTATATCTGCTTCAAGTGGACACCGTCTCCAAATAACTGAAATACTGTTAGTGGGACGATAAACCCAATAAACAAACATGCTATACACAGTGAAGGCAGCACTATATCTGCTTCAAGTGGACACCGTCTCCAAATAACTGAAATACTGTTAGTGGGATGATAAACCCAATAAACAAACATGCTATACACAGTGAAGGCAGCACTATATCTGCTTCAAGTGGACACCGTCTCCAAATAACTGAAATACTGTTGATGGGATGATAAACCCAATGAACAAACATGCTATACACAGTGAAGGCAGCACTATATCTGCTTCAAGTGGACACCGTCTCCAAATAACTGAAATACTGTTGATGGGATGATAAACCCAATGAACAAACATCATATCCACACTTATTCA
Organism: Sinonovacula constricta; assembly: GCA_007844125.1. Taxonomy (NCBI): domain Eukaryota; kingdom Metazoa; phylum Mollusca; class Bivalvia; order Cardiida; family Solecurtidae; genus Sinonovacula; species Sinonovacula constricta. Next base: position 19,420,321 of record CM017570.1, on the reverse strand, counting down.
GTAGCTCATTTCTCTATTTTTCTTTCAAGGATTGCAGCTTGTTCTTACAGTATAATGACAATCGTCAATAGATCTGCTAGCCATATGCCTGTGAGTTAAAATACGATTATAAACAAAACCATTCCATGAACTTGTCAATATTTTACATGCTTGCTGGGTAAACCTTTTTGGGTGGGATATGATCTATCTTAGTGGTGTTTCCAGCAAGTACAGGGTTAATGGCAGACAAGGTTTACAAATACTTGAGTCAATCTGCACTATTATATCTAATTTATAATTGTTTCATAGAATTTGACACCATATTAGATAGATCATGATACAACGTTTTGAAGAAAACACATCGAGACTATTTGAGACTATGTCGAGACTATTTGAGCATTTTTGTGTAATTTTACACTACAGGAAATCTTTTGCCATTTCTTATATAACACAAAAACCTATAAATGACTTGTAATATTTTGCATGCATGATATAAAAAGACATGGTCTTATTTTGTGAGATTTCTCACAGTTTATGCCAATGTTGCTAATCTGCAGAATAAAGATTTAAAGAGACAACCCAAGATAATCCCTACTGCTGTGATAATCAGAACTATTTCACAGTTTCATGTAAAGAATGTGTTGAGATACAGGTAATGAAAGGAAGTATGTTAATTGATATGTCAATACTTTCTGTGTTTTCTTAGTTGTATTTTCATTTGCATTTTTGGTCTAGAAAAATAGTTGTATTTTCATTTGCATTTTTGGTCTAGAAAAATAGTTGTATTTTCATTTGCATTTTTGGTCTAGAAAAATAGTTGTATTTTCATTTGCATTTTTGGTCTAGAAAAATAGTTGTATTTTCATTTGCATTTTTGGTCTAGAAAAATGGTTGTATTTTTATTTGCATTTTTGGTGTAGAAAAATAGTTGTATTTTAATTTTCAATTTTGGTTTTTAAAAAAATCTGGATAAAAAAACTTTTGTTTCAACAACTTAGACAAATAATTTTATTAAGAAAATTTTACTAAACTGTTTTTTGTTTTAAGTTTGTATTTCAGTGATATCTAATCTTGTTTCATTTTTTAAAGGATTTTTCACAGGATGGACATTTATAAAATGTTAACAATAAAATCATACTGAGGATTTCTGCAAAGGTAGTTTCTATTGCAGATGACTTGCAAATATGTATGTTGTCTAATTATTCAGCTTTATTATATCGCTTCATCAGTAGTTGAAAGATGTTTGATAGAAAAACATATTTTAAACATAAAATGCAAATTATGCATATTTTGGGGAGATGTTTCACTTGACCTGTGGTGTGCCAGTGGATTTTTCTAGACATTTTTACTAGGGTCTAGATCTACCATTGCTAGTTTGAGTACATTATATAATAAGCCTAATGAGTCAGTTTGGCCACATTGGATGTTTTATACAAAATTAAACAAAACTGAAAATTTTAGATTTCTGTCTTCCCATATATTTTTTCTACGGTATGCTTCTACCATTACTAGCATGGGTTCATTATAATATCCTTAATTAAGGCTGCATGATGTATCCCAAAAGCATACAATAGTTTGGCCACAGTAGATGTTTTAAAAGAAACCAAAACAGATAAAATGGCAATTTTAGATTTCAATCTTAGGTTTGTTTGCTTTAAGTGTATAATTTCACTTCATATTTATAATCCTTATGAATAATTCATGTTACAACTCTTTGCCAATGGGCAAAAATAAGTAATCTAGCTAAGATTACCTGTCTAGATATAAGAGATGTGGGGAAGGGGAGGCGTCAATGTTTGGTAGGAGGTGCTAAGTAGGACATGGGAGGTGTGAATGTATTGATGATCCAATCAGACAAATTTCCTTTAATCACCCACTCAAACAATAATACAAGAGATTGTGCTTTAATCTCTCAATGCATCAAAAGAAATGAAAAGTCTATGGATCTAATCTCCAGAAGATTGGATAAGATTTTCACCAAAGGATGTTTACACCTGTATTTAAGCTATACTCCCAATTGTCATTCTTGCTATCTGATTGGCTGGATGTGTGCTATTTATAGATTACCGGTCATTTGAATATGCAAATGAACTCTTACCTCTGGGCATGTTTACATTGTAGAGACACACATGGGAATGACTTTAAAAATGAGATCAAATGTCATGTTTTATGCTTTGATATGAGCAGTTTGAATTTGTGGATTTTATATCAATGTTTTTTGAGAAGTTGTAATCTGGGAAGTGGATATTAAGTTGGATTTAATTTAATAATTGTAAGAACTTTATAAAAATTTATGACTAGAAGGAGCAGAGATATATATGTTTGAAGAATGAGAATTTTACCAAAGAATTTTATTTGGAATAACTTGGCAACTTTAAAGGTATGACAGCTTGATTTTATAACTACATGTTTTATTACTTGTTATATACTGCTTCTGTGTTTTCTATTGCTATTGAAACTATTGCTACTATTTTTGCTACTACTAGTACTGCTACTTCTCTTACTGCTACTACTACTGCTACTGCTACTACTACTTCTTCTATTACTACTATTACTGCTCTTACTACTACTGCTACTACTACTACTGCTACTACTATTACTGCTCTTACTACTACTGCTACTACTGCTACTGCTTCTACAACTACTGCTACTACTACTACTTCTATTACTACTACTACTACCACTATCACTACTACTACTGCTACTACTATTACTCATACTACTACTACTACTGCTACTTCAGCTACTATCACTACTACTACTACTACTACTACTACTACTACTACTACTACTACTACTGCTACTACTACTACTATTACTACTACTATTATCACCACTACTACTACTACTACTACTACTACTACTATTACTACTATTATTATTATTACTACTGCTACTACTACTATTACTACTGCTTCTACTACTACTACTACTACTATTATTACTACTACTGCTACTACTTCTATTATTACTGCTACTACTACTACCATTACTACTGCTACTACTACTACTTTTACTACTACTACTACTACTGCTACTACTTCTACTTCCACTACTACAACTACCATTAACTGCCTCTGCAAATACCATCTGTGTTACTGATATTGCTGCTAGCGATACAACAGCAGCAACAACTACTGCTACTTCTAGAAGTATAACTACAAGTTTTACTAAATTTACTGCTACAACAACTACTAATACCACTACTTTTTCTACTGTTGTTGCTACAACAACAGCTATACATATTGACCACCATAACACCAGCCCCTTCTGCTGTTGCTGCTGCTGCTACCTCTTCTACTACCACTACAACAACCACAGTCTCCCCACCCCCTGTAAAACCAGACAAATTTTATTCTTATCTATTTACACCATCTAATAGATCGAAATAGCAGATATGTGTAATGTTACCGCCCACTTGTCACCATAGACTAGACTGAATCATGTAATCCAGTCAAATAATGGCCCCTGGCTATTTTCAACCAAATAGAGTAACCTCCCTTGGCTATATTTACATGTAAGCTATTAGAGTGATTGCCCCTGGCTATTACTGGTTTTCTGGCAACATTGAAGATTTTATGATGCATTGGCTAATAGGAGCGTGAAATTACTGCGACTGGTTATTGAGGCCCTGTTCAATGTGTTGAAAGTTAGAAGTCTTATATTTTAACCCTTAACTTGCTGGAAACACCTTTTGATTGGGTTTGTTTCATGTTAATGCGGACATATGTGATCTTTCCTTCATCCCAAAGAGGGAGACTTAGGCTCCCAGAGAGGGAGATGGGGTTGCCAGGGAGGGAGATTTCCGTGAATGCGCATTAAATTGACTATGTGGCTTATTTTTATTTGTAAAACAATATTTTTTGTCTTTTTAATTGATAATCATAGTATTTTCAGTAAAACAATTTTTCTTTGCAATATTTTTAAATGAATTTTGAAATATATCTAACATATTTTAGTTCTCTATCTAGACATAAATTGTATGCTTTGGTTTTAAGCTTGTGGCCTTCCAAAAACAACAACAGCCAAACATGGTGTAAACAAGTCAAGTGTCAACAGCACATGCTAATGAATTGAAAAAAAAGGTTTTCAAAGTGATCTAAATATATTCAACCATCAAATTAAAATTTTATGCACATGTACACATGCAGGTGCTGGTCGCTTGCAGTAGATCATATTGTAAGCAAATGATCAACTGGTAGCTACTGACTGGTGCAGTCTTTAGGAGGAGTAAGATTAAGTTTGTCGTGAATATCAAAGCGGGAGAATTGATGTGCTCAGCGTGAGGCGTGAGACAGACCCCTGATATCGGAAGTTTATCGGGGAAATCGGGAAAAATCACATCTGCTAATAGGGTGAATAGTGTTTCTAGCCTGTTAAGAATTAACTGCTCCAGGTATATATGTATTGAATAATGAATAAACCAAGGATGTTGACAGTTAGAAAGTATTGAAAACAAATTTAAAAGAGCAGTTTACTTTAATGAAATAGAATTAAACAAAAAACTTTGTGCAGACTAAGCTACTTGCCTGTAATTTTCAAATAGGCACTACTATGAGAAGTACCTAATAGATTTAATAATAATTGAGAGATACTATTGCATTACCTCCCCTGAATAATCCCTAATTGCAAATAGGGCCTTTCATTTGGATTACTCAATTTTTATTTTTGACGTACTCTTTGTGGAATGTATGTTGACCTTTATGTCTTTTTTGTGTTATCCAAGTTAACCATCATCTACAAATACTTCAATTTATTTTGATGATTTAAATTCATATCTCTATAAGTATTGAAACGGATTTAAAGCTCAGATTTGTGCAAAAGTAAGACAGTCACTGTTTGTAATTTCACTATCTGCTCAAGAAAAGGTGATAAACTTCCAACAACCTACCTATAGATAGTTTTCATGTGATGTCATAGGCACGGATTAGACAGTTTAAGGCAGCCATCTTTGAAGGCAGAAGCTAATGCAGGCCGAAATCTGGAAATATGTGCTCTATTAAACTCACCACTGTGTTTTTATTTTTCAGTCTACTTTACTGATTTTTATATCAGATTTAACAGCATTTATGAATTATTTTAAATATCAAAACTATATTTTGACAGTTTTAAATGTAAAAAAAAATACAACCAAAAAAGGTACACTGTTCATTTTGTTTAAGGATGAGCCAATAATTTTATTTATTTATGTGTATTAATTCTTTGTCATTGTGCATTTATAAATTGTAAAAATATTGTATTCTAAAAAGATGAATTTCAAGAGCTTTTCAATGGTGTATAGCTTTTAATTTTCGCACCACAAATAAAGCCATTACAAGAAAATAAAATTTACGCTTCTATACAATTCATCTGAAAATCCCTTGAAGTTGCTATCAAATATGGCTGCCAAGATAAGGGATCTTCACTGATGTGGAAACTATCTATTATTATGATCATCAGACAAGGGAGACAATTCTTATTCCACCAATGTTCCCCGTTGGCTACATTGAAGCTTGTGACCTACTTAATTCGCACTTCTGTTACCCTCCTAGTGAAATAAAATCGTACAGATGTAATCTACCTTATTCCATATCTTCTCAACATATCTCCATATAAAGGCAGTCTCTAATTGTTTTACTGTCTCCCAGTTTCTTTGTCCTGGAGACTGGAGCATGACAAGATAACGTAGAGCAAAACCGACCTATCTATTATGGACAGTTTTAACTCTTAGCCTGCTATGCAAATATTGATCAGGCTTAGACAAATAGTGTAGGTCCAGATCTAAATATAAGATTATTGAACATCTGAACACAAAATGCATTATTCTATGACATCATGCATCTATGTCCATTTTTTCTAATTTAAGTTATACATGTGGACAGTGAGGAGTATATCCATGTTATTACAGGTTGCGGGTAGAACATTAAAGGTCCAACAGTGTGCCTATATCGAAGGCACATAAAAATATCTTACTTCTTCTTTGCATATTTGGCTTTTTCTGCTCCAATACATATTTCAGTCTTAGAAAATGAGGTTTTAAGCACAACCTCACCTGAAAAACAGTAAAAAAGTTTTAAAAGTTTGTTATTACTAAATCTATAAATAAACGTAATGGGGATTTCAACTAAAATAGGTATCTATAACGGAGTCCATCACCCACTTGGAATTAAGTCCTTATTAAAAAAAAGAAGAAGAAAAAACAACAAAGTTTATGATTGTTTACAATTGTTAAGGCTTATGTTACGAATAACCCTGATGATGTCAACAAATAATCACAATAGTAAAATTTTATTGGGTTAAGTCACGGACCTTTGGTTTAAATATAGCTAACTTTGCTGTCTAGATATAGATGGGAATTCCCTATTGGTATTTGTTACAGTAATTAAGATGGTCTGCAACACTTTTTACAAATATCTAGGGCATCAACATACATCATTTCACAAGCGCTCTTTCACTAACAATAATTTATTTGGTTGTTTGTGTTTTAAAATATGTTACTATGCACTCTAGACAGAGATAGAAATTCCCTATTTGTAACAGGAATTGAGACGGTATGCTAGACACAGATCTAGGGCATTAACAAACAGCATCTCACAGGCTCTATTTCACAATAGTTATAATCAGCCGCAATTGCTCAATTAGTAGAGCGTCGGCTTGCAGATCCGGAGGTTGTGAGTTCAAACCCAGGCCGGGTCCAACCATAGACTTTAAAGTTGGTAGGAGTGACTTCCCTCCTAACCCTCGAGGCTACGGGGACAACATTATGCCTAACGCGTCAGTGTCAGTATAATGGACCGGCCGAGTTCAGTCCCTGGGCACCTCATAAGTGCCCCTGTGCTATAATAGAAATGGCGTTGTACGGTATCGTCAAAAATGTCGGCAAATACCATCCCATCCCACAATAGTTACAATAATTGGTTTGGTTGAATGAGAGAAAGAAAGAATTGAGTCCTTCCATGGAGGTACCACCTTTAAAGCCCAAACATAGTTGACAGGTCTGTCCGACCATTCTGATACAGCGTTATTGCAGTAGCATTGTTCGAATTAGAGACTTAAATATAGACTGGATTATCAGATATAGAAACTACAATTACAGATGATGTCCTTTGATCCTTTGTTGATAGATGTAGCTTTTGGGATGGGACACAGTTGGAAACTACAGACAGACAGGATAACAACTGGAATTAAATATAATTTGATTTATTGTTTAAACTATAAGTTTGATTGAATAAGGATAACATTAAGTTTGATTGAATCAGGCTAACTATGTTTGATTGAATCATTATAACAACAAGTTTGATTGAATAAGGATAACTTTAAGATTGATTGAATCATTAAAATTACAAGTTTGATTGAATCAGTATAACTGCATGATGGATTGATTCATTATAACTACAAGTTTGATTGGATTTTTAAAACTACAAGTTTGATTGAATCAGGATAACTACAAGTTTGATTGAATCAGGATAACTACAAATTTGATTTTATCAAAATAATGACAAGTTTGATTGAATCATAGTTTGATTGAATCAGGATAACTACCGGTTTGATGGGATCAGAATAACGACAAGTTTGATTAGATTTTTAAACTTACAAGTTTGATTGAATCAGAATAACTACACATTTGATTGAATCAGAATAATGATAAGTTTGATTGATCAGGATAACTATAAGTTTGATTGAATCAAGATAACTACAAAATTGATTGGATCTTTAAAACTACAAGTTTGATTAAGATTTCAGTTGTTAGGTGTTTCTGTGAAGTAAAAAATGGTACACTAAGTAAGAAAATAATTTATAAGATTATAAAGATGATCTTTACATAGTTATAGTATACATTATGGAATATCAGTATGTGTAATTATGTGAGATTTGAAGCGAACAGAACGGAATTAAAGTGATACAATGTAAAACTGATGTGTTCTTTAAGTATATATAAATTGATGTGTGAAAATTATGAAAAGTTGTGATATTGCTTAAATTTAGCTATAGTAGGAAGAGATAGTTCAAAGACTTGTACAAAAAAGACAAGCTCAGTTTTAAGTTTACAGAGATTTAAGAACAAATGAAATTTTAAGCATCATAGTTTGTAGAACAAAAAGGGGAGCTTTGGGACAAATCTTAAAAGTCTGAACGATTGATTTTCCTCAAAAGCCTGTGAGTTGGAGTAGAGTTTTAAATCAAAGCTAAAACATTTTTTTCTTTGATCTTTAATAAGTGATTTAAAACAAAGCTGGGACATTTATCCTTACATGTAAACACAAAGCTATACGTTCCTTCCTTGTAAATCAGTTTTGTGTTTTAAACAAAGAGACATTTATTTCAAATTTCAAAATAAATTTTGGGTGTATTTTTTTAGTGAAGTTTTATTCTCATCACCCTCGGTTATTCAATGTTAGATCACATGATGATAAATTCCTCGATCTTGTCTCTCAAGTCGCTGGAGAATTTGTTACCAATAGATCGACCATTGGTTGAATTGGTTGAAAAAGTGAAAGAGGAGGTGAGTGAGGTTTGTCTTATAATGAATGATTTCTGAGATTTTATTTGATCTTAAACTTCTTTGATTCGTAAACATCTCTTGTTTGATTTCTGAATGACGAACAGTAAGATGGATTATTGTTCTTGCTCATCGTCCTTTTTTTGGCGCATATTGAAGTTTGACTAAAAGTAATGATTTCTTAGGTTTCATTTAAACTTAAAATATCTTGATTTGTAAACATCACTAGTTTGATTTCTGTATGATTATGGATTATTATTCTCCCACTCATATTCAATATAGTTTTTTTTGGTGCAAAGTTAAAGTTTAGGCTTATCACACAATTTATTAACATTAATAGTTTGATTTGGGAATATTTAAGGTGGATTATAGCACTCACCATCCTCGTTGTTGTAATTGTCTATGTTTTGTGCCATGTTGGAGCATGACACTGATATTATGATTTCCTGACTGAAATATGCATGTGGAGAGAAGAGTCTATTCTGTAGATGTTAAATCACAAAAGTTTTCATGTTAGATTTGGTCTAATAAATTTTTTTTATTTGTAACCAGACCTGGTAGCGCAATTGGTTACTTAAGAGAGTCGTCTCTAGGTACAGGAGGCCCCGGGTTCAATCCCGGGCTACGACATACCAAAGTTATTAAAATGGTAGTGGTATAGTTCCCTTGCTAACGATCAAGCAAATATAAAGGTAGTTCCATGACTGGTTGGCCCGTTGTCAGGATAATGTGACTGGGTGTGGTATCATGGCAGGTGTTTATGGTATGCTATACACAGTGAAGGCAGCACTATATCTGCTCCAAGTGGACACCGTCTTCAGACAACTGATATACTGTTGGTGGGATGATTATCCCTATAAACAAAGAAAATATGCACATGGGGAAAGAGAGTCTATTATGTAGATGTTTATTCGTAAAGGTCAAATTATTAGCTTTGGGAAAGAATTTAAACAATTTAATTCCTTGTGTCACTGGTTTTTATCACTGCTGCATGAAAACTATGTTATTTCAATTTTGTTTTTGAATAAATTTTGTACCTTTTTATTTCAGGATTGTCCAAAAACTTTAATAAATTGATGAAATAAAATTATTTCACAATATTAATGCCACTTTTTTGCATGCATTAAAAAGTTGTCAGGGTATATACTGCAAAACATGGTATTCAGTATTTCATTCTGTGTGTAATGTTTTTCAATAGTATTCACTTTTTACCTTTAATCCATTTGGACTTTTAAAGTCTTTATTGCAATTGATATAACTTTAAATTTAAAAAAAAAAAAAATAATGTTTTTTTTTTAAATTTGTGTATTTTCAGAGTTCGGATAATGTGATCTGGGAATTACACAAGGTATCCCTGACAAGGGTAAGTGTGATTTCTTTACTCAGTACAATATGTCAAGGTCCTATGAGTACTGCTACAATATTAAAACTTGGAAAAGTATAAGACAAAGGTATTCATTATTCATGTCAATTGTATAAGTTTTTAAAAACTGAGAAGAGACAATAAAATAGAGCAAACCCAACAATAATTGCCTTGGAATGGTCAGTCAGCAAAGTGGATGACTGGGGTGCTTAAACATCAAGAAAAATATTTCCAGAATTTATCCTCGAAAGTAGTTCATATGAAAACATTTCAAATTTCCATAATCCATTTTTTAACAACGGCAGCAATAGCTTGGTTGGTAGAACGACGGCTTGTGGATTGGGAGGTCATGAGTTCAAACCATGGCCCGGTCAAACCAAAGACTTTACAGTTGGTAGAAGTGGCTTTCTTTCTAACGCTCGGAGCTAAGGGGACAGCATTATGCCTGACTTGTGTCAGTATAATGGACCGGTTGAGTTCAGTCCCTGGGCACCTCATATGTGCCCCTGTGCCATAAAGATAGAAATGTAGCTGCACAGTATCGGCAAAAAATGCCAGCAAATCCCGTCCCATCCTATTTCTTAACCTTAAGTTCCTTCTTGTTTCCAGGTACCAGGGTTTGGTTTCGGTATCGCAGTCAGTGGTGGAAGGGACAACCCACATTTCGCCAATGGGGATCCATCAATAGCAATCTCAGATGTTCTTAAGGCGGGACCAGCTGAGGGAAAACTACAGTATGTATCCAATGTCAATATTATATGGTCATGTATAGTGTACACTTGATGTTGTTATAATTAATATATGTATGTGCTGAGGCCTAGTTGGGGCAAGAATGTTCATGTGGTGAAGTTTTACTGCTGACCTGTGGTGTGATGGTGGTTTTACCCAGATATTTGTCTTGGCAACTCCTTGCATAGTTAGCTTGACATCACTTACATAACCATAATTGTGTTAGTGCAATGTAATGAAAACAAGAATTTATTGGATATATAGTGTAACATACAAGCAATATAAAGCAATAGCCATTCATTCATTTTATTATAGTACTGTTTTAGCTTGAAAACTAAACTTAATTCAAGATTGTGGGTACCCATGGTGTATCGGTAGAGTCTCGATTTGTATCTCTTCTGACTGCTTAGCCCTCCACGGCATGGGTTTGAGTCCCATTCAGGGCAAAGGACTTTATATGAGAAGGTCTTCCAGCTAACTTGTGGTGCGCCGTTGGTTTTACCCAGACATATGTCTGGGGTCTTCCTCCACCAAAAAGCTGGACATTGCTTTAATGATCCTAAAGGGTCACTGCCGTGCATTTCAAAAACAAAACAAACAATAATTCAAGATATATGACACATTGTTTCAGATTGATCAGAGAATAAAAAATAACTAAGCAATATATTTCTTGTTGTAAATGCTTGAAAATTCTATTTGCAGGATCAATGATCGCGTGTTGAGTGTGAACAATGTCTCCCTGGAGAATGTGGACCATGCGACTGCCATCAGTGTGCTCAAAGATAGTGGTAGCACTGTTAATCTGGTAAAACATTTCTTGCTTTTTTTTTTCTCTTTTTTTTTCAACTTTTTTAAAAGTAATCTATTTTATTGATATAACTTATTTCTTAAACAAATAGACAAAAATCTTTGCTTTAAGTAGCCAACATCATCATCTTCCTCCTTCGTTTTGGTCGAGAACTTTCATGTGGGAAGTTCTTCCAAATAACTTGGGGTGTACCGGTGGTTCTACGTAGACATATGTCTGGAGACCGGACCTTCTAGCACAGTCGGTAGAGCATTGGCTCCAGGTACGGGAAGCTCAGGGTTCGAACCCCATCTGTGGCATACCAAGGTTGTTAAAAAGGGTAGTGGTATAGCACCCTCGCTAACGCTCAAGCAAATATAAGGGAAGTTCCACAACTGGCTGGCCCCGTGTCAGGATAATGTGACTGGTTGCGGTATCATGTCAGGTGTTCACGGCATGCTATACACAGTGAAGGCAGCACTATATCTGCTTCAGGTGGACACCGTCTCTAGATAATTGAAATATTGTTGGCGGGACGATACACGCAATAAATAAACAAAATTCACTGAAAAATAAATAAGAAAAGAATATCAAGAGAAAAGGTTGGACAATGTTTTTGTGTGGAGCCTTCCTCAGTAATAAGCTGAATATTACCAACATGACCATAATTGTATGATGTAATAAGAGCAACACAATTAAACAGCAGCCTACTTGTGATATTATTTTACAGTATTTAAAGAATTATTTTGAGATTCTGTTACCTGACCTTCATAACAGGTTATGTTTATATAAAATTACCATCCTCATTTCTTTCTTCAATCATCCTTTATCATAATTAAATTACTCTTCCTAATCCCCGTTTAAATCATCATCATTATTATCACCACAAATATCATCATCATTTTCACCATCTTATGTATAATCTACTTCACCATTTATCCTATTAGATACAAGGACCATCATCATCATCATTATCATCATCATCATCATCATCATCATCATCATCAGGAGCACCACTATCACCATTTCTGCCATTAGTTTCACTATCACCACCACCACCATCATCATCATCATCATCATCATTATCATCATCAGTGCGACCATCATTATCTCTTTCTTCATCATCAAAATCTTCACTATCATCATCACTATCATCTTCACTATCATCTTCACTATCATCATCGCTACCATCATCATTATCTCCCTCTTCACCATCATCATCATCATCATTATTGTCATTAACATAAGCACCACATTGGCAATGTAAAAACATTTTTTTTTACTTCATTATTGACATGAACTGCCTTCCCATTCTTCTTTCCCTTCTCCAAACAGTATAAACCAGCTAAATCCAAATAACAAAGGCTACAATGAACTCAGGAATGTTACCAAAATGTCACTACATAACAAACATTTCTACAATTTAAATGTCAGAACGGTGGAATCTACTTGTGAGTCAACAGTTCAACAATACCTTGTTACGTAAACAACCAAATTATTGGGTAAACAGTCTCCTCATGTGAATGTTATTATGTCTTTCCCTAACTATTAGCAGATAAATAGAGAATACATGGTTGGTGCCGAGAATAAGAATGTTTATCTGGTGAGCGAGAAGTGAATATCTTGTCGAGCTTTAGCGAGCCAAGATACGCTTCGAAGCGAACCAGATAAACTTTCTTATTCTCGGCACCAACCATGTATTTGATTTATCCTGCTTTTTATCTTTTATATGAAAAAAGTAAATAAATAAAAATAGGAAATCTGTAAACAAACGAGGAAGATTGAAGAAAAAATAGTGGAAAAACAATAACCGCTTTACTCCTTATTTATTCAGATATGAACCTCCCTTCATTTTTTATATTTTTAATCTTCATGACAACGTATATAAATGTTTAAAAAATTCCATTAATGATTACATAAATCGGCGAAAAAGCATTAATTACACGTTTCATTAAAAGCGTGTGAACATAACTAATGTAAACAGTGTATTCATACGCGTGGTTTGGTCACAAGACCTATTGACCCGATATCACTAAGTTTATCCGTCAAGAATTTACCCTGCACATTTACGCGTGAAAGCAGGATAAAATTATTTTAACAAGAGCACTAGGACTTTCCAGTGGTGATAAAACTACCAATTCTCTCCTATGACCTGTAAATGTCATGAACACATTGTTCTTTTTTTGTTTCAGGTGATTCGTAGGAGAATAGTCTTGCCTTCCTCTTTAGAAAATGAGACACCGCCCCTCAAAGTTACTCTCACAAAAAGAAGCAGAAAAGATGGTAAGTACGATACATGAACTCCTCTGACTGCTTAGCATCCAACTGCGCGGGTTTCAAGTTCCGTTCAGGGCGAAGGGCTTAATGCGGGAAGGTCTTCCAGCTGACCTGGGTGGCGTCAGTGGTTCTACCCAGACATCTGTCTGTGGTCTTCTCTACTAACACAGCTGGATGTCACTATAATGATCATAATTGTTTGCTGTGATTTTTAGACCAAACATATCAAATCATAAATGAATTTCACACACAAAAAAAAATGCTTGTCTTTTATTAATTAAAAATTACGAATCTAAATGCACACTTATTTAAAAAGATAAGGAAGAAATGTTTGATATTAATTTATGATACAGTATACATGAATTCAGAAGAAACATAACAAGATTTTAATCACAATCTGATTCATCTAAAGTATTCTCTATGTTTGCAGTCAAATGGAACTCCACAAATAATTGTCTTAACTGGATATGAAAGTTCTCAAATTTTGTCTAAATAATGGTTTATTTAATACACCTAATTATTATGAAATCTTTAACTTGGAAAAGTGTCGAATGGTTGCTTAGCATTATTGGTTACCTTTCTTGCATTTTATGCGTATCTTTGGAGTTATGTCTCTTGCCCAGATTATTGGGTTTTCTCCCTTATGTTTTGTAATATATCCCTAGAGTTATTTCCCTTTTCCAGAATATGGTGTGGTGCTGGGCTGCAGGTTTTTCATTAAGGAGATCATACCAAACAGTTTGGCAGCTCAGGAAGGCGGTCTTAAAGAAGGGGATACTATCCTGAAGGTAATATGGGTTCTGTAACTTTATCCAAAACTAATAATTTAATCTCAGGATACCATCCTGAAGGTAATATGGGTTCTGTAACTTTATCCAAAACTAATAATTTAATCATTTATTTCTACTGCTACAATATATTTAACAGCACATGTCACTATATTTAGTATCCGATATTATTATATTTAGCATGACATGTTTGTATATTTAGTATCAAATGTTACTATATGTAACACAACCTGTTACTATATTTAGTATCAAATGCTTCTTTATGTGGCATGTAACTATGTTTAGTATCAAGTGTGACTATAATTATCTTGGCATGTCTCTATATTTAGTATCAAATGTTACTACATTTAATACCACATATCACTATATTTAGTATCAAATGTTACTATATTAGTATCAAATGTTACTATATTTAACACCACATATCACTATATTTAGTATCAAATGTTACTATATTAGTATTAACTGTTACTATATTTAACATGCCATGCTACTCTTATAATGTATGATGTTTTTTACATAAACCTATTTGAGCTTCATATAATATTTTATTTACAGCTGAACAATTCCCCAATAGAAGGTTTGTCACTTGTTGAAGCCAGGAAACTTATAGAAAAATCAAAAGAAAAAATACAGCTGATCATCACCAAGAAGAAGAATGAAGAAAAGGGACGCAAGGATGATGGTATGTGTGCTTAACTTTTATTTTACACCACTTTTAGACATATAAATATATATATATATATAAAATAGAAATTACAATATGTACCTATATATATTTATGTATAGGTACGTATTGTAAATTCTATTTTTTTCTGCAGTTGCTGATAAAAAGGGTCCTATTTTACGTTACCCGCTAAATAACCAATTATTTCACTTATTTAAAAATGCACTAATTACATTAACATATAAGTTTTGAAAAATGCTTGAAATCTAATAATATAATGGAAAAAAAAACTTTTGAGGGAAAAAATCAAACAGCAATGAGTATACAGTTTAATAGTATTTGTTATTTGTAAGAATAGTTTCAAATTTGTATCCTTGTGTGATTTTGTAAATGATTTATTGTCTTAAGCTCACTAAAGAGCTTTACTTATTGGCAATGGGACTGCTCCTTTATAAGACTCAGTTGAATAAAAACAAGTTCATGTGAAACTGTGTACTAAATATGCATATGTATTTCTGCATGTAAATGTATGTTTTCATATAATATATGTTATGTTTTGCATTAACTTTTTTATACTTAGTGTAAACTTTGTTGTGATTTGCTTGTAATGGCAGCCAGGAAACTTGTATTAATATATTGTCTTAATTTGGGATGCATTTTTATTTTATTGCGTGGTCATAATATGACTTGCATGCCTATGTTTTTGAATACAACAATATTAATTGCCCCATAGGGAACTGCAGAATATTTTTCCTTAAAATTCTCAGTCAAATTTTTAGCAAATTGCCTTTTTCAAGAGTTAAACACAAACATATGCTCTCTTCACTTATTTGCAAACGCTCATGGACACTGCCATATGAGAGTGTTTAACTATTGAAAAGGCAATTTGCTGAAAATTTGAATGTGAGCATTTTTAGAAAAGATAATAAAATAAATATTCTAAGTATTAAAAAAAAGACTAGAGATATCCAGATTACAGGAAAAGTTCCCCATGCAGATTTATTTCTTCCTAAAGTCAGATATTGTTGGTACTAATTTCATTTCAGTTTTCATACTATAACTTGGTTGACAATTAATCTTCCTAAAACTTTTTTTACACTCCACCAAAACCCCAATCTCATTAAAATCAGCTCCAGTATTACGTGTAATAGGATCTGATGACTTCCCATTACGGGTCACCTCAAATTGACCTTTTCAGTAGCCAATGAAATTCTCGGCAACAAAATCTTGTGGTATACTGCGAGCAACGTTCTACACACTATAAAATTTTAATGGTAAAGGGTCGCGTTTAACTCGTGATTGCATGCAATCTACACACATTCTTAAACTTAACTTTACATATTTCAAAAGAGACATATATAACCTCTACAAATATGTATAAACCATCCAACAAAAAGAAGTTTTGAACAAAAAATCCTTATTTTAGTAACACTGGTAAATACATTCACAACTCGCTCGCTGCAATTGTCATGGCGGATAACGAAAGCGTTTTCGCAGTGGGTTGCGTTGAAAATCCTTTCGTATTCTACTTAAAAATGGAATTATGAAATGTTATGGTAGATACCGATAGATAAATTGTTGATTGAACAAAATGTGTAAAAATTAATGCATGCCAATAGAAAGGATGGCTGATTCAGCGGTTTAAAAAGTGGTATGTGTTGACTGCTGTATCGGGAAGGATTCTATAGTAGTTTTGAAAGGAGCGATTGCATTGGTCGAAATATGGGCACTTGTCTATGCATATTCAATTACACAAAGGTCATTTTGACACGACCTCTTATGCGATGTAGTCAGATCCTAATCACGGACAGTAGATGAGGGAAATTAGGATATGATTTTAATGAGATTGATGATTTTGTAGGATTACAATAATTCATTATAAAGTTAGGGTGTCTGTTTCTCAAAATTTCTTTTATCGTCCTTCCAAACCATAAATTGTTGGTACTTAGTAGGATCTCCTGTGACATTAAATGGGCACCCACATTGAGTATTGTGTTCATATATATATTTTGTTTCAAAATTTAAGTAAATGGGGTACATTGTTGAAATGGAAATTGTCTCCCTTGTTAGTTAATATCCAAGGTATTCCAAACAGTAGGTAGGTCCTTGTAGTTGAAATTCTCGGACTTTATCGCCTGTTCTTTTGTAGATATTGCAATAACAAAACTGTGAATTTCTTACTTTTGCATGGACATGTTTATTGAAGACGGTTAACCTGGGTATCATAAAAAAGGCAGAAAAGTCAACATACACTCCAAAGAGCACAACCATAAAAACCGAGTAAAACAAATGAAAGGACCTACTTGCATTTAGGCATTATTCAGGGGAGACTATTCATTAATGTCTCTCATTCTATAGTACTTTATAGTATTTGAAGCTCAAAATTGGGGTTCTGGTGCAAGCACTTGCTAACAACAGCTAGCAAGGTCATCAAGTTCAAAAGTTCTTATTTCGTATTTTTTTAATTGTTTGTCTACTAATGCTACATTGTAATGAATTCAGCAATAAAGGATTTGGTGGAGAATTATGTAATAAATCGCTACAGCAATTCACATTTATGTTTGGTGTTTTGGTGTAAAGTTACTAAACAGCAGGCATGCAACATGTAGATTTATTACAGCATCTGGGCCAGTATTCACCAACTCTTCTTAAGTAAGAATTGCTCAAGTCATGGATTTTAATCCACAATATCTTCACTTTCTGTCTGTATTTTTGCAGGTCACTTAAATGTTGCAACTTTGAAGCTTAAAATCACATTAAAACTTCATAAATAAGCTAATTTTTGTTGGTATTAAAATTGTGACTTGAGCTAAAAAGTGGTATATGACAGTTTGCCTACATTTTATATACCGGTATGTAACAATAAGAATGAATTTCTGCTAAAAATAGACATCAACGACACAGCAATGTGGATGAACTTAAACATTAGTGGTCACATGGTTTAAAAATTAAAAATAGCTAACTGTGCAGCATGGCTCAGATAGGAAATAGATGTTTGTAATGACGATTGTGGCATTATGCTTCACTTTTCCGACAAGTGTTTTGACATCAATAAACAGCATTTTACGAGATCTGCTCAGAAAACAATGGTTTACTTAGATGTCTAATGAAAATATTTTTTGTCCAAACTGTTAGATACCAACTTTATGTCATGACTTAGGCTTAACAATGGTTGTTGAATACGGGCCCTGATCTGTTATATTTTACACATCTTAATGTGTATTACTCTGCATGTTACATCCTTTCAACACACTGGTCCTTACTGTATAACTCTGCATAACCGTGGTGACAGTGCATGCAACCCCCTAACCCTATTGTTTTCCATCTCTCTACCATGACAGAGTATTCTCTAGGCTACGGTACGATGCAGAGCACCTTGCCGAAACACGCAGACAACATTAACGTGTACCGAAATCCAACCACTAACCCAGAGGAGGAACCTTTCAAGGCCAAGTTCTCACCCCAAGACATTCCGCCAGGTGCATACCCACCCAATAGTCCGTATTCAAGATACGATGGCAGATATATCTACGACCATGAGGCGGCCCCGCCAAGGCCACCGCTGCCGTATGAAGTGGATCCAGGTAGGTTGTGAGATGCGATTGTTGAATTTGCGATAAATTATTAGTTGAGCTCTCCCTACCACAGTTAACATACACCCATAGTTTAGCCACATCTACCGTACTTAAGCCATACCCACTATAATTTAACCACTCCCACTACACTTAAGCAACATCCACCATAGGTAAGCCACACCCATTACAGTTTAGCCACACCCATCACAGTTTAGCCACATCCACTATAGTTAAGCCACATCCATCACTGTTTAGCCACATCCATCACTGTTTTGCAGTTATGTACCATGGTGACCACATAAAGCAATTATAATGTTTGCACATAAAATTTTTTACCAAGAAAAATTGTTGAAATATTATATCTAATATTTGTTAACATAGTAGCATAGGTTTCTAACTTTCTATTTGTTTTGCACAATTAAGAACAAATTTGCATGATTTATCATTATTTATTTCATTACTAATTTGCACTAATAAAGTATTCAGTCAGTTTGCCTATTTAATAACTTATTTGCATAATATATTCACTCATTTGCATATTGTATGCACTCATTTTCCTAATTATTTTCTTGTTTTAGCTACAGCTGCACCTCGATCTCCTAGCCCTGTGAAAGATGGTTACTATAGCGACAGGGAAGATTTGCGGCGACAGAAAGCTCAGGGAAACTACGCCCCAGCACAAGACGAGCGTGACATGGGGATACTACGAAGGCATCATGAGGAGTGAGTGGCTGTGGACAAACATGTTTCATATATCTACCGGACCTGGTAGTGCAATCGGTAGAGCATTGGCCCCAGGTATGGGAGGCCCTGGGTTAGATCCCAGGCCCTGACATACCAAAGTCATTAAAAATAGTAGTGTTAAAGCTCCCTTGCTAAGGCTCAAGCAAATATAATGGTAGTTTCACAATTGGTTGGCCCGGTGTCTGGATAATGTGACTGGGTGTGGTATCTTGCCATGTGTTCATGGCATGCTATACACAGTGAAGGCAACACTATATCTGCTTCAAGTGGACACCATCTCCAGATAACTGAAATACTGTTGGTGGGACGATAAACCCAATAAACAAACAAACATTCCTTGTCATGTAATTATCACAATGTCACATACAATAAATAAAAGAAAAAAACTTACATTGTAAATGATGTCAGTATAATGCCTCTACCACTATCAACAATAATATTTACCAATTAAAACTGTTATTTTGCACCAAGTCAGTAACTCATAACTTTCGTGCTGCAGGCGTTATGTCGGTAAGAGAAAGGACATCAGACCGGATGCACGAGCCGTCACATTCCGCAAGGACCCAGACGTTGGTCTCGGGCTGAGGCTCGCTGGCGGGAACGCAACCGGGATATTTATAGCATCAGTACAGCCAGGAAGTGCTGCAGAGGCTCAGGGGCTAACAGAAGGGGACCATATACTGAAGGTGAGAGAGATATTTGCTGTGTTGTAGCTCAGGGACTAACAGAGGGGGACCACATACTGAAGGTGAGAGAGATATTTGCTGTGTTGTAGCTCAGGGGCTAACAGAAGGGGACCATATACTGAAGGTGAGAGAGATATTTGTGGTGTTGTAGCTCAGGGACTAACAGAGGGGGACCATATACTGAAGGTGAGAGAGATATTTGCTGTGTTGTAGCTCAGGGACTAACAGAGGGGGACCATATACTGAAGGTGAGAGAGATATTTGCTGTGTTGTAGCTCAGGGACTAACAGAGGGGGACCATATACTGAAGGTGAGAGAGATATTTGCTGTGTTGTAGCTCAGGGGCTAACAGAAGGGGACCATATACTGAAGGTGAGAGAGATATTTGTGGTGTTGTAGCTCAGGGACTAACAGAGGGGGACCATATACTGAAGGTGAGAGAGATATTTGCTGTGTTGTAGCTCAGGGACTAACAGAGGGGGACCATATACTGAAGGTAAGAGAAATATTTATGTTGTTGTAGCCAATTATTTAAGGGGCATGTATAATAATAATTGTTTTTATAAGTTAATTGAATAAATTACATTCATTAAATAAACATGGTAATAAAAGCATGTTTTTTAGACTTGATAAGTTAAATAAGCTTGTTAAATGAAATTAAAATAAATATAATTGATCTAATAAAGTGTGTAATAAAAGTAATGACTTAGGCTTAAGAATATTTGGTGAATACCGGCCTTAGTCATGACTTAAGCCCAAGCCACAATTTTCATACCAACAAAAAGAAGATTTTTTATGAAGTTTTAATGTGATTTATGTAAGCTTAAAGTTGCAACATTTAAGTGACATGCAAAAATACAGACAGAAAGTGAAGATATTGTGGATAGAAATCGATGACTTGAGCAATTCTTACTTAAGAATAGTTGGTGAATACTTAGACAAATGCCAATGAGATGTTTTATACCATCCAGTTTTGGCTTGCTGTGTTATAGTTAAAGCTGCTGTTTCAAAAAGGAAATGATATGCAATGCTAACGATAAGTCTACATCGAAATCTGTGTTAGTGCAGACATCTTTAAAATAACTGTAGGAGAGATAAAATCATTTTGTTAATATGTTTCAAATTTTACAGACTTCATCATTTATGTAAAAGTATAAATATACATACCCTAAAATATTTGCAAATTAAATTACATTTACATATTTTCAAATATGCGTTGTTAGAGGTTAGTGCCTATTGGTCTTAGTCTTGATTATTAACAAGCTAGCTAAAGGTTAATATTTGTTTCTCTGTAGGCAAATGATCGAGACATAGTTGCACTCACTCGAGAGGAGGCTGTGCAGCACCTGACCAGTATGGAAGGAATGGTTACTCTGGTCGTACAGTATAAAAAAGAAGGTAGAGACATTTTTTTTTTCCTGTAACAGTTCTGAGCACGTTTACTGTGTAGGCATCAATTGACAAAATTTTGCTGCTTAGAACACCAAGTCATTCATGCTGTGGGTTCGTGTTCTGGCTGGGACCAGAATTTCTATGTAGGGAAGTGATCCAGCTGCCCTGCCGTGCCCTGGTGGTTCTGCACTGACATAAATCTGGATTCTTCCTCCTCTTAGGGGCACCCTTGGCGTAGTGGAAAAGTCGTTGATTTGTAATTGCTCTGACTGCTTAGCCTCTCACTGCGTAGGTTCGAGTCCAGTTTGGGGCGATGGAAAGGTCTTCCAGCAGACTAGCGGTGCGCCGGTGGTTCTACCCGGAATTTTTTTTCTTGGGTCGTCCTCCACCAAATAGCTGGACGTCTCATTAATGATCATAATTGGTTGCTGCGATACATTTAAAAAAAAAACTTCCTCCACCTAAAATATGCTGTATCGCCAATCAACCATAATTGTGTCAATGTGATGTAACAAAAAACAAAACAAAACAAAATCTTGCATAATGAAGAATGCATCATTATAAACAACCTGATTATGTAATTAGGGCTGTGTCATCTGCAGTTGCAGTAAAAGCCGGTTTCACTGTACATCTTGAGGTTCTAGCCTAACCAGATACTTACAGGTCTTGTTCTTTTTGATCCTTTTTGTCCCTCTTTTTTGGATATAGACATTTATGATGATTTCAAATTGATTTTCTCTAAGAGGTAGTGGTTTTGAGCATCAGTTATGTCTATACCCCATAAAAAATATATGTTTAGATCTACAATTGTCCTTTACATATATATATATATATATATATCATAACAAACCCTAAATATATAAAATGTTTATACATATTATTACAGATTTTGACCGTATTGACAGTCGGGGGTTTCCACCAATATTGCTGATTGCTGCAGTATATTTCAAAATAAAAAGCCAAAAAATATAGTTTAAAATCTCCGATTGCTCTTTTTGTAATAAACATATACATACTGTTACAGATTTTGACCGTATTATGACGAGTCAAGAAGCAGGTGATTCGTTCTACATTCGAACACATTTTCATCATGAGCAACAGGAGCCCGGAGAGCTTTCGTTTGTCCATGGAGATATTTTCCATGTTAAGGACACACTTTTCCGCGGAGTTGTTGGCTCATGGCTAGCCATCCGCGTGGGACGTAACAATCAGGAAACACAGAAAGGAATCATTCCAAATAAAAACAAGTAAGTGAAAGTCATGTATGATAATTAATTGATATTTAATTGTGCATGTTGGTAGTTAATTGTGCATGATTGTATCATTTATAGCAAACTATAGAAAACAAATTGTTTTAGATTTTTTTTGTATTTTTGTCGAAAGAAAACAACAATTCCTTTTATGGGAAATTGTATAAAACCCTGTAAAATAATGGTGAGTGTTAAATGTCTGTCGGCAAATATGCTGATAATTATTGTTATTTTATTATATGTGCATGAAGTAAATAGTACAGTATTTCCATACTTTAAGTGGTACACAAACTAGCAGGGTATGAGATAAGAATAGATTGAATGAATGAATGAAATAGATTATACATGAAATAGGTTGCTTGAATACTGATATATGATATGGATTGTAGAAAAGAATACTGTGGTTGCTCAAAAGCATATTAATGCTTAGTTTTAACATGAAACTATGTATGGTATAACTAGAACACTGGATATCCTGTACAGCAAGGTCCGTTATAACGCTAACACTATTAGAACGCTGTGATTCCATGGCACCGGAAATTTTCTCACCACATCTGTCAACATCGTCTACTAAGTTTGTGTACCACGAAAGTGATGATAGATGAAAGTGATTTGCTCTTTTAAATTGATATTTCATCAATATTTATCTTCGAAACATCAATATTTATCTTTGATACATCAATATTGATCTTCAATGCATCAATATTTGTCTTCAATACATCAATATTTGCAATATGCAAAATAGTGAAACAAAAGCCTCCATCAAATAAGAAATTTCAACACTGCATTATTAATCAATAAAAAAAATGTAAATATTAAAACACAGATTTTGTTAAGATGTGTTATCATTAAAATCTTCTTTAAATATTTTCAGAGCGGAACAACTAGCAATTTCTGGCCAATCAATGAACGAAGATGATAAGGAAAATTCTCCATCAAAGGGTCGTGGGTCTCGGGGATCGTTATTCAAGCGGAAAGCTGCTCGACGGTCAAAGTCGCTGAGCAAAGACCATTGGGAAGAAGTAATTTTCTGTAAGTGTATAATTGAGTAATTTACAGACACCTGTTAATAGAGCCTTAATAGACCTTGTAACGATGACATGACATGGTAATTAGGAAACAAGGTGGAACATTACCTCTTATTGGTTAAGCTGTAGGTTGTGTCTTTGTAGTTGATTGAAGGAGGTTGTGGCTTGGCTAGCTCTGTTTGTAATGCATTTGCTCTGTTAGTGAAGGGTCTCAAGTTAGAGCTCTGGGCTGGCAACACATTTTTCTCCCTATAACATGTTATAGAGTGTACATAGGTTTTTATTTAAGTTATGTTCTATGTATAAACCTGGACAAAATAATTTTAATAGCAAAATGGTTGAGTCATTCTTAAATTTTGGACACCTTTTTCTGAAGACCTTGTCATGTGATCACTTTGAATTGGTCTGCTGGAAAAAGGGTCCATTCATTAATAAATAAAGTATTATGAAAATTAATAAGTTATCTTTACTTCATTATTGATTTATTCTATCATGTTATTGCATTTTTTTTATGGCAAATCAATTGTTGGTCTTATTAACACAAAAGTTAGTTTAAAAAATTATCTAATAACTATTATGAAATGTTACATTAATGTTGTTACTTTCAAAGCCGAAAAGTGCACAACAAACATACATGCAAGAAAATTAACTTTTTTTAATTGGTGCTGATAAATAGATGAGACAACCTTTAATTAGTTTTTAATTGAATATTATTGTATAATTTAAATCACAGCGGACCCAGTTGGTAAGTTGTAGAGTCATATTGATGATGTATGAAGATAATACCCCAACCCCTATTAGTTACCATTCATAAGTTTATCAAAAATAAAACAATTCAAACCAATTCAACTCTTGGTGAAATCACAAGATAAGACATTATTCATTTACTTCAGCTATTTTTCCTGTCATAACCGCCTGATGTAACAGCATGCACAAAAGATTATAATTTTATTATTATCAGTAAAAAAAGTACAAATACAATGTGCTCCTCAAGACCAGATCAAAGCAATTACCTCTTAATGATGAAAATCATTAATTGAATCATTTTTTATATACCAGTTCACTAAAAGTACTTAGTTAAAGGCATTGAAAGATGGAACACGTCAACATTATGATCGGATTATGCCTCACGGTGGGATTTTAGGCCTCGTGGGAGAGGAGTGGGAGTTAGAGGTTTGGTTTTGGTTTCTACCTTTCTCCAGGAGCAGAATAGTCCAGTGGTAGGATGCATGACTCCGGATCATGGGGTCCTTGGTTCGAACCCTGGTCAGGTCACTGCTAATTTCTTTGAGTAAGAAATTTACCTTGAACTGCTCCACCCCACCCAGATATATAAATTTGCCTCTGGCTTTCCTCCACCAAAAACAATGGACATGCTTCAATGTCTTTAATTAAGTTACTACATTGTATTTAAAAAACAGAAGAAAAATACCTCCTCAGAAACATATATTTTATATAAAGCAAACCCAGAAACACATTAAATAAAAAAATACAAACCCAGAAACATACATTTAATATGAAAATACAACACCAGAAACATACATTTAATATAAAAATACAACAACAGAAATATACATTTTATATAAAAAAAACAACAACACTAGAAACATACAATTGATATAAAAACAACACCAGAAACAAATGTTTGATATAAAAAACAAACCCAGAAACATACATTTAATATAAAAATACAACACCAGAAACATACATTTAATATAAAAGTACAATACTAGAAACATACATTTAATATAAAAATACAACAACAGTAACAAACATTTTATATAAAAACAACAACACCAGAAACATACAATTGATTTAAAAACAACACCAGAAACATGTTTGATATAAAAAACTACAACACCGGAATCATACATTTTATATAAAAACAACACCAGAAACATACATTTGATACAATGGTAACATAGTAAACTGTCAAACCAAATAACAGATACATTCCAGTTGTTTAACCATTATTTATCATGGATATTTCATCATTGACAATAATTGAATTAGTAGAACTAGTGGAACGATTCATATTTCATTCTAACAACAAACACTGGTATAAGCTCATAGAAGATTTTATATTACACTTACAAAAATGTACATATGTATTAACTTACAGTTTAAATATAGCATTATTGATTTCTTTCACTTTAAACAAAAACTTGTGTATATGATAGTTATTAAATATTTTATGAGATTTTTTTATCAGTCGCTTACATTAAAGTTAGAATTATTTAAAAATTAGTTTATAAACAAAGTACATTGAAATAAAACAGATATCTGACAATTTTTCAATAAAAGGATTTATATATTTCACATATATTTTATATTTCAACTATATTTACTTTCCCTATATAATTGGCAATTATATTGTATCATTTTATTATATCATTCACTATAGTATTTATTCAACACATTCTTTATTTGTCATGGTTTAAAAACCACTATATTAGCATAATGTGATATACATGTACATTTAAACAACTTCATTATCAATGCTGTATTTCATAAAGATTTCACTCCTTCAAGTACGTTGAGAGGAAGATTTTTTGTAAACATATATAAAAAACACTTTTAAAACAATAACTGCAAAACTTTCAGAAAATACATATTATACCCCAGAAAGGCAGCCTAAGCGTGTCCATCCGTCCATCCCTTCTGTATGTCTGTGCCATTGCTGTCTTCCTGCCATTTCTTTCCCATCATTTACGACAACTCAATCAGAGTTCACCATTTTAGAGACAGGTTTACCATGTAGATATACTTGCAGCCAATAAAAATGGTATCCAACAGTTTGCCGATATCTAATATATGTAACAATATCTGACCTCTGTTTGGGGTATTTGAGCATAATGTGTGTAGAAAAACATCATACTTTAGTCTTAGCTTTGACGATTTTCTACAGTATCTCAGTTTTGGGGCAGTAAAACTCGTTAATCAACACTTAAAATGTTCATTTTTTTCAAATCTATAAAAAAGAACAATTCTTTTCGGATCTGTTAAAAATAGACATCGACATCGCAGCGGATGGCGTGGATGAACTAATACATGAGTGGTCATAAGTGGGTTTTCTTAGTTTAAAAATAGCCAATTGTGCAGGATGTCTCAGATAGGAAATAGATTTTTGTAATGACGATTGTGGCGTTATGGTACATCTGTTCCGGTAACAATGGTTTATGAAGATGTTTAATGAAAATATTTTTTGTCCAAACTGTTGGATTACCACCTTTAAGATGCAGGTTATATTTTAGTTAATTTTATATTTTGTGAGCGTATGTAAATTCCAGTTATATTTATTGTTGAAAACCATAAGTTCATTACAACAATCAAAGGGAATCAATTTATATAATTACATCAATAAAAGCACATATAGTTTAAATAATTTATATGTAAGAATTGGTATAATTATATAAGCCTAAAAAGCACGAAAAAATTATATGATATCATAAAAATCCAATTAAACCTTTTGAAGAATTTCCACAACCCTTGTGACAATCAAAGTTGTATAATTGATGTATAATTACATCTATAACAACGTGTAAAGTTGGTCAGTAACAAAAGCCAACAGTACATAACAAGACACATCAAGTCAGGCATGTAACTACCAGAGAATGAATACCTGCATGAGAATGCGTAACATGCATGATTTTTTTCTCCATTGTTCTGCCTTTAATTTCTGGCATGCTGAATTTACATCTGTATTATCATCTTCATTATCATCATTATTTTTGTTATCATCATATAAATATTCATTATCATTACTATCATCAGAATTATCATCTTCATTATTATCAAGATTATCATTTTCATCATCATTATTATCATCTTCATCATCATCATTATTATCAGGATTATCATCTTCATTATCATCATTTTTGGCATCATCGCCATCAATATTGGCATCATCATCATCGTCATCAGTATTGCCATCATTATCATCTTCATCATTATTGCCATCATCATCATTATCATAAATCTTTCTATGCAGATTGCTTGCTTGTCATTCCCCAATATTGGAACTGTTAATAAAGAACATGCCTGTTACAGCATACATATCCTATTTTTATCTTCTCTATTTCTAGCTAGTGGTTATCAGCATGATGATAAGAAAAATGCTTTTTTTTTAAGTTTAAAAATTGTTTTTTTTTTTTTTAAATTTGATATTTAATTGCATGTTGATCAATTATTTAACAATCTTAGAACATAGCAATACAATAATAAAATAAAATGTTGACACAACATTGAGCTATTTTACGGTTTTCTTGAAAATTTGAAAATATTTTAAAAAAATCTTTTTTTTTTTATTTTGTAAATAATGTTATTATCATAAAAGTTACGTTTTTTGCTTGTTTTATTAAATCTGTCATTTTGGTAAATGCTTTAAAAATATGTTGTTTTTTTGCATTATGGCTTATAAATGTTGAAAACTGGATATAAGTTTTTATATAATTTTCTTTTCTCGTAAAAAGAAAGAAAATAAATATTTCTGCAGATACACCATTAATTCCCCTATGTACCTCTATACCTTTCAATATGAAGATGTCAAGTACAAAAATAAATCACCGGACCTAGTAGCGCAATCGGTAGAGCGTCGGCTCCAGGTACGGGAGGCCCCGGGTTCGATCCCAGGCCGCGACATACCAAAGTCGTTAAAAATGGAAGTGGTATAGCTCCCTTGCTAACGCTCAAGCAAATATAAGGGTAGTTCCACGACTGGTTGGCCCGGTGTCAGGATCATATGACTGGGTGTGGTATCATGCCAGGTGTTCAGGGCATGCTATACACAGTGAAGGCAGCACTATATCTGCTTTAAGTGGACACTGTCTCCAGATAACTGAAATACTGTTGGTGGGACAATAAATCCAATAAACAAACAAACAAAAATAAATCCTTTGAACTAGCTTAGCTGTGGGGGGTATACTTTCTTTTTTTCTTTAACTTTATTTTGACTCTCTTTACTCTGTTGGGTATTTTCTTTCTGTCAGTACATGAATACAACACTTTTAATTAGCAAGATTGCTCCACAGTTATATTCTTGTATTACATTTCCAATACCGAATTTAACAGAAGAATTTTTTTTTTTTAAATTTAGTGTTGCAAATGTAAGTTTCTTTAAAATTCAAGATCCAAGTTTCAGAAAAAATATACAAAAGAATACTCCTGTTATTAACTTTACACCCTACACATTTTTCTGGCAAATAGCTGCAAATACATTTATTTATTTACAATATACCTTTATTAATATACAATAAACTTTTTTATTATATAATAAACATTTATTTATATACAATAAACATGCATTAATATACAATAAATATTTATTACATTTTATTGTTTTCCAGCACATCTCCAGACCAAATTCCCAGCATATGAAAGAGTGACGCTAAAAGATCGTAAGTATTTAACTCCCTTGCCTTGTTTCTATATTGTGTCTATGCAGTTTGCTTACTTTAACATACAGTTAAAGATAAAAGCTCTTCATCACACAAGGTGAATTTTTATCATGATTAACTTGTAAAAGAAATGGCAAAAAATGAATAAGTTTGAAAAATATTTTATCATCTTCAGATAATGGAAATACTGTTTTTAAAAAATATTTTACCATCTTCAGATAACTGAAATACTGTTGTTGGGATGATAAACCCAACAAACAACAATTTAAAACTATGTTAGTGGCATTGTTTTGTTCTCAAGTACAACTATATAAAGATTGGTGAACACTATGTACAACAAGTAAAGAAAACAGATAAAGCAATAAAATGTACTTTAATACCTAATTTAATGCTAAAATCACCATTTTTTATAAACCTTATAAAAGCACTTGTATTGTTGTTTAAGTTAATGGAAATTTTACAACTTTGACATACTTTTAAACCTGTTTCAGCTGGATTTGTTCGACCTGTGGTTATTTTCGGCCCAATGGCAGATGTGGCAAGGGAGAGAATTCTGCGTGACTATCCTGACAAGTTCTCTTCCCCTCGTAAGTTTATTCTTAAAAAAAAACAAGAAAAATACATAAATCCCTCTTGTCCTTCCACTTCCTGGATAGAACAAGTACTAAGTGTGTACCTTGGGGCTATGTCTTATTCGTGTATGTGTACTTAAAGAACTTTGTGCCTGTCAGCCTGCCTGCCTGCCTGTCTGTCTGTCATTCAGCCTGCCTGCCTGCCTGCCTGCCTGACTGTCAGCCTGCATGGATGTCTGTCTTGTCTGTTTGTCTGTCAGCCTGCATGCCTGCCTGCCTGTCTGATTTAAGTTAACTACTGCAGTTGACCCAGATTTTGGAGTAGACTGCTGGCAGTTAGAGTGTAACACTAGAGTGGCTTACCCTTGCTCTCCATGCAGCTCTGTTCAGCAGATCACTGCTGTATAGTGCTGTATAGATTGCACACTTTCAGGTCATGCATGTCACATTATTGCATCATTATCAAGCCAATCAGGGTATTGTTAATGGCTGACAAATACACATAATGTATATCACCACTTGTGCATTGGAGATATACCAGGTTATTGAGATAAAAGTGGCTAAAAGTTTAAAAAACCTTGTGACACTTTTGATACTTCAGCTGGGAATGTCAACAAATTAAACAAAAACATATTCTTTAACAGTAGGCTTAAGTTCATATTAGATGTAGGTACTTGCTTTAATGTCAATTTTTTATGTTTTTCAATTCCAGAGAGTGAGAAACATGCCGATGATGAGAAGAAAGGTAGATCTGGAATCATTCGTCTGAGTGCAATCAAAGACATCATTACCAAGGTAACCATTTCACTTCTTTTCTTGCTTTTAATTTTATTTATTTATTAAATTTTTCATGCCCTTATAACAACAGCTTAACCGGACCTGGTAGCAGAATCGATAGAGCATCGGCTCCAGGTATGGGAGGCCCGGGGTTCAATCCCAGGCCACAACATACCAAATTCATTAAAAATGGAAGTGGTATAGCTCCCATGCTAATGCTCTAGCAAATATAAGGGTAGTTCCACAACTGGTTGGCCCGGTGTCAGGATCATGTGACTGGGTGTGGTATCATACCATGTGTTAACGGCATGCTATACACAGTGAAAGCAGCACTATATCTGCTTCAAGTGGACACCATTTCTAGATAACTGAAGTACTGTTGGTGAGACAATAAATCCAATGAACAATCAAACAAGCAACAGCCTAAGCCAAACATGTGGTTTCTTTTTTTAGAATTGCTGTCTTCAAACTTAGCAGGACATAAATTAATGGATTTGCGTCCCAGCCATGTGAGATGTTCCAGCTGACCTGTGATATGTCACTGGTTCTACTTAAGACATATTAATATTCTACAATGTTTCTCCATCATTAGCATAACCAATCATGACCATTATTGTATCTTTATAATGTATTCCAGCTGGAATCTTAGACAGTGTCTAAAATAAAATAAAATTTGTTTTGTTTATAAAATACATTGACATGCCAATAATGGTTTTATAGTAACATTTGGCTATTGTGTTTGTAGAAGAACCCAGAAAAATTTCTTCATTTAACCACCAGCTTCTTGCAGCTTAGCTGGAAGACCTTCTCACCTTCCCCAAACTTGACACGAACTCACATGGTGCGAGTGGGAGACTATGTAGTCAGCAACTCTACCACTACGCCACAGAAGCCCCATTTAAATTAATCTTCACCCTTTTAATTGGTGGGAACACTTTTAGGATGGGAATGTTTTATGTAAATAGAGTGAAGTAGGTTTCCAACAAGAAAAGGTTCAATACTCACAAATCACTTCCTGCTTGATCCCAGGTTATGTAGACCCTTATTAAATGATAGACATACTATTGACTTCCTCATATCAAAGCATTTTAAAAAGAATTAAATTTATATATTCAATACTTAAAAATTTCTATTTCCATGGCAACAGAAGAAGCACTGCCTGCTAGATGCCACCCCGCACAACGTTGATCGTCTCAACTTCGCCCAGTATTATCCCATTGTCATCTTCCTGAAGTGTGACAGTAAAAACACAGTCAAGGAGCTCCGTGCCAAGTGGGCCAAAGGATCGAGTAAAAACCCAAAGAAACTTTTTGAACAGAGTGTAAAGTTGGACAAACTTTACCCGCACTTGTTTACAGGTATGTTTGAATTGAGCTACATGGGTAATAAAAAAAAGAAGGTCTTGTGAAACAGCAATTGTTGGTCATCAGAAGGGTCATATTTTTGTATGGTGCATGTCATCCGTCTGTCCGTTTGCTGTTTCTTTTGCAGTTCCTATATAACTTAAGGTCAGGCATGACAGTGCAGTCTTCACAACATTGACATGTGTAAACAATTGACATGTATAATAATGATTTACAATATCTGTTCGACTCCAGGTACGGGAGGCCCCGCATTCAGTCCCGAGCCACGCCATACCAAAGTCGTTAAAAATGGTTGTGGCATAGCTCCCTTGCTAACGCTCAAGCAAATATAAGGGTAGTTCCACGACTGGTTGGCCCTTGTCAGGATAATGTGACTGGGTGTGGTATCATGCCAGGTGTTCATGGCATGCCATACATAGTGAAGGCAGCACTATATCTGCTTCAAGTGGACGCCATGTCCAGACAACTGAAATACTGTTGGTGGGACAATAAATCCAATAAACACTATTTGTTGTATTTCTACTCACAGCAAGTGTTACCCACAACACTAAAGTCATGATCAAGGCATGACAATGTTGTAATTTCTTTGTATGTGCTGTGTAAATTGTATGTACAAAACAAGTAAAAACTTCTCTTCTCTATTCACATTAAACTTCTTTGTATTCGGCGCCGTATGACCTGTTGGGTGTTGTTGTGCGTTAAAACCCAAATAAATAAATAAATAAAAACAGCCTTTTACTGAACCCAACCATTCATAACACCTCAGTTAGCTTACCAACCTTTTATGTCAAAATGCCAAAATCATACTGGTTCAGTAAAATTTGGTCCTGTAGATATTTGCCATCTTGGTGGACCAAAGGTCCAGTGTTTTGAAATTTCTCTCATGAAGACTGAATATTTTTTTATTCTTTTCACACAGCTACTCTGACCCACAACACATCTGAGGCATGGTATGGTAAACTTCTTGACATGATCGATCTGCAGCAGCATCAGCAGATATGGATGTCGGAAACCAAGGTATCCCATTACGTGACAATTTAATCTGAATGAACGAACAAAAATATAAATTTATAATCCCTACGTGCATATTGCCCTAAACCACCAAGTTAACACTTTTATCTCTGTCTTGCAACATTTATAGAACTTTTTGCAACACGTAGTGACATGACATATTGAAGTTAAAAAAAAAATACCTTCTTAATTCTGGTTTTGGAAGGCGCCCTTGGCGGAGCTGTTAGTGTTGCCGACTTGAAACTCCTCAGACCTTCACCACGTGGGTTCGAGTCCCGGTCAGGGCCAGAACTTTCATGTGGGGAGGTTTTCCAGCTAACCTGTGGTGTAGAACACCCAGAAGTCTGGGGTCTTCCTTCACCAGTAATTAGCTGGACGTCGCCAATATGACTATAATTTTGTTGGTGCGATGTAACAAAACACAAAAACAAACAAAAAACAAACCTAATTCTGGTTTTGGTGTAAAAAATAATCATTGAACACAACATATTTTCTTATTGTGTGAAAAGCTTATACTTATTTTAATTTCTAAAATGAATCTCCCTTGCACTTGGTTATCAGTTATATTTAAACTATTATCATGATATTTCAACGAATTTCTGCCAGATGAAGATATCTTAAGCATACAATTTGCCTTGTATCAGTTAGTTATAATTCTTTGAGTTAAACAAGTAAGCAAACTGAAGCAATATTCACCTTTGTTATAGCACTGTTTCAACTTGAAAATAAAAATAAGTTAATATTATAACACAGCTCAATATAAACAGGAGTTGCAGATTTCTAACTTCTCAGCCCCTCACCACTTGGGTTGAAGTCTCGTTTGAGGTGAGAACTTTTATGTAGGGAGATTTTCCATCTTACCTGTGGTGCACCATTGGTTCTACCCAGACATATGTCTGGGATCCCAGGCATGTGTCTGGGATCTTTCTATACCAATAATTATCTTTCGCAATTATGACTACAACTGCTGTATGCAGTATCAAAAAACAAATCTAAACCTACAACAAACTAAACATGATGTCTCTAATGTTTACAGCCAGAAGAAGATATCAGTGACGACTACTTATTCCCACTCTCCAGTCGCCTCAGTTTCTCCGGTAGCCGGGAAAGTGACTCAGACATTCCACGAACGTACGATGATTTCGACGCATTCCAGCCGCAGAAGAAGAGATTCCTAGTCAGGTCCTCATCAGATCCAAGCATCAACACAACGGAGAAAGTCCCGGGAATTCCCCCGTACCCGGACCCACCGAGATATCACAAGTCTCCAAAGGTAGGGCAAGGGTTTAGATTTTTATGTATGTCAGATAATGTCAGAAATTTACTTTTTTAATTTTTTTTAATGGTGCGCATGTGACTGAGCGGTTAGAGTTTGCTGACTTGTAAACTCCTCAAGCCCCTTACCCCATGGGTCCCAGTTGGGGGTAAGAACTTTCATGCGGGGAGGTTTTCCACTTAGCTGATGTGTGCTGGTGGTTTTTCCCATTCATAATTCTGATGGGACTAGCCGATGTTTTTGCAAAAGACATTTTGTTTAATTGCTATTCTAGGTATTGTGATTTGACTGTACATGTTTTGCAATTAATATAATACTTGTTTTGTTGTCTATTTCCAGATCACATATGACAATAGAAGAGATTATCAGGAACTTATGTATGATGGTAAGTGTGTTATTATACTTTCTGTTTTAAAATTCATCTCTATATCAGTAAACAGTTTAAAATATCTTTTAATGCAGTATGCTAAATTATTTGACCGTACCATATGTTTTAGTTTAAAATTGCCACAGGCCAACGAGTTGTTCAGATTAAATATTACCCTTAGAAGAGAAAATTACCCAGTTGCTATATTTCAATATCACCCTGACAGAATATTGATCAGTTTATTTCTTTTTGAATATTGCCCTGAAAGAAAATATTTTAAAGTTTATTGTTCTGAAATTCATTTAATTGTTGACAAACTTTTTTGCTTGTCTTCTTTTGACTTTTATGAAAGCTAGTACCAGTTTGTAAAGTTGAAACTGGCTACATTTTTGTATATTACAATAGATATAATATATTGAAGGAAAAAAGTTTACCAATTTTTTTACGACTTTGGTTTTTGTCTATAAATCAATGTGACTAAAACATTTCCATATTGACCAATTGTGCCCATCCATTGACAACATGATTTCCCCCTTTTTTTTAAACTACACTATTATGTAAGCATAAAACGTAACTTTCACGAAAATCCCATGCAGTATGTGCACAGCAAAATGGACGATGCTCCGCGGGTCACTAAGTTCCCTAGGAGTCAATCCTCTCTGATTTTGCTAAACTTGTTTCCTTTAGTATATATGGTTTTCATGGTGATTGTAAATATTGTCAACCCTTGAACTGTGCGTCTAGTTCAATTCCAGTACTTGGGTTGACAGTACCCACTATCACCCTAACAGCCATGTGATATTTATATAATATCACCCTTTTGTAGGTTGTCTAACATTATATGGTCTAGTTTGATCTAAGTTCTTAGATAAAAGTCAAATAAGGTCAACATATCACATGACATATCACATGACATATCACATGACACAGACATAGCCAATGATTGACCTTGTGTACATGGTCAGCTGGAAGAGTTTCTCTCTTATTTTTATTATTGTTAATTTTATTGTTATTATTATTGTCATTATTATAATTTTTATCATTATTATTGTTATCATTGTTATTATTGTTATTATCATTATAATTATAAATATTATTATTATAATTATTCTTATAAATCCTTAAACAGTAATCATCTTTAATAATTTGTATCACATTCTAGACTCATACACTCAGAGATCAGAGGACCGTTACTACCCTTCGTACTACGCTGACAATGCCCAGATAGACCAGCGTAACCGTGCCAATATTGACCCCTATGCCACCATCACACCCAGTGAGAGGCTGCGGGGCAGAATACCTTCAGATCCGCAATGGACCGATGGGTGCGTTTAAGAAACAGTGTTAACTTTCACCACATTCTTATCTGTCATATTTTTATCATCAAGGGTATTCCCAAAAACCTGTCCTGTAATCAATGTCAGTCCTCTATCTTTGTCTTTCTAAACTCTGTCACCCTCTGAATCTGTTAATTCCTCATCTTTATCATCATTATCAGTAGTGTCATTGCCTTGAAGTTTAATATCATCATTTTAACCATCAACTTAACATCACCATTATCACCATTCGAACCAACATTATTACCAAGTTCTACAACCACTTACCCGTTTGCAACTATTATCATCATCACTATTATCATCATTGTCATTATCACCATAATAATCACTCCCCATCATCACTTATCATCACCATTGTCATCACCACAATCATCACCATTGTCATCACCACAATCATCACCATTTTCATCATCATCACTTATCATCTCCTCCAACTTATTACAATTTTCTTAATACTTATAACCAATATCAATCCATCATTTAATGGAGACTTCAATGGCTCAGCAGTTAAAATCACTGACTTGCAACTCTCGAGCCCCTCAGCACAAAGGTTGGAGTCCTGGTCGAGCTTTTCCAGCTCACCTGCAGTGCACTACTGATTCTACCGAGACATAAGTCTGGCGTCTTTCTCCACCAATAATTAGCTGGACATAGCCAGTTCCCCGTTTTCGAAATGAAAGAAATGTTTTAGTTATCTCCCTTGTTGGAAGGTATTATCATGTACTTTATATAAGAAATATAATACATTGTATTTTTTAATTTGCTTATTTTTAAATAAAAGCACCCAACCTTTTAAATAAATTCTTATCCCAATCAATAAGATTCCTTTAAATGTGCATGCTTCAATCTTAAGTGTTTTTTAAGTTTAAAAAAAGTGGGAAAAAAATAAGTTTTTAACATAATACTGACCTTGTTAATTGACCTAATTAACATGTTCTGGATTACGCTTATTCTTGTTACTATATACCAAATACCTTACCACAAGGGAGGTAAGAATGTAGTTTTTTTAGTAGATAGAGTAAAGTCCCTTTAGTTACAAAAAGGGAATACTGGTGTCGGTGCAATGTAACAAAAGCAACACAACATATAAATCATATTTCAAATAAATTATGTCCTCATCTCTCTTTAGTGAGCCTAGTTCTCCTGATGCCCTGTACTCACGCCCGTTACCACGGCAACACCAGCAGCAGCCGCATGAGCCTGGCTCCCCATTCTACACAACTGCCCAGGGTACCAGCAACCCTCTCTATGGACAGGCGAATGCCCCTGGGGGATATGCAGGACACCGTAACCAAGCAACCAGTCCAGAGTCACGGGTAGGTGTTGCCATGGTAACACATCTTAAGTAACTGACCATGGTATATTAGAGTCAAAAAATATGAAAAACAATTTTTGAATCCATATGTATGGATATTGGCAAATCATCAATTATTTGAGTTTTTCATATTTTAAAAAATATCAACATCATTATTATTTAAAAAAAACAAAAACTTTTGGGTCAAATCTAAACCAAACTGTATTGTGCATGTGTGTAGTTGAACATTTTAGATTTAAATATTCATAATCTATGACCCCTAACAGATATTTTTCAATTAAAAGAAATAAGCTTGTAAGTAATGTAAAAACTTATTTGTTTAAAAATCTCTTTTTGAAACTTTAGCCATATGATAATATATGATCTGATGATTCTCCATTTATTTATAGCCATACAATGATGCCTCCTCATATTCGAGTGACTCCTTCACCAAATACACATCCAACCCTGCCAATAAACATGATGATTCCAAACTAAGAGATAAACTCGGACAAATGGGTGGACAGTCGGGTCCGCCGAGGTCTGGCATCAGAACTACAAACGATCCTTACAGGTATGGTTCTTTTCTAAATAAATCTCAGAGTTACGGTCACAATAGCGAAGCCCAGCCATTTGTTGGCTTTTGAGATACATAGCAGCGACCAGTTATGATTATTATTGCGACGTCCAGATGTTTTGGTGGAGGAAGATGCCAGGCAAATGTCTGTGTAGAACCAATGACGCACCGCACTTCGGGTGGAAGACCTTCCCACATATGTCCATAAGCTCATTAAGTCCTTCGCCTGGAATGAGACTCAAACCCATGTGATGGGAGGCTAAGCAGTCAGAGCAGTTACAAATTTGCAACTCTACCACTATGCCACTGGCGCCCCCTTAAACATGATTTTTGAAGTTTAACAACTTAAGTCTGGAATGAGAGATTTTTATGAAAGTAATCACTTTGAAAAAAAAATAATCTTGGATTGCTTTTTGGGGCAAATGATCTTGATGTGAGTTATGGAAAAATTATGTTTTTGTATCAGTTAAATATCATTTTTCAGAAGTGACATATCAGTTTATTCAGTAGATACCTTATGGAAAAAGGAAACATGCAAATGCTTTCAGGGTCAATCTTGTCACGGTCAAGATCATTGTTAAAAATCAATGTATATTATTGATAAATAATGTTTACTTTGAATTCAAGAAATATTATAAATTAATGTGTAGATACACTATTGGGAGAGAAACTTTTGAATTGCTTCTATTCCAAGTGCTCAAATGCCCGTATTCACCAACCATTCTTAAGCCTAAGTTTTGACTTAAGCCCAAGTCAGAATTTTCATACCAACAAAAATTAATTACGAAGTTTCATTGTGATTTTAAGCTGAAAGTAACATATTAAAAGTATCATGCAAAAATACAGACATGTAGCTAAATACATAAGGAAGATCTTGTGAATTGAAATCCATGACTTAAGCAATTCTTACTTAAGAGTTGTTGGTGAATACTGGCCTCAATTGCTTTAAAAATCATATAGTAATTCGAATCATCAGTTTTTTATTTTCTTTTGGTTTTAGGTTTACTCGCAGCACAGTGAACAAAGTCAGTACCAGTAACATTGACAAGGCCAAGCTTTCGGACCTGTCTGCAAAGTTCAGGTAAACATTGACTAAAAGGGAATAGATCTAAATTGGGTTGTTTGAATTATGTCAACAAGCTTGGTACTGTTAGCTTTGTTTATGGTAGCTTTTCTTGTCTCTCAGGAAAACTGCTGCCCACATCTTGCCAAGCGTAATACATGTAGCTTTCCTTGATCCCCAAGGACAACTGCTGCCCACATCTTGCCAAGCGTAATACATGTAGCATTTCTTGTACCCCAGGACTACTGCTGCCCACTTATCTGACCAAGCCAAATACATGTAGCTTTTCTTGATCCCGCGGACTACTGCTGCCCACTTATCTGACCAAGCCTAATACATGTAGCTTTCCTTGATCCCCAAGGACTACTGCTGCCCACTTATCTGACCAAGCCCAATTCATATAGCGTTCCTGGTCCCTACAGACTACTGCTGCCCACTTATCTGACCAAGCCTAATACATGTAGCTTTCCTTGATCCCCAAGGACTACTGCTGCCCACTTATCTGACCAAGCCCAATTCATGTAGCTTTCCTTGATCCCCAAGGACTACTGCTGCCCACTTATCTGACCAAGCCTAATACATGTAGCTTTCCTGGATGCCAAGGACTACTGCTTCCCACTTATCTGACCAAGCCTAATACTTGAAGCATTCCTTGCCCACTGGACCTTCTTAGGCCCCACGCTGGATACCAGGCGGTGACATACCAAAGTCATTACAATGGTAGCTCCCTTGCTATTGCTCAAGCAAATATAAGGGTAGTTCCACAACTGGTTGTCCCAGTGTCAGGATAATGTGACTGGGTGTGGTTTCATGCCATGTGTTCACGGCATGATATACACAGTGAAGGCAGAACTATATCTGTTTCAAGTGGACACCATCTCCAGAAAACTGAAATACTGTAGGTGGGACGATAAACCCAATAAACAAACAAACATTCCTTGTCCTCAAGGACTACTGCTGCCCACACATATGATTAAGCCTAATACATGTAACCTTGTTGTCCCCAAGCCCACACTTTTTAAATCCAAAATAGCTTCTTCCTGCTTGCAGCCTTTTCTATTCAGTCCTAAACATTTTATCAATCACATTGCCATGGCATCATCAAGCCTTTGCTGATGTTGAAACAAAATACCCCTGTTTATCAGTCATTATTTGTTCACATATTGTTTGTTTTATGATCAGGTATTAAATATCACATTGCTCTTTTCAACAATATTTCAAAAATTGATATTAATGAGATTTACTAAT
This sequence comes from Sinonovacula constricta, assembly GCA_007844125.1. Lineage (NCBI taxonomy): Eukaryota > Metazoa > Mollusca > Bivalvia > Cardiida > Solecurtidae > Sinonovacula > Sinonovacula constricta. Next base: position 19,380,295 of record CM017570.1, on the reverse strand, counting down.
TGGGAGTGGGTTGGGGCATTGCCAGTCAGAACACCTCGTATAATTCACGAATCATCTCTCAGATGTATAATGGGAAAACCCCGCAAAAATAAATGAAAGTTTATTGGACAAAATCATCCTATACTACACCTATCGCTTTTTTAAAGAATTTTTTTTATGACGTATTCTTCTTCCGGCAAACAAAATGATCGTTATTCAATAAATATCATTGTACCGGATACATCAAAGGGATGATTGTTCCGAGGACGGAATTACCCGAGGAGTGTTCTAGTTTTCTCTTGCCTTCCTTTACACTTTATTCAGATATTGTTAGTAACACACTGTCATGTTACTATATATCACCTGGTAATATAAAGTCTATGTTTTGTCCTTTAGAATCTCCAAGAATATGTTGTTAAATAATTATTATATATAGTTATCATATCGATTTATATATTGATACATAATTATTATATATAGTTATCATATCGATTTATATATTGATACATAATTATTTTATAAATATATTGATTGATTGATTGATTGATTTATATATTGATACATAATTATTTTATAAATATATTGATTTATATATTGATCAATTTATATATTGATACATAATTATTTTATAAATATATTGATTTATATATTGCTTGATTTATATATTGATACATAATTATCTTTTAATATATTGATTTATATATTTATACATCATTATTTTATAATTATTATACTTGACTGCTATATTGATGTATAATTAATATCTATATTTATCATAATGGATTTATATATTATATGATATTAAGTTGATTTATAAATTGATAAATATTTATACATAGTTATCATATTTGAATTATATACTTATGAATAACTATTATATATTATTATCATTGTTTATTTATCAACTAATATAAAATATTTTTTCTTACTTCTGGCAAGTGTTTATAGGTAAGAATAAGTGTAATCCAGATCATGTTAATTAGGTCAATTAACAAGGTCAATATTATGTTAAATAGGTCAGTTAACTAGGTCAATATTATGCATGCACAGAGAATATGAAATATTCAGGAAAGTGTGAGTATATATATATATTCTGGACTTTTTAACTATAATGAGAAACAGAATATATAAGAATATATAAACAGAAAAATAATAGGAATGCGATTATAAAAAGGAATTATTGACGATGCTTTACAAATTAACAATGGAAAAGATATAACAGAACAAAAATTCTATTGGTGATGCTTTAGGAATTATCATATAAAAGGAAAAAGAATTCCATTGGTACTTATTTATCAATTAACACTTAAAAAGATATAATAGACAAAAGAATGCTATTGATAATGCTTGATATATTAACAATGGAAAGAATATACATGGAAAAATAACCAACAGTCATCTTTTGTAAATTCAAAAATGTGTGTAAAAATCAGAAAAAAGAACCAGCCACAATAACTCAGTTGGTAGAGCGTAGGCTTGCGGATCGGGAGGTCGCGGGTTCAAACCCCGGCCGGGTCAAACCAAAGACTTCAAAGTTGGTTGTAGTGGCTTCTCTCATAACGCTCGGAGCTAAGTGCTAATTACGCCTTACTTGTCGGTGTCAGTATAATGGACCGGCCGGGTTCAGTCCCTGGGCACCTCATAGGTGTCCCTGTGCTGTAATGAAAGAAATGTCGCTGCACAGTATCGGCAAAAATGCCAGCGAATCCCATCCCATCTCAGAAAAAAAGTTGCAGTAATGTTTACAATGTATGCTTTTTATATGCACTCGTTTCTGCTATATTAGGGTAAAAAATTTCAAAATTTTATCAAAAATAATAAAAAGAGTTCAGATTTACAGGGGAAAAAAATTCTAGAAGTTACATTGACTAAAATCTAAATAATCAAAATATCTTTTCTCAGAATGGAAAATTAACCAAATATTTCATTGGTTTTGAAATAATGTAACTTGTGATGTTTCTTCTAAAATCTAGAAGGCAAAACATTTTTATGCAGCTGGAAAACCTAATTGTGTTTTTTGGAGGAGGGCTATTATGGTTAAAGATGGTACCCGACAGTTTCTAATTGATCTAACAACTTAATGCCCTTGTTCAGGGGAATACCAACATACTTCCTGCATAAAGTTAAACTTAATTTAAATTATAATAAAGACCGTTTATAACTTTTCCTCCATTGTTAGACAAAACAAATATGTCGCTTTAAATTTCCATTTTTTCCAAATCTGTAAATAAGAACGATAATGATCTCTGCTAAAAATAGATATTGACACCAGAACGGATGACGATTTAACATGATCTTAAAGTAAGTTGCTTCAGATCTATTGCATCAATGAACAGCATTTTTCAGGATCTTTTCAGGTATCAATGACTTATTTGGTTATTTGAGGAAAAGAATTGGTTCAAACTGTTGGAAACCCCTATAATACATCAATCACAACTTATGTCAAACTTAGACTACAAGACTACTAAGGCTTTGTGATAACACGATATTATTATCCTGCGTAGGTTTTTTCAGATAAAGACAAATATTCTGCTATCCACATATCTCTAGAGGGCTGATTCTATCTCAGTAATTATAAAAAAAAATCACAATCAGTCACAACCAACAAATTATGCTAGGCCATTTACTAAGTTTTTATGGCAAAGACAGGTGAAAGCATGACTGCTATGCCAAGAGGAACAACATTACATTTGTATTTGCTTAAGTTTGTATAGCAAAGACAACTGTATTTTATATATTTTATAAGTAAACAAAAAAATTGTCATTGAAAAGTAACCATTTATTTTTAATTTTTGTGATAAAGACAGATGCAACTGATTGCTTTACCTACAGAAGGGACTGTCCTGCATTTAAAAAATATTACCTAATATTTCCTCAACTTATCTCCATATATGTAATTTATATATTTTATTGGAAGCAAATCCAAACACTTTGATTATTTACAAAGTATTTTTAGCATAGACAGGTTCAGAAGGTAATAGCTTTGCAAATGAAGAGAAACGCTTGTCCCGCATTCAATCCATACTCAACATCACCCTGTATCGCATCAACCCCATCTCCACAATTATACCCAAGCTTTATCCTTATTCACACCCTCCCCCATATATAACCTAGGACGGATGAAAAGTCGAAAAAACCCAATGGACTTAAGTCACCACTGGGACCAAACATCGAAACTCAGCCACCATTGTCGCCGGTAGACGCCAGAACAAAGCGGAAAGAACCACCGCCAGTGCCGATAAAAACATACACCCTGAAGGATCGTGGGATTGAGCCAGATGATCAGAAGCTAAGGAATTATGAGAATACAAATATGAGGTGAGCAGTAATTACTGGTGTGACTGTGTTATTGTTGTCAACATATTTGCAAGTTCTGCATAATTTTGCGGACTAATTTAATTAGATTTTATTAGATCTAATGCAAAATGCAGTATAACATGATTGTGCATATGGCACTGTCCCTCTATCTGTCTGTGTATAATATCTACCTGTGCATCCATTTTCCATATCTAAACCATAAAATCAAGACTATTTATAGTTCTTCTATAAAATTTAACCACTTTAAAGACAGATTGCCTTGCTCTTAAAATTTATATGCGTAATCAAGGTCAAGATTGTGTTCAGTGTCAGATTAAAGGTCATTGCAGGTCAAGATTATGTTCATTGTCATATAGGGTCATTGTAGGTCAAGGTCTTATTCAGTGTAATATTTAAGGTCATTGCATCTTCAGGGGCATATGACAATTTCAGTGGCATTTCTTGTTGCTGTATAATTTCAGGATAAATGTCTATGGATATTGACATTTATAGATTTTTTTATCAAGTTCTTAACATACTATTATAATTTTTAAGTCTTTTCTTGTAATAAATGATAACACAAGAAATTGTACTTAATAATTCTTATTTCTTTTTATATTTATATTCCAGTGTTTGGTTCGTTATGATGTGTTCTGTTGCTTTTATTATTGCTAAGCTTTCTTGTATAACATACATTAAATATATATCATTCATATCATTCATATATACTTGGATTTTGAGTCTGCTTCTGAAATAGACATGAAAGTATCCTCACAGCTTGCTATATCCTGACATAGTCTTGTATATTTTATGAGTTTATCTTTGCATATTTTTATTATCAACTGCTTTTTTCCATATTATTGTAACAGGTAGATTTTGCCCTAACGATAGGAATGATCTTAAAATTTAGTAGGAGGGGAAAATATTTATAAATATCAGAAGGAACTTAAATTATCAACAGGAACTTGAATAATTAGAAGGCACTTAAGTTATTAGAAAGACGTTAAATTATCATACCAGAAATTCGAAGAAAAGAAAAAAACACGAATAAACAGTGTTTGTTAATTGCTTTCAGAAAAGTAGATAAAAAAAGTTCCTGTTTGAATAATTTGTCAACTGTCGAGTTACTTATAAAACAGGCCAAGACAAAAATTAGAGATGGCAAGGATAAGGCAGCCTTGGATCCAAATTAAAGAAAGACACTTCTTTTTTTAGAAACAATTCTCATTGAAAATGATACAAGTATCCCTGGCAACTACATCTTTAAGAAATAATATTGATATTTTTTTTTTTTATATTCCACACGAAAACAGTTATGGATATATTGGCTACATGCAGCATTTATTTTTATCATTGACCTGAGTTTGAACACCAGGTAAAGCACAGGTGAGCTAAAGACATTCCCCCATGACAGTCCTTGCTTCAATCAGATAGAAACTTATGCTCTGAGGCGCTAAGGAATTTCAAAATGGCAACTTGAACAACTCTGCCTTGTTAGCCCTTGCATGAAAACAGATTGTTGAGATTTTCTTTTCATTTGCACGTGAAGCTCTATTTATTCCAGGGGCTATGAATATAAGGACGGAAATTTTTATTCCGCATTACCTCAGCGGATGGATATGAACCATAAAAGCAAAAGCCTTCCAAATCAAGGTGATCGGTTTCCTGTACAGCAATCACATCAACAACAGCAGCAGGCCGGGTACCAGAGTGAAGATCCTTATGAATGGGTGGCGCCACGGAAACAACCTGGGAACCCGCAAGCTATAAATAGATATGATGATCAGGATGGTTCTCGGTCTCATTATAATCAGAATGGGAGATCATTCATGAATCAGATGTACATGGATCATGCAGAGTTAGCAAAGCTGAGGCAGCAAAGAGAGCAAGAGCTGGCAGCAAGGTCAAGGTGAGGGGGTCAGAGGTCATAGTGGTCAAGGTCATTTATGTGGTGGTGGTCATGTAGAAAGTTGTACATGTAGCTCGTTTGAAGAAAACCATTGTCTTATTTAGGTGACTTGCTTGGTAGACAGTGTGTAAAATCAGTTTTGTTCTGTCTGGAAGTTATAATTGGTCTAAAACAATCAAATTACCTTTTGAGTCAGTGTTATTTAATTATATTAATTAATTCATATATGGTTTGTGTAAAGCCATAACCATTTATGTTAAATTTTTATTTCGTTATTTGCAGTGGAAGGTATTAATTTGTCCATACATGCTTTGTCTAAATCCATTGTGTTAAAGATTTTTGTTTTGTTTAAATGTCTCTTGAAAAGTGCTGTGTTAAAACATCTTTTAAAAGGTTTAGAGTTTAATAGGTCAAGATTATTAAGTTAGTAGATCATAATTAATGCTAAGATTCAGGGGGAAATGGTTATTATTTGGCAAAGGTTATTAATGTAGGTCATAGCTAAACTTGCTTTTTAGAAAACCATCGTGTTTCATTGTAGAATGGTTAGAATAATTTTTGGCACTACCTGGTAGAGTTAGTAAGGGTCATGGTTAGTATTGTAGGTTATCACTTTTTGGGGCTTGCCCAAATTGATTCTCTTGAGCAAGTAATGGCTTGTGGTTTTAAACACTCATCTTTGCACATGTATGTAGTTGGTCTTGACACGTTTTCTCATGTAGACAGATCTGTAGACAAACTTAATAAATCTTTGCCTAATTTTGTTTGTTTGCAACATTTGTACTTTGTTGTCAAAACTTTATGTAAGTTACTATAGCAACACTATAGCCAAAGTATTCTAGCTTAGTGTAACCATAGCAACATTTGTAGCTAAAATAATCTTTCTAACAACCTTTACTATATTTGTAGCTATGTAACCCCTCAGAAATTGCCATATCTTATTGTATCTAACTGCTGGCTAAACTTTAGTAGTTTAGTGTTATACTTCCAATATTTCAAGCCTTAAATAACTGTTCTATTGGTTACCATAAATAATTCTAGAGCAATTTTTCTTATCTTAGATTTATATTGTATAGTTCTTTTTGTGTTACAAAAAATGAAAATTGAAAGAATTTAAATAATGTTTGCAGAAATGTTTGCAGAAATCTAACTTTCAGTTAATATTTTAGAAAAGAAAATATTACTTGCATGTACCAGGATGTGTTGATATTCATTTTAATATACAGCATAAGTGCAGACTGATTCAATACTCAATGTATTGGTCGCTCTATGACAATTCTAATAAGTATCAGGTTGATAGGGTTTTGAGGAATAATAAAGGATTAAAATCAGTCTTAACATGGTCATATATCCTTTAGTTCTCGACCAAACCCTGTATTGTGGGTACTCAATGATTTTGTCTCACTGCGACAATTCTAATGAGTACCAGGTTGATAGGGTTTGGAGGTGAAAGAAAGGATTAAAATTAGTCTTAACATGGTCATATATCCTTTAGTTCTATACCAAACCCTTTATTTTGGGTACTCAATGATTTTGTCTCACTATGACAATTCTAATGAGTATCAGGTTGATAGGGTTTTGAGGAGAAATAACAGATTAAAATCAGTCTTAACATGGTCATATATCCTTTAGTTCTCAACCAAACCCTGTATTGTCGGTACTCATTGAATTCATTTCACTATGAAAATTCTAATGAGTATCAGGTTGATAGGGTTTGGAGGGGAAATAATGAATTAAAATCAGTCTTAACAAGGTCATATATCCTTTATTGCTCAACCAAACTCTGTATTGTGGGTACTCATTGAATTCATCTCACTCCGACAATTCTAATGAGTACCAGGTTGATAGAGTTTGGAGGGGAAATAAAGGATTAAAATCAGACTTAACATGGTCATATATCCTTTAGTTCTCAACTAAACCCTGTATTGTGGGTACTTAATGATTTTGTCTCACTATGACAATTCTAATGAGTATCAGGTTGATAGGGTTTTGAGGAAAAATAACAGATTAAAATTGGTCTTAACATGGTCATATATCCTTTAGTTCTCAACCAAACCCTGTATTGTGGGTACTCAATGAATTTGTCTCACTATGACAATTCTAATGAGTATCAGGTTGATAGGGTTTTGAGGAGAAATAACAGATTAAAATTGGTCTTAACATGGTCATATATCCTTTAGTTCTCAACCAAACCCTGTATTGTGGGTTATCAATGAATTCATCTCACTATGACAATTCTAATGAGTACCAGGTTGATAGGGTTTGGAGGTGAAATTAAGGATTAAAATCAGTCTTAACATGGTCATATATCCTTAAGTTCTATACCAAACCCTTTATTTTAGGTACTCAATGATTTTATCTCACTATGACAATTCTAATGAGTACCAGGTTGATAGGGTTTGGAGGTGAAATAAACGATTAAAATCAGTCTTAACATGGTCATATATACTTTAGTTCTATACCAAACCCTTTATTGTGGGTACTAAATGAATTCTTCTCACTGCGACAATTCTAATGAGTACCAGGCTGACAGGATTTGGAGGTGAAATAAATCAGCTAATGTAGGAACAAATCTTAACCAAATACTATAATGTAGGCACTCATTTGAATTGTGTTGGTGAATAATTAAAGGATAAACACTCTGTTAGACTTATCCCCCTATATCTTTTCACCTCTTGATTGTTCTATTATACTTGCTTATTAATTCACTTTTGTTTTTTTTCCTTTTAATCTAATATGACAGTTTTCTTAAAATTATTCTGTACACATGATATTCATTTTTTAAAAATATTTTTTTTTTAATTATTTAAGCTTTATGTTTGTAGAAAGAACGATGTCCATGCCATATTATGCATAGAAGACTAGGTTTCAAACAAAAGGTTATATATATAATACATCAACAAAATGTTTTTGCTGCTTTAATTTTAAAACATGCCAAGTTTTGAAAAAGCATTACTCTCAAAAAAGCAAGAATGAAAAATGTATATAAGGGGACATTTTTTATAATTTGATCTTCATTAAATAAATTGCTTTTAAAAAATAAAATCTTATGTTATGTTACTATAGGGAAAGGGAAGCTAAGAATCGTCAAAACAGACATTCTCAAGTAATCGTACACAGGTGAGATGGTGCATTCTGGGTAGAGTGTGTGTAACCATGGTAACCAGGGTGGCTGTGTTGTCAAAGTAACAATATATAGGTCATGGACATTGACAATGGTGTTTAAGTAAACTGTTTTTAAGTCACCAAAAATTAATTATTATAGTAACTTTATATAGGTGAAGGATGTGGAAGTGTTGTTATGGTAACAATATAGGTCATGTCAAGTAATAATAGTGTCATAGTGGCTATATTTTTTTAATTCATTTCACAGCAGGTGGTTGTTTTACAAATTATATTTAGGTCAAGGTTTTGGTGGTATTGTCATAGTAACCATACGTATTTCAATGCCAGATGCTTTGCTGTCATAGTAACCATAGTAACCAATATAGGTCATGGCCAGTGACAATGATGTCATAAAAAATATATTTAAGTCAAACAAAAAATCCTTGCAGCATTGCAAAGGTTGTGGATGCGTTCTCAAAAAAAACAACATAATTTATAAAATCCAAGGTCAAATAAACAAAAGAAGTAAATATACACAGTTAAATGATACTGTGGCAATTTGTTTATACAATAAAAAAATGATAGAATCATAGATAATAATACTTTGGGGAAAAAACTCCAGTAATATTTATCAATTCTGTAGTCACTTTATATATATTTAATTATTGTTAGTGTGAGAAATGTGGCAAATATGTTACCAGAGAAGCATTATGTGTGCCGTGAAATGTTTATAATAAGTTCTATTTGTTGTGTGAGTTTCATGTAACCATGGTGATGTACTGTTGAATAATATTAGTTGCTGTGATACCAGTAAGGAGCTTAATTGGCAATTTGGTTTTAACATTTTTACAAATATATTCAATGTTGGTGGGACGATAAACCCAATAAACAAACAAACAAACATATTCCAATTTTCTTTATAAACATTTTGATTAAATAGCTAAATGCTTGTCTAAAAATTGATACTTAATCTTTTGTTTAAAATAATATTATACAATATTTTATTATATAAGAGTTGTTATGAAAAATGTGTTATAAAACTTAAAACCTTACAATCAGATTGTAAAGACCTGTAAATTGAATTATGGACTGCTTTAATAGGTTTGAATTAAACCATGGCAGTTAATCATATCTCAGATAAACAAGTGCATAAAACATCGAAACTTTCTGTGCAGAACTCCTATTTCAACAAGAATAAGATCTTGGAAAAAAAGTGCATATCTTTTCAAAACTCATGCTGGTATAGATCTTTAAATATTACTTTAGATTAAATAAATAAATAAAATCAGTGCCATTGTAGAAAAAAAACACAACTTTTACTAGTAGTTTACAAGAACACTGTAACTCCTTTTTATAAAATTTAACTGGTTGTAGTTCACAGGATTTTGATTTATCGCTAATTATCTTTGTTTCTCCATATAAATTGTATCTTTTCTTCTCTCTGTTTCATTTTAGCCTTTTTTTTCTCTTTTTCTTGCATTTGTAGCATTTGCTGCTAGATTATCTCAAGCGTTTTTTCTGTCATATTTGTTGAGGGTATATTATTGCATGAAAATGGTTTTATTTTCTTTCTATTTACTCTTTACTTAACAGAAAGTACTAATGTCTTCTTTTCTAAATATAGCTTCTGCAACTTTCCAAGGTTTTAATAAAAATCTAAAAATAGATTAACTTTTACAAATGGGCCTGAATGGCATATTTGCTTTGCTGAAACATTATTAACATAGGAATGTGACTATTTTACAAACATTGCAGAAAATTTTGATTTATTATACTTTATTGCTTTAAAATAATGCAGGCTTTTGATGCATTTAGTAGTTTTTACCTTTTCTGGTAATATGGGTTTTTCCCAGTAGTGGTTTGCTTCTAAATATAGAACATGGGTTTTAACACCCCACCCTCACCCCAAGTAGAATGTTTTGTTTCTAAATGTAGAATATGGGTTTTTCCAGAACGGATGATGAGCTAGAGCGTCTGAAAGAGTCAAGAACTTTCTCCAAATCTTCAGACCACGTCGACAGGTCGGCTAATCACAGACCAAATGAACATTTTTCTTCATATAAAAAATTGATCACACCTGGGTTTTATGGGTCTGCAAAGGGATTGAAGTCACATGATGAGCTACGGTAATTCTGATTGGAGCTAACCAGGTGGAGGGTGTGGCTTACACTGCCTGCTTGCTTCTGGTGGCAGAATAGTTTTAGTGTAGTGTAACCTTTTTATCATGTTTTATAGATTTAGTGCACTGTAACCCTTAAAGTGTTGTTTTTTTCTAGATTTACTGTTGTGTAACCTTTGTCATTTATCTTAAGATTTAGTGGATTGTTATATTATTTCTCTGAGGATATGATAGTCATGTATATAAAGAGTACACTGGAGTCCACTGGAAGACACCTGATCAGAATCTGCTCGATCAGGTAAAATGTTCTTAGCAATACATGAAGGTAACTTTGCAGGTAGTTACCTTCTTAAGAAAGTAGGAACTTGTGTTAGCTCAGATTCAGCTGTTGAGTGCAGCATGAGTGTCCCTGGTCAGTCATCTGGTGGTCAAGTTGTATAAATTAAGCGGAGGGTCCAAGGTTTGAACCCCAATCCAAACTAGGGCATTTTCGGAACCCACGTTCACCCATACATACCACTGTGCTTTCATGAAAAGGCCCATTGAATATTAGGCTGGTAAAAGTTTTTTTTCATAAATATTCACAGCAACCTGTGGTCCAGTGAAAATGGATATTATATTGGCGCTAGTCTTTATTTGAAGTTAAAAAAAAAACAATTTGTCATTGTCAAGATGGCTGCACTAACCTGCAATGCATGTTGTTTACAAGTTGTAATCATTTCATTGGCTGAATTTCCATGCCGTTTTGGACACAGAGCCAATCAAATGCTTCATGTACATATTCATGAGAATTATTGTTTTCTTGCCAAGTAACCCACGGTATACATATGTAGTGCTAATGGAAATATTTACCATGGGTCCTCGCGATGAAACTACACATGTTAGTCCTTAATGAAGATTATTAACTGCACATTATTCATGTAGTAACTACCTGTATACTGGTTCGACACATGAAGTGGACAGTCTTGAGGGTTTAACTTGAGCTGAGAGAACTTATATTGTCCCAATCTGGTATAAAGAAATAAGTCAAAATCAAATTCAGCTTGATGTTCAGGTTCTTAAAGAAAATATAAAAAGAAGTATCAGTATAATGCCTATACCAATTTTCCTTCCAGTACAAATAATAAAAAAAAACAATCAGTTACAAAAAGTTTTTATTTTGAACTCTTGTTTTGTTTTCAGCAAGATTTGTACACACAAACCAGATAATGATATCTCCATACTTTATTAACGACCTTCTTAACTATCTACCACTTGCTACATTGCATGCCAACACATTTTCCTGTGTGCCACTAAATACATTCATCTTACACACTTCCTTCTATAAAAGTTATGATAATTTATTATCAGCATGCATATTAAAATGTATTTTCTTTATAAAAGAAAAATGCAATTCTAACAGATATCTTTTAAACCTTTTATTTACTGTAGGCACCATTTACCACAATAAAATACCCCACCTTGAATAGTGTTTCCAGTAAATAAAGGGTTAATCTAAAAAGGTATGAATATTATTAGTGTTATTTTTATTGTGTTATCTATGGAAGTGGAAACACTATAACCTATTTTCTTGCTGGAGACACCAATTTCTCAACTTAAGTACTCCACCCTAATGGTGTTTCCAGCAAATAAAGGGTTAATCTAAAATGGTATGAATATTATTAGTGTTATTTTTATTGTGTTATCTATGGAAGTGGCAACACCATAACCCATTTTCTTGCTGGAGACATCAATTTCTCAACAAATGTACCCCACCCTAATGGTGTTTCCAGCAAATAAAGGGTTAATCTAAAAAGGTATTAATATTATTAGTATTATTTTTATTGTGTTCCCTATGGAATCGGCAACACCATAACCAAATTTCTTGCTGAAAACACCATTCACCCTTATAACATACCCCACCCTAATGGTGTTTCCAGCAAGTAAACGGTTGTACCATCATACTTATATCAAAGACTTTAAACTCTTAACTTTTCAAACTACTTAAATAAGAGTTTCAGAGTATGTTTCATGAATGTGTTATATCTGTTGTTTGTTTATTTTGTTGTTGTATTTCAGCTTGTATATGTCCTCTGTGTTCTAAATGTTCTACCACTGATTGCATGCATGTATCAGTTATTCGGAGTTCAGCTGTTTTGATTCTAATATTAAACTTTACTCATGCCAAACATAATCTTTCCTTATAAAAAGCAAATTATTAAGTAACAAACAAAATTTTACTTTGACAAAAACAATTTTTAATATGAGTTGTATTAGTCATTGGTAACTCCATCATTGTAACATAAAATTAATTGTTAAATGTATAGTGTTGGTACTTTTCAGACAACATTTATATAATTATTCATGTTGAAATCTATTGCTTATATCATCTTGTGAATGTTTCCTTTTTTGCTGGTAACTGCTCAAGGTCAAGTCTCTTCAAGGGGATGTTAAATAACCAATCATTTATTTGGCTTAATCAGATTAATACAGTGTTTTATTTTTTTAACGGACCTGGTAGCGCAATCAGTAAAGCGTCCGCTTCAGGTACGGGAGGCTGCTGGTTCGATCTCGGGCCATGACATACTCAGGTCATAAAAAAATGGTCGTGGTATAGATCCCTTACTAATGCTCAAGCAAATATAAGCATAGTTCCACGACTGGTTGGCCCGGTATCAGGGTCATGTGACTGGGTGTGGTATCATGCCAGGAGTTCACGGCATGCTATACACAGTAAAGGCATCACTATATCAGCTTCAAGTGGACACTGTCACCAGATAAATGAAATATTGTTGGTGGGACGATAAACCCCAAAAATAAAATAAGTAAATAAGTAATCTCTAATCATTTTTGTTTACCAGTAAGATTTATTTACTCCTCTTATAAAGCCAATCAGATTTTTGCTCTCATTTTGATCTATTAATCACTTTTTTAATTAAATTATATTCTTTGTAAATTCATTTTATTTAATTAACCAGATTCAGATTCAGTCCCCTTATTTTAACAATCAAATTAATTCATTTGACCAATCACATTCATTCATTCAATAAAACTAACCAATCAGTGTATTGTATCTTTCCAGGGATGGTTCCCAGGATGGTGTGAATCACACCCGGATGGGTTCTCACGGCTCTCACGGGTCCCAAGGATCTGACTCACGACAACCACCAGCTGGAAGTGCCTTTGAGACATACAGCAAGACACCGTTGTCATCCTTTGGGAAATCTGACCCCCAGTCCCCAGGGATTGGCGACAGAATGATGGGGGATGTGAAAATGTTGCCAAGGTAATTTGTTGATGTAGTCTGTTTCGATATTTGAAGAAATAATAAAATATGTGGAAAATAAGGGAAAAAACATGCAAAAATTTTAACAGATATAATATTTAAATTCTTATGTAGGGAGCAATGGTATAAACACAGATAAAAAACTATTTTCTTGAATTTTCCTCCGAAGGAGTGGGGCACCCGTGGCGTAGTGGTAGAGTTGCCAATTTGAAACTCCTCTGACTGCTAAGCCTCTCATGGCCTGGGTTCGAGTCCCATTCAGGGCAAATGACTTGATGTGGGAAGGTCTTCCACCTGTCTAGTGGTGTGCCAGTGGTTCTTCCAGGCATTTGTCTGGGGTAATCCTCCACCACAAAGCTGGATCTGCCCCTGATTTGTCCATGTTAACAAGGTTAAATGGGTAAATGTACTGAGTTTCAAACTCTATTACAGTAGGATGTACAATGTAAACTTGATATTAGAACTTCTATAAATGATTTCTGTTCCTTTGGATGTAGTAGATAAAAGGGTATGGACATATTTAAAGATAAAATTTTTTGTTGTTGTTAAAAGGTTGTCAAGTTCAAGTGTGACTTGTAGAAAATAATTGCACTGTTTAGTAAGAAACTTGTTTGGTTGCTAGGAGATCTGTTCAGGATCTCTATTGGAGAATTCAAAAAGATAAAAAATACAGTTATAGAAAAACAACCAAAAAAAACATATTTTGGAGAGAAGTTGGACAAAGTGTAGATAATATTGGACAAGGATGTATATCCTATATTCGTTTGGAAGGTGTAATATGTAAGATGTGCATGATCAAGATAAATTAATGGCATGTTTTGGGAGAAGGTTTGGCTTTTGCATAAAAATGGGTTACGGTATATAACAGTGTTATGTTCTGACCATTCTTGATGCTGTATCACCATAATTATATACTGGAGAAACTCATCATAGTGACTTTGCAGCAAACTGTGTAAATCCAGACCAGCCAGCTACCATGGGATATTAGGCTACTAAAAGTTCGTTTCCATGAATATTCATAGCAACCAGTGCTCCAATGAAAATGCATATTATATCGGCTCTATTCTTGAATTGAAGTTAAACCAACTATTTGTCATTGTTTGCTCATTTTATTCTTAGGTCTGATCAGTGTTTGTCAAGATTATATAGAGTAAAGCCAAGAAACAGAAAGACAGGGCATTGCAGTTGAGTTTCTGACTTGTAACTTTCTTTGAATAGGTTCAAATCCCAGATTAAGCTACAATCCTTTCATGTGCGGTACTCTTACAGCTGACCTAAAATGCTTTACAGGTGCTTTTGACACAATTTTTTTCTTTTTCCCTCATCAGTTACCTCAAGTCGCAATGAAAATAAATAGGTCTGTGCAATGCATTTTGATAACAAAACTAAAACAAACGCAATAAGTAATTCACCCTTGGTGACCATTTATAATCTGATCAACTCTAGTACTGGTACTATGACTGAGGAACCAGCTTCTCAGTTGGAACCAGACTCAGACACTGATGAAAAACCAACAGACACAGGTCTTGTGACACCTGATACAAATTCCCAGCCAATCGAATCCATTGATACAAACAGCCAATCAGATGGCGGGATTGATAAATCACATGATCAGGACAACCAATCAGAAGACACAAATAGTGTGTCTACATCAGATACAGTTATCTACAAGGGGTAAGGGAGCATGTGTTTGCTAAATGCATGGTTAACACAGCATGCTTAAGAATACTACCTGCTCCCTTACATGAAGAACAAGATTTTATATTTTTTGATAGGAATATCCATTGAAAAGCATGTTGTCAATAATAATTATGTTCATTCTCTAAAAAAATGAATATTTTGCCTTTTTGGATTGTCCCCAATTATGAAGAATTTTCAATATGACTGCATGTATTCTGTAGTGTTATGTTCCTTCATTAACCAAATTACTTTGTTTTATCCATATGCAAGCATGTTGTTTTCATTCTGATACAAGAATCCCAAATGAATATTTCTCTTTTATTTATGAACATGCATGTACGAAATGTTATTATACCTTATGTGACATGCCATGTGTTAAATTGCTAAAATATTTGTCATTTGATGATTCATAATGTCCCATTCCAACATAATCAGAAGAAGCTTTAATATATTCAAGGGAGGTAATTGTGTAATGCATTTTTAATTGTTTTTTTTTATTGCCACTAAAATTCGGTTTTGAGTGATTAGTTTGATTGTTTGATTGGTATCGTAATGCCTTGGTAGATGGACATAACCAATCTTGGTTGACAATACATGCTATCAACCTCCCTGGGATGTGATATCAATGTAATATTACCTTCCTCCAATAGAATCAGGCATGCACTTATACTCCCAGTAAAAAGGATAAAATCTGTATGTTATTTGGAGTATCTATGAAGCAAACTGTCAAAGTGTAATTTGGCATCAGTATTAAGCAATGGTATGTGTCAAAATCAAAAACTTATTACTTGTATAAAAAAAAACATTTAAGCATATACTGTCCATTTCCACTGTGCTTAAATAGTTTTTGCCAAACTCAACACATTTTATGCAAGACATTTTCTTTACTTTTTTTAAACAGAGTTAAATCTTTATACAAAATACTTTTTCATCACTATCTTTTCTTTACTAGTTGCTTCCAGAGACTGGATGAATCTCAAGGGTAATCACCAATCCCTGTTCTTGTAACAAAGATCTTCTGAGTGTTCTAACAAGTCCTTTTTGTAACCTTAATTCTGATTGGTCTCACATTTTACCAATCAGTTACCTAATTATACACATTATAATATACACAGATTATGGAATGTTTGTATTCCACAGAGCTTAACCTCTGTTTTTTGTTGGACTAAATGATAATTAACTTATTCATTTAGGAAATCAACAAATTTGTGTAAATTCTATTCTCTTAAACCTCCATTTGACTTGTTTGGCCATACAACTTTTGTTACATGCAAACAAAGCTTTGATACGCCACATGTTGAGCCTGACAATTCTTAACTAGTCTTACAATTAAACCCTTAGTTGTGCAGATTCTTCCTATGGTAAAAAATAATAACCGTGAATGCTTTACAAAAGGTATAAAATGGAATATGTGTGAGCAAAAAGGGTTAAACATTAAGAATAAAGGGAACTATTCCACTCTCCTGACCATCTGTGTTGCCGTAATGCATAGGTCAAAGGTTAAGTCATTTCTTTATTTTACAGAAACTGTTCCAAAATTCACAAAATTAAAACACAATCTTTTTTTGTTATAAAATTAACAAAATAAGCGCAAATCTAGGAAAAAAAAGAGTAAAATATAAGAAGATAAATATCAGCTGCCTGCTGGATTGGACATTGAGTTTGAGAATCTAGCACGTAACCACTCAACCACACAGACAGCTGCTTCTTGGCTACTTACTTATTCTCTCCCTATCATTTAGCCAAATAAAAAGTAGCGTGTACGGTCCTTTGAGAGCTCTTGTAAATTACTTCAATCTCTTTGCTAAAATGCATGGCCAACACTGCACAAGTGTATAAGATTAAAAAATTAATGCAAAAGTGCTTGTGATTTAAACATGTTGTGTTTTAATATTTTGTTGTATGTGAAACAATCTGAAATGTTGGACTGTTGGAAAAGAGTGAACAGCCCAATTTTCTCGTACGAAACAAGTCTTGAATTAGTTTTTTAACAGAACTTTTTTCTCAAGATCCAGGACAATTACCTGTACTCATGACATTGTGATATTTTTTGCAAAAGAACAATACATATTTTGGATACTTTTCAAAGGATTTCTGTATTAAAAATATAAAATAGTCAGGTGAGAATTGTCATAAGCCACTAAGTGTGTGTTATGTATAAAGGGTTGCCACAGTTGGAAAGGTCAAAAAACATTGATGTGTATGCTTTATACAGGGATATCACGTTGGAGAAGGTCATATACCTGTTAGTGTGTGCACTGTTTCACACTTAATGCACATGGTCTTACTGCACAACAAATCGTCAGCAGGGGAACTTAAGAATATAATTCCAATCTACCACTGAGACTCCTTGTGCCTCCAGCTGGGCCTTTCTGACTCCCATTAAGCAATCATGGGTGATAAATACCTTAAATACCAGTTTACCATACCTTAAGATGTTAATTTTATTCCAATTGGTAACTTATAAAAGAAATGGAGGGACCCTACATTTCCCACTGGAACTATGACCCCCAAAACAGTTTTTAAAATTGCATCCCCACTTCTGAGAAAAATATCTGTCCTTGACAATGTTTTGTTAAAAGATGGCATGTTTTATACTCTCTTATATTAGCAAACTTATTCTAGCATTTACAATTCTGCTTTTTCTAAGCTTTAATTAGCAATCAGTAAACAAGTTTAAATTAATCATATTTATTATCTTACTTTTAAATAATCAAGCTATTTTCTAATATTAATATAAAAACAACAACAGTATTTTCTGTACAATTTTGAAATTCACTTGGATCATCTTATCAAGTGATTTTTCCACAGCTTCACCTGTGCTAAAAAAGGTCTTTACCTCAAACATTTTATTCAATCCATATTTCTCTGCAGATTTGACCAAGCATGTTGACAAATAAGTCCCGAAGAAAACCAACTTTGATGCGCACTAGAAATTACTGCGCACATATTAAATGTGAACTCAGGTATACTTTGCATGCATGTATAATGGTAAGATAAACAAAATAATGTTTAAAGCCAGAATGCTACACTTAACCAAAAATGTGAAACTCTTTTGGTAAGAAGCAAAATGAACTCAATAAATTACAAAAACTTTTGTCTACACAGATTTGACCCAAGCCAAGAGGTAGACGATAATCACACAGTCGTTGCCACAGCGAGAGGTGTGTTTACCAGCGAGGGTGGGGTTTTGGAATCCCCGGAGACAGGAGTCAGTATTGTTATCCCTCCAGGAGCCATCTCGGGGGATAAAGAACAGGAGATATACTTCAAGGTGTGCCGGGATAATTCCATACTGCCTCCACTGGACAGAGATAAAGGTGGGGTTTAGTTTTGCTCTGATGCATTTTTCAAACAAAATATATTCTTGGGAAGTATTTGAGGGACTTTGTTATTCGTTTTGGTGTAGTGTTTTTGCTTTTTTGTTGGATCTCAATGACACAGTTATGGTAATAATGGTCACATCCACCATCGCTGGTGGATGAAGACCCAATACAAATGTCTAAGTAGAACCACTGGCTCACCATAGGTCATTAGGAAGAGCTTCCTATATAGAGGTTTTCACCCAGACTGAGACTTCTTGTGTAGGGCTTAGGTGGAACAAGTTGCTGACTGACTGCTTGGCCACGAGTATTACCTTGGTCTATTGTTTAGGTTTGATATACTGCAAGCTGTGTTGGTGTTAATTAACTGCCCCATTTCAGTAGATTTGATGGTTTAATGAGTAATTTTGTTGTTTCGGGGGTAATCATGGAGTAAAAATTTTTTCATTTTTATCATGTCTTTTATTGACCTACCATATTCCCCCAAATATAGTACACACTAATGTATAGCATGCACTTATTGTTTGTGCAAGAAAGGTATTTGCTCTATGTTTTACCTATCATTAATCTTTTAATGTTTCCTGTTTTAGGAGAGACTCTGTTGTCACCCCTAGTGATGTGTGGACCTCATGGTCTCAAGTTCAATCACCCGGTAGAGCTTAGACTGCCACATTGTGCCTCAGTGAATCCAGACAGCTGGTCTTTCGCTCTCAAGTCAAGTGATTCACCCTCAGGTGGTAATACAATATTGTTATAGTCACCGTACAGTTTGTATGTTTTGTTTTTTAAATTGCTAAGTTTTTTAAATTGGTAAGAGTGTTGGTGCCTCGTTTTTTTCAAATCCCTGATTAATCAACTGATAATCCTTGAGATTCAGTTGACCTTTTATTTGACCTTTTTAAGTTATTTGTTAATCAGTCATTTTGACCTGTGTCATTTTTTTTTAATTTGAAATATCCTTAGTTATTAATACACTTTCTATTTGACTTTTCTTACCTCAAGCAAATCAGTTTACTGTATGCTATTATTCTTTGATAGTTTCTTTAGAAATCATTACACTACAATTATTTGTATGAACTTTTTAAACAATTGACCTTAACGAAATAACTGCTTGACCCTTTTTAGTCAACTTCTCACTTAATATTTTGTTCTTCTCATTCTGCCTCTCATTTGTCCTCTTAATTTAACATCTTATTAAATTATTTGAACTTTTTAGTTAATCAATTGATGTTGTATTTGACCTTTGATAATAATTTATCAATTGACCTCTACCATTCGTTTTGGCATTTTGTACATTAATATTACAATATTACCTTTTCAAACAATTTATATTTAAGTTCAAAATTTGACCTTTGACCCTGTGTTGCAGGTCAGCCTACCCAGTGGCAGAACATGAGCCTAGCTGAGAAAGAAGGTCATGCTCAGAATGGAGGTCGTGTAGGCAAGAACAGTGTCTCAGTGTTAGTTGACCACTTTTGAAATTTTAACCTAGTAACCTACTGACCCAGATCTGACTTGGATACAAAGGTCAAAGTTCATAGGATCATTTGATTGTCTTCAAGACATTAGCTAGATCCACCTCGTATGCCTGTCTATCTTCAAGGGAAACCAGGACCAGCGAGGTCTAACATAAGACCATTCCTGAAGTGTCTTTCCAGTTGGAACGGCATACTAGCCAGGTCACCAGGACACACAGATTGTCTTCTGATCTATTGGCCTTTGAACCTTATAAAGTATTTCTATGGTGGAGCAAATTGAACAGAACAGGGAACATTACAAGATCAAAACAAAGTTGTCTGGTTGTTTGGATTTGTTTTTCAGACTCTCTTTACTTTTGAACTTACAAGGTCATCTGGGTATTTAGAGCTTTTCCTGACGTAGTGACCAAATTTATTGTTGAGCAAGTGACAGATGACCTTGTTTCATGCAGCATTTTAAAGGAAAGAAAGTAGGAAAGGAGCCTTCGTCAATATTCCAGTTGCAGGGTTTTTATGTGTACTTCTTATACTCAGATGGTGAATTTTATCAAAAGCAATATTGTTGTGTTATATAGATATTTGGCTGCCACTTTTGCATAGAAACAACATTTGGTCCATGTTTTAGGATGCCTATTAGTGTCATATCTATGCTGATGTATGTGTACAGCATAGTTTTGCAGTGTAGGGAAGATATTGTATATCTGGGACTTAACGTACCAAATGATTGACATGCTAGTGTAAATGGTGCCAAGGCATTGACCAAATATGTACCTATCTTCCTTGATCATGTATACATGCACCAAAATGGTTGTAAAACATTGTAGATAGATCAACCAATATGCATTCCGAAGTTTAACTCGTGTATCTATGAATTCATATCACCAGAAAAACAACAAAAACAAAGATTTTGCATCTTGTTATTCAGTTAGTATCCCATTTACTTTCCGTCGCATATATGCCCAATGTCTTGAGTGGTTTTAAACAACAGTTTCCACGGTTGTGAAGTTATAGGCTCATAAAAAGTATAAATGGTTGTGTAACTTTTACGTTGACCGTAGTTAATGATCAATTGATTTATTTACATTACAAACCATTGACTTTAATGGTCTTTTGATACATTTAATCTAACAAACCATTGTTGTTTATAGTCAAGTGAAACATTTACTCTTAACAAACCATTGGTGTTTATAGTCAAGTGAAACATTTACTCTTAACAAACCATTGGTGTTTATGGTCATTTTTATTAAACAGTTTTATAATATCTATGGAAGAGAATGGTCATGTTGCTTTAATTTACAGAAGAGTTGCTATTTCTTTCTCAGAAATGAGAAGCCTCATTTTTTTACTTTCGTGTATTGAGGCTTTCATAATGTAAAAGGTTATATTGTAAAAACAAGGGTTCATAAACTAATTGATAAGTGAAATTTAATCCTTATTCTGTTCCTTATTCTTAAAGCAAGTTGATAACAACAGCAAATTGTACAGATGTTGATAAGAAGCTTCAGTTGGGAGTTGGCTGATCTGGATCTACACTGTCCACACTTTCCCAATGCATATTAAGTAGTTTGAAGGTTGAAACATGAGATATTCATAAACTGTTGTCATTTTAAATATTTTTTTCATGTATCTTTTTTAATTCATTTTTTTCATTCCCAATTGTGCTAAACATTTATATACTTTTCTGCCTTCCAAATTGTATTTTTGTGTCATTTTTTGTTGCATTGTGAAGTATTCATTTACGTTCTGTTGATACTTTTTTATGCATGATAACCTTTGTACACTTAGTTCTAACTACTTTTACCTAGTTATCATCATAAAGTGAAATGTTTTTATTTTTATATTTTGTATTGACGATTACCATTCTTCTTTTTTAATTTTTAACCAACATCTCTTAATATGAGTATGTGTGCTTTATTTTACTCCTTAACGATGCCATGAGTTTGAAGGTTATTCTCTATACTGCCACGGTCACTTTATTACAAATGTTAAAATTATACAAACACACTTAGTTGAAATTAGTTAACACCTGTCTTAAGAGACCATTTTAGTCCTGTACGTTGAATGGTGTTTTATCTTGCTGTTGTTCGATACAATTATTTTAATGTTAACACAGTCATGAGTTTTCACAATGTAGAGTTTGGCTTCAGTTTACGGAATATCATCAGGGGTCAGTCGAGTCCCAACATTTCTGTTTCAGTGACTGTGTACCCACATTTTAATTTTTGATTGACTTATGGGGTAGATTTCCAGATTATACAAGATTATGCCATTGTTTTTCATAGCTACAATAAGTGGGAAAATGAGGCATGTCTATTACATTGCTTAGCCCTAAGCTTGATGCCCACATGTTTAGATGGTTTAAGCTCTCTTCTTTTACGATTTTATGTCCTGGCATTTTATGAGGGATAGCCCCATAATGCCTGACTTGAAAGAATTTCAATGGAGGCAGAAACCAGGTAATAAAAAACTAAAACCTCAACCACTAAACTTTAAAGAGTGGACTTATAAAACACATATATATCAAAAGGGTGAAATCAATATATAATAATATAACCAGTGCAGTGAACCCATGTGCATTAAAAGTGACTTAATGGTTTATGACTTTCCCCACTGTGACATCCTTGTATACTGTTCACACACATACTGGTTTATGACTTTCCCCTCTGTGACATCCTTGTATACTGTTCACACACATACTGATTTATCAGCCTTCCAAATGTGATCTCTCAGCATGGTTTTATCTTTGAAAGGGGTGGGTTAGGGTTATTATAAAAAAAATCATAGCATTAATAAATCACAGCCAAGTACCATAAGTTACAATCACAGTTCATTATAAATAAGTCATAAATCATTTTACATAGAAGTCAATATATAATATCACTATACAATTCCATTCATAATTCATTATCAATAATTCATTATATATTTATGTCATGATATAATTACATTCATATTTCATTATCACATTATAGTCACATTTCATTACCAGACTACACTCATTAATCATTAACAAATCTCCGTGTACAAAAGCACTGCACATCACGATCAAATTGTATCTCCAAATTGTATAAAGCAATAACATTTATAAATATTGCAATTACAAATTGTTTTACGAATACACTTTACATTGCATTACACAATTAATGTTTCAGTACAATTCACAGTTCATTAATAAATTTTGTCATTAGTCATTAACAAAGAAAGAAACATGTATTCTTAAAAAATAACATAATACCTTCAGACAGAATGTGGTAGTGTATAGGGATACAATGGTTAGTCATTTGTTGACAGGTCTAAAGTCTTCTAATGGACAGGTGATAACAATATTGATATTGGTGATAAAATTGGTTATAATGAATATGCTGACAATATCAATATTGGTGATATAATTAGTAATAAGGAATAATAATGAATGATAATCAACCAGTGTTGAATTTGTGAGAAAATGGTGTTAATGAATATAAGAACATAATATATAAATTATATTAGTTAAAATTAATATAGATATATAAATATATTTGTTATAGTTAATATGACAACATGCTGATATAATATTGGTTATAAGGACTGATAACACTAATAATAAGTATATAACACCAATAGTGAGTTATAATTGCTATGATGCCAATACTGATACTAGTTATAATATTGGTATAATGAATAAGATAACAATATCGTTTAGTTTTAATTAATATTATAACACCTTAATATTGGTTATAATATTTGTTATAATAAATTATTGTAACAATATTGATATTGGTAATAATGTTCATTATGATTAATATAGACACCATATCTATATTGGTTGTAATACTGGTTATAATGACTATTTCTATGTAAAAGTTGGTTATTAAAATGTTGACATTGGTGGTAATTTTGATTATATGAAATATCGTAAAAATATCCTTATTTAATATAAAGGTGATTGTAAGAAATATTGTGAAGATATAGGTGTTGCTCATAATATTGAATATATGGAAAAAGATAAATGGAAACGTATACTGATCTTAGTTAAGATCTTATTTTTTTGGATTGTGATGTTTTGGTTAAGTTATTCATTGAGTATTGCATTAGGTTACAGTGGTAATACAATGTTTTAATTGGTGATGAGGTTGATGGTAATAAAATGAAAAAGTAGTAAAGATTCGGATACGATTATTACAATGGAGAAAATGTTGAAAGAAGTAATATGGTTATAACCAGTGGTGAACAATATATTACCCTTGGGTGGGGGAGATATTGGATAGATATTACCCTAGAGTAGGGGAGATACTGGTTAGATATTACCCTGGTGTAGGGAAGATATTGGTTAGATATTACCCTGGAGTAGGGGAGATACTGGTTAGATATTACCCTGGTGTAGGGAAGATATTGGTTAGATGAATGATATATTACCCTTAGCTGGGGGATATATTGGTTAGATATTACCCTGGAGTAGGGAAGATATTGGTAAGGTTAATCATATATTACCCTTTGGGTGGGGGAGATATTGGTAAGATATTACCCTGGAGAAGGGAAGATATTGGTTAGATTAACAATATATTTCCCTGTAGCAGGAAGGTATTGATTTGTATAATAGTTGTGATAAGTTAATCAAGGTATTGATATAAATAAATAAATAATAAAGATAATGAAAATTGTGAAAATACTGATGTACATTTAGTATAAAAAATAAAGATAAAGGTATTGATAATTGTTGTTATGTCAGTGTTGTTGGAAGGTGAAAATGGTGTTGTAATGCTAATGGATATAGAAAAGTAATAAATGTTTAGTGGTTGTGATAAGAGGCTTTGGTCATGTTGATGATGATGACGATGAGGTAATTATCATCATAAATATTGTTAACACATACATAATATTGGTGCATACATTAGAAAAAAATCATTCTTTATATTAGTTATATATTTTGCTATTCCAAACTTGATGCAATGTAGATAGGGTTTTTTCCATTGAAACTAAAACATTATTTTGTTACTATTTATATCATTAACTGAAAGTATATTTTAGACTAATTGATTCATCATTTATTTTACTTATTCACATTTCCACAATGTTAATTAGTTATATTAATTTGCAATAGTCTTCTGTGTAAAAAGCCTTCAGCTCAAAGATAGCAAACAGGTTTTAAAACCTGATTTTTATAATGTTTTGTATTAACAACGGGGTACTTAGGTGAAATGGAAATTGTCTCCCTTGTTAGTTAATATCCGAGGTATTCCAAACAGTAGGTAGGTCCTTTTAGTTGGATTTCTTGGACTTTATTGCCTGTTCTTTAGTAGATATTTCAATTACAAACAGATATTTTTTTACTTTTGCATAAATATAAGCTTAAAATCCATTTAAATGCTTATAGAGCTTTGCTATTTAAAAAAGAAAATGGAAGTGTTTGTTGATGATGGTAAACCTGGATATCACAAGAAAGGCAGAAAAGTCAACATACACTCCAAAGAGCTCAAGGATAAAAACCGAGTTAAACAAATAAGAGGTCCTATATGCATTTAGAGATTATTCAAGGGAGACTATTCATTAATGTCTCTCATTCTTTTTTGAAAGCAGCACACAGTCTTCCAAAAGCTGTTACATATTTTGTATTACTTGTTATTGTTTGTTGTTATTGTAGCATTTATAACCAAATATGTATGTGTATATGCTTCTTTGTGTGTGTGTGTGTGTGTGGGTGTGTGTGTGTGTGTGTGTTTGTGTGTGTGTGTATGTGTGTACTGGTTTAAATGTGTGTGTGGACTTGCATAAATGCATATTATTATGCATGTTCCTAAATGAGTACATGTGTATACATTTATGTTTGTCTGGATCTATATGCACATATGTGTGAGTGCTTGTGTGTGAATGTGCATGCACTTAAAAGAACACCTGCATATAAATGCATCCTATTCAAACATCTGTGTAGATCTTTGTGCATATGTGTATTTGTGTCTGGGCATGAAATTGTTCATCTGTTTATACATATACCAGTAAGTGCTTGTATGTATGACTGTATCTTTATATGTATATTTTTTCTCAGATAAAACCTTTGAAGAAAGAGGTAACTTGTGTACAAAAAAAGATATATCTGTAAACCAATTATTTGTGAATTTTATTGCAACCTTCTTGTGTGTTTTTTATATATTTACCCCCACTATATTTACCCCTGTAAATTGTTATGCGTATATTTTAAGAATGGATATATTATACACCTGTCATGTTATATATTTTTGCCCATTTGTAATATCATCCCAGGCTGAGAATGTAGAAATCAAACATATTTTGCATTATAAATAATAAACAATTTATATAACAAATAAACTATGTTGTTTTATATTTTATAATATCCAGTATTTTAACTAATTAACTACATGTGTACAGGATTCTATTACAACTATCCGATACATTATTTTATACCTATTTATAGTCGATTGGGAAATAAGTTCTTTCCGCTTATATTAATCCCTCTCGACTGGTCCACTTCCTGGGTAGAACCAGAACTCAGGTACTGAGTACCTGCAGCAATGTGCAAGAAATAGTCTTGCTCAAGGACTAATATCACATGGTCAGTTTAGGATTTAAACCTAAGACCCTCCGATCCGAAGTCCCACATCATAACCACCAGATCACCGACACCCACAATCAGTTCTAGCAGGTACTGTGTATCTCAAAAAAAGTTCCGGTATATTGAGCAGAAATGTCTAGAAATATTAAATTATATATTCATTTAAATACAGCCAGTAGTCATAATATATATTACATATAGTACTAGGTTATAATTATCGCTATAAAACCTATGTTTCAAACTAAACCAAGAAACAATGTTTGTTTATTGGGTTTATCGTCCTGACAACAGTATTTAAGTTATCTGAAGACGGTGTCCAGTTGAAGCAGATATAGTGCTGCCTTCACTTTATAGCAGGCCGTGAACACCTGGCATGATACTACACCCAGTCACATTATGATGATGATGATGATGATGATGAAGATGATGATGATGATGATGAAGACGATGATGTAGATGATGATGACAATGATGAAGGTGATGGTGATGATGATGATAATGATAATAATGATGACTATGATTAAGATGATCGTGATGATGATGATGATGATGATGAAGACGATATGTACATGATGATGACGATGATGATGACGATGATGATGATGACTATGATAAAGATGATAGTGATGATGATGATGATGATGATGATGATGATGATGATGACGATGATGATGATGATGATGATGATGACTATGATAAAGATAATAGTAATGATGATGATGATGATGGTGATGATGATGTCTATGATAAAGATGATAGTGATGATGATAATGATAATGATGATGATGATGACTATGATAAAGAAAATAGTGATGATGATGATGATGATGATGATGATGATGATGATGATGATGACGAATATGACATCGATGGTTAGAAGAAACTAATCCAAGTGGGGAAGGCGGACAAACATGTTATCACCAGGAAACCCCTGGTAACCACTTATCCCTGGCTTTCAGTTGTACACAGAAACGATTCGATTTTAACCGGGAAGTTTGTCATTTTATAGTTCCGTCGGGCATGTATACTCATGTTTAATGAAGTAAAAACAATCAGGCAAGAACAGTTGTTTGCAAAATATATTCCCCTTTATTACATCCTGGTGCATAAAATGATTTCAGAGAAAACGACAAAAACACACGATTAAAGGAAATTTACTTACAAGGCCAGTTTGATATATATTATAAGCCAATTCATAGAAAATAAAACCACACACGCATACACACACAAACAAAGCAAAAACAACAAAACAACAACAACACCCCCACACACATTATAAGTCAAACTTTAAATAATAAGACACACCAAAACATATATACTGATCAAATTTACACATTGTACGATTTAGAGTCTAATTTGGTATTTGCCGGTATTTTTGCCGATACTGTGCAGTGACTTTTCTATCATTATAGCACAGGGGCACTTATGAGGTGCCCAGGGACTGAACCCGGCTTGTCCATTATACTGACACCGATGAGTCAGGCGTAATGCTGTCCCTTTAGCCCCGAGCGATAGGACGGAAGCCTCTACTACCAACTCTTAAGTCTTTGGTTTTACCCGGCCAGGGCATTTGAACCCGCGACCTCCCGATCCGCAAGCCGACGCTCTACCAATTGAGCTATTGCAGCCGGTGTGTAAATTAATTAAAAACATTTAATACAATTATGAAATAAGAGCATATAAGACAATCAACAAGGAAATTGTATAGACACTTTCAAATAAATGTTAAATAGAAGTAACCATACTAAAAGTAGTAGACGAATAGTGCATTGTAAGAGCATACATAATTTTAAAGTGCTTAAGGATTTCCGACTCTAAACATGACGTCTCTGAATCAGGAAATGGTTGTTATTTCTAGCAAGTATATGCTATAACTTACTTATTGGCAAAGTTTAAGTCAAATTTACCAACTGATAATTTTTTTTTATACATTACTGAAGTTTACTACCCTTGATCGCCAGATTGACCAAAAATCCGACCACCATGCCAGACAAAAGTTAGTATGTTTTCCTTAAAAAATAAAATAATAAAAAAAACAACATGTATTTGTGTGTTGGTCTTTAATAGTACATCACAAATAAATCAACAAACTATTTCCCAGACATAGAATATGTAATTTAGAACAAGATAAATGTTGCAGATCGGCTGTGGATAAGAGGAAAAATGCACAAATGCTAAAAAACATATGTATGTTTTTTACTTATTTTATACTGATGAATACTAGTGTAACAAAGTTTAAGTACATATACATAACCTAGGACACCTAATGAATAAAATAGTATAAAAATTTTACTGCACTGTTAGTGAAAAAAATAAATTTGAAGTTCATCACCCCTCAATTTATTATCGAACACTTTTCACAAATCGAACTAATAAAATTCTGCTTATTTAATCAATGTTATTTTTGAGTTAAAATAACAGCAAAAACGAACACAGTGTGTCAAAAGAATGATGATTATATGTATAAAGGCAAGTTAATGGAGAAAATGGAAACACTTGAAGAAAATGTGCCTTTTTAAGATGTTCATATCGACTCAATGCAGCTGGAAAAGACCAATTACAATTTTGTCATTTACAAAAATAAAATTAAAAACTGTATATATATCTTTCTCAATCTGGTAGAGGGATACAGAAATAATTGTCAAAGTGAAAAAGTAGAAAGAAAAAAGTTGACCATTCGTGCCCATACCGGGATTCGAACCACCAACCCCTTGTTTTGAAGTATTTTAACCTTAACTTTGATACTCTTCAATTGGAGGTGCAGCATTACAGTTCCTCTACCTTAATGCCGACTTCCGGTGTTATCAATCGACGGCATTCGCAGGATCTTCGGGTCTTTCCATACACGTTCGGAAATTTCTTGAGGTTTGTTTTATTGGGTTTATCATTCCTCCAACATTATTTCAGTTATCTGGAGACGGTGTCCACCTGAAGCAGATAAAGTACTGCCTTCACTGTGTGTAGCATACCGTGAACACCTGGCATGATACCACACCCAGTCACATTATCCTGACACCGGGCCAACCAGTCGTGGAACTATCCTTATGTTTGCTTGAGCGTGTGTGTTTTTTTTTAAACGATTTTGGTATGTTGTGGCCAGGGATCGAACCCGGGGACTCCCTACCTGGAGCCGACGCTCTACCGACTGCGCTACTAAGCCCGATTTATTGAAGTAATGTCGTCGCGGTGTTAGGAAAGAAAGGACGAAATTAAGAACAAGACGCCAAGTGTTTTAAAGCGGCTTGGTGAAAGGTTTTAGTAGGTACATGGTACATACATAAAACTAGAACTTTATTTATATAAATTATTTCGTAACTGTCAAATAAAATAGCATGTTGTTTTTTTACAAACGTAAACACCTGACGTTTTTTAACGATTTTGGTATGTTGTGGCTAGAGATCGAACCCGGGGCCTCCTTGCCTGGAGCCGACGCTCTACCGACTGCGCTACAAACGTAAACACGTGACGTATATCAACGCTTCCGCATTTGTAAATACCACGTTGTTCACCCTTAACCGCCTAAATATTGCTGAAAAGCGTCGCAATGAATAACATCATGTTCAAATATAAACAAATTATTACACTTTAATATTGTTATTCCATTTTAATTGCGGATTCTACAAAATTGTTGCACTTTTCCCCTGCAAACTTGACAAAATGTGATAAAGTCTTTAATATAAGCATATACTTGAAGGACAATTATGCATTGCCAGATTGTTGTTGTTGTTTTTTGTTGGTATTTTTGTATTTCTTTGTTTCTTTGTTTGTTTTTATACATTTCACAAGTGACAGGAATACACGTGATGAGTTTCCTGGTAGGCAAGCAATAACTACCAGGATGTTCATTGTATATTAAGATAGAGAAGTACATAGTCGGCGGCCAAAGTTGAAGAGCTTCAATGACTTGCGCACAGTGATTAATGTTTGTGGGACTAAACAATACTAAATTAGACGTCACGACCGGGAAGCTATAAGTTTATTTTGTGTTTATAAATTTGTTTTAAAAAAAGCAGAACTTTCTAAAACCAAATGAATATTGGATTTAATATTGCAGTTGATCATACGTTTGAAGTATTTTTTAACTTTGAGATAAATGCCTTTAAGCCATAACGTTGTAGCGGTTTTAAATGCTATATTTAAGCCATTGAAAGTTTTATGGCTCAGTGCATCATTAAAGTGGTCTGAAGTAAATAGTGGAAATAGTTTAAATAGATGTCGTTGTGTTCACTTGTATTCAAAAAAGTGTCTAGATACGCCTCACTGTGCACACTAAACTGTTTCTGCTATTAGCACGAAGCTAAATATAAACTCCAAGATATTTAACAAAAAAGCTTCGTACCACATTGGAACTCGATCAACTGATCAATTGTAATATTGATGTGTTTCCACCTGGATACGGCTAAGAAATATATTCAACCATCTAAATACAACGATTTCATTCGTGTACCAAATTCTAAACAAAAAAACGGTCATATCTGTATCCAACTATCTGAGTACAACGATAGTATCTAGTATGTACGACCGCCTTCTCATAGTGTTAACCTTTATAATTAGACCATTTACAAACAATTAGAATCTCAACGATCTTTTGTAACAAACGTAAATCTCTACTTTACGATCAACTTTGACCTTCTAGAACCTTCCATGACAGGATGGTACATGTACGATCCGAAGGGCGATAGAGAAAACACCAAAATAAACGACCGGTTTGAAGCTTATTGAATATTAAAGAATATTGAAACAAGAACCCCTCGAATGGCGATTTTAGTGATTTTCTTAGCGATCCTTCTTTGTCAAGCAGGTAGGTAATTTCATATTTTCTCAGATCTTAATGATAGGACATATTCGAGAGTTGCTCATCTGTTCAAGAATATTTTACCGATTTAATAATTGTTTCTGTATTTATTTAAAGGTGGTATCCTACTGGTTGTTTCTGTATGTTGATTTAAAGGTGGTATCCTACTGGTTGTTTATGTATGTTGATTTAAAGGTGGTATCCTACTGGTTGTTTCTGTATTTATTTAAAGGTGGTATCCTATTGGTTGTTTCTGTATGTTGATTTAAAGGTGGTATCCTACTGGTTGTTTCTGTATGTTGATTTAAAGGTGGTATCCTACTGGTTGTTTCTGTATGTTAATTTAAAGGTTGTATCCTACTGGTTGTTTCTGTATGTTGATTTAAAGGTGGTATCCTACTGGTTGTTTCTGTATGTTGATTTAAAGGTGGTCTCCTACTGGTTGTTTCTGTATGTTGATTTAAAGGTGGTCACCTACAGGTTGTTTCTGTATGTTGATTTAAAGGTGGTCTCCTACTGGTTGTTTCTGTATGTTGATTTAAAGGTGGTCTCCTACTGGTTGTTTCTGTATGTTGATTAAAAGGTGGTCTCCTACAGGTTGTTTCTGTATGTTGATTTAAAGGTGGTCGCCTACAGGTTGTTTCTGTATGTTGATTTAAAGGTGGTCTCCTACAGGTTGTTTCTGTATGTTGATTTAAAGGTGGTCTCCTACTGGTTGTTTCTGTATGTTGATTTAAAGGTGGTATCCAACTGGTTGTTTCTGTATGTTGATTTAAAGGTTGTCTCCTACTGGTTGTTTCTGTATGTTGATTTAAAGGTGGTCTCCTACAGGTTGTTTCTGTATGTTGATTTAAAGGTGGTTTCCAACTGGTTGTTTCTGTATGTTGATTTAAAGGTGGTCTCCTACTGGTTGTTTCTGTATGTTGATTTAAAGGTGTTATCCAACTGGTTGATTCTGTATGTTGATTTAAAGGTGGTATCCAACTGGTTGTTTCTGTATGTTGATTTAAAGGTGGTATCCTACTGGTTGTTTCTATATGTTGATTTAAAGGTTGTCTCCTACAGGTTGTTTCTGTATGTTGATTTAAAGGTGGTATCCTACTGGTTGTTTCTGTATGTTGATTTAAAGGTGGTATCCAACTGGTTGTTTTGTATGTTGATTTAAAGGTTGTCTCCTACTGGTTGTTTCTGTAAGTTGATTTAAAGGTTGTCTCCTACTGGTTGTTTCTGTATGTTGATTTAAAGGTGGTCTCCTACTGGTTGTTTCTATATGTTGATTTAAAGGTGGTATCCTACTGGTTGTTTCTTTATGTTGATTTAAAGGTTGTCTCCTACTGGTTGTTTCTGTATGTTGATTTTAAAGTGGTCTCCTACTGGTTGTTTCTGTATGTTGATTTAAAGGTGGTCACCTACTGGATGTTTCTGTATGTTGATTTAAAGGTGGTCACCTACTGGATGTTTCTGTATGTTGATTTAAAGGTGGTCACCTACTGGTTGTTTCTGTATGTTGATTTAAAGGTGGTCACCTACTGGATGTTTCTGTATGTTGATTTAAAAGTGTCTCCTACTGGTTGTTTCTGTATGTTAATTTAAAAGTGGTCACCTACTGGTTGTTTCTGTATGGTGATTTAAAGGTGGTATCCTACTGGTTGTTTCTATATGTTGATTTAAAGGTTGTCTCTTACTGGTTGTTTCTGTATGTTGTTTTAAAGGTGGTCTCCTACTGGTTGTTTCTATATGTTGATTTAAAGGTGGTATCCTACTGGTTGTTTCTTTATGCTGATTTAAAGGTGGTCTCCTACTGGTTGTTTCTGTATGTTGATTTAAAAGTGGTCTCCTACTGTTTGTTTCTGTATGTTGATTTAAAGGTGGTCACCTACTGGATGTTTCTGTATGTTGATTTAAAGGTGGTCACCTACTGGATGTTTCTGTATGTTGATTTAAAGGTGGTCACCTACTGGTTGTTTCTGTATGTTGATTTAAAGGTGGTCACCTACTGGTTGTTTCTGTATGTTGATTTAAAGGTGGTCTCCTACTGGTTGTTTCTGTATGTTGATTTAAAGGTGGTCTCCTACTGGTTGTTTCTGTATGTTGATTTAAAGGTGGTCTTCTACAGGTTGTGTCTGTATGTTGATGTAAAGGTGGTCTCCTACTGGTTGTTTCTGTATGTTGATTTAAAGGTGGTCTCCTACTGGTTGTTTCTGTATGTTGATTTAAAGGTTGTCTCCTACAGGTTGTTTCTGTATGTTGATTTAAAGGTGGTCTCCTACTGGTTGTTTCAGTATGTTGATTTAAAAGTGGTCTCCTACTGGTTGTTTCTGTATGTTAATTTAAAAGTGTCTCCTACTGGTTGTTTCTGTATGTTGATTTAAAGGTTGTCTCCTACTGGATGTTTCTGTATGTTAATTTAAAAGTGTCTCCTACTGGTTGTTTCTGTATGTTGATTTAAAAGTGTCTCCTACTGGTTGTTTCTGTATGTTAATTTAAAGGTTGTCTCCTACTGGTTGTTTCTGTATGTTAATTTAAAAGTGTCTCCTACTGGTTGTTTCTGTATGTTGATTTAAAGGTTGTCTCCTACTGGTTGTTTCTGTATGTTAATTCAAAAGTGTCTCCTATTGGTTGTTTCTATATGTTGCTTTAAAGGTGGTATCCTACTGGTTGTTTCTGTATGTTGATTTAAAGGTGGTGTCCTACTGGTTGCTAGTGGCAACTGGGGTGTTATATTCCACTGTTTACATAAATTTAGGGTATCAATAAGAACAATATATTATATAGAAACAACATTGGTCCAAACTGTCGGGTACCAATTTAAATGTATGCTAAAATTGTATACGCAAATCGCATTGTAAAATAAAAGGTTAAATATATACTACTTTTCATAAATATTTCTCCAGTTTTTTTTTTATTTTATTTTTTACTTTTATTTATTGCATGAAACCTCTTTCCACCAAAACCAAACAAAGCAGGAATTGTCTGTTAGACCCATATGTACAGCATCGTAAAGGGATATTTTGTTTATCATGCAAGCTCATCAGGGTGTTGAAAGACAATTACATTCACATGGGAAATATTCCGCAAACACCAAGAGACGAAGTGCATAACAAATCCTCCAAATATTTTAATAGTATGTTTTAATTGAATTTATTAGCCATTTTTAATATCGGTAAAACATCTTTAATTCACACAAATAAACACAACATAAAAACGTACATCTATACTTTTGACGAAATAAAAAAAAATTCTTTAATAAGTAAAAACACAATTGAATAAAGTGAACTAAAGTGAATATGTTATTTGTAGTTGCTCCACAACACGATGTGTTACGCTGTTTTATAAAACCTTGAAATAATTTCTGAAGTAGAGATTGACACCTAAGTACATTTAAGTAAGAATGTAATAATCATATATCTCATTATTGTTTAGCGGTGGGTAAGCGTGTGCTTGATAAGGTTACTTGCAATAACATTATCTCGCCTTGCGCCTATATATGTAGTCATTAATGATGTTCACTTATACTGACAGCTGCCAACCAACGCGTGATTCACTAGCTGAACAAAGAACAACCTACTAGCCATGCTAATAATCTAAAATAATGTATAATAACAGATGACGTCAACTGTTCATATTCATACCCTGTATACAGTGAATGACATCATTAATTACATATAACATTACTGATACTCCTTCTGTCATATGTTTATTCCCGCATGAGTCGGACGACATTAAGGTTTGTTAAAAAACGCATACATGTTTATCTGTTTAAACTGGACTATTTCAGCTGAGTCGCAGTGTCCTATCAATTGTCAGAAATGCTCTGGGATAAACAGGTGTGACATCTGTAAACCTGGATATTACAAACGCGCTTACAACCACTATGATGACTGTACTCAATGCATAACTGGTTGTAGAACTTGTTCTTCGTGGACACGATGTATTTTATGTGAAAATGGATACGTCTTGTCACAGGAGAAGTGCCGACCGTGTTCCGCAAATTGTGCAAGTTGTTTCCTGCCAAGGACATGTGACAGTTGTAATACTGGATATTATGTCCATAGCAACCAATATTGTTATCCCTGTCCAGACAGATGCAACACATGTTCAAATAGGACAAACTGTCAGACTTGCTATAATGGCTACTACCTTCAAAACTCTGACTGTATCAAATGCCCAGAAGCATGTTTCACGTGTAGCTCGCAATATAGGTGTACTTCCTGTCATACTGGCTTTTATCTGCCTTACAACTACCTATCGACCAACTGGAAATGCATGGAATGTCCTGCAGGATGTGCCACTTGCACGGCCCTTGACAAATGTGAAAGCTGCAGCAATGGCTTCTACCTAAGTAACAACTACTGCCATGGATGTCCTAAAAATTGCAAGACGTGCAAACACAACAGTTATTGTTACACATGCAAAGCAGGATTTTATGGCCACCTGTGTAATTACAAATGCTCACAAGGATGTCTTGATAAAGAATGTAATCAAAACGATGGGGTGTGTAGTAGGGAATGTGTTGTTGGTTTTCAAGGACAGTTTTGTAATGTGTCATGTTCGAAAGGGTGTCACGGGAAAAGATGTAACAAACAAACAGGTCTGTGTGTGAATGGATGTCTCAATGGATATTATGGTGAAACGTGTCAGCAATGCTCTGAATGGTGCTTAAACATGACATGTGAGCAGGTTGATGGACGATGTACACATGGATGCGTAGATGGGTATTACAAATACGAAAGAAGATGCGGAAAGTGTTCAGATAATTGCAAAACATGTTCATCTTCTTCTACATGTACATCGTGCTATGAAGGTTCTTATAAGGATAAGTGTGACACTTCGTGTCCATATTGTAAGCCTGGTGGATGCCACTTTCGAAATGGCACTTGTACACATGGGTGTAAGGATGGGTATTTTCAAAGTACAAATATGTGTTTGCATTGTCCAGACAAGTGTTCTAAGTGCAAATCTATTACGTCCTGTGTAGAATGTCAATCTGGCTATTTCGGAAAAACGTGTGAACAACGATGTTTTAACAACTGTCTTTCATGCTTTGATGATGATAATTGCAACAAGACATCAAATGCGGTTCCAAGCTGCTTTCAGGACAACGGGACATGTTTTTATGGCTGCGTCAGCGGATTCACGGGACATAACTGCACAAAAGGTCAGTTTATATATACAATTTTACGTTCTTGGACAGACTTAGCAATAAGTATATGTTTTTTTAATCTTATCATAACATAATTTATAAGAGACAGAAGTCAGAAAAGGTGTTGTTGATAGACATGTAATCCTTAAGAGATAAACAAATCGGGGTGGGGCACAAATCAAAATAAACATACCAATCTATAAAGATTTAAACCTTTGCCAAATAATTGTGTTACTGTTTTGAAATTGTGTTGTTTTTTCAAGTAACGCCGACGTCCAGTAGTGGTAACTAAAGCAGGAACGTATGAACAAATTACGCCAATAAGTCGCTTATGTCAATCTTTACGACGTTACTTCGACAGAAAGTTAACCACTGAAAACTCATATAAGCTAGAGACGATACATACAGTCATATTAGCCACGTGAATAAAATGGGCTGATTTGTCAAAAAACACCAGATGAGAATGCTTGTATATCCATGTCGCGCATTACTTGCGTCGTGTAACAAAGAATATATGATGTCTGCGGAACCATCCAAACACAGTCCTGCTGGAAACGTGCTGAAAGAAGTACTGCTGCATATATGTATCTGTCTTTCTGTCTGTGTCTCTGTCTTTCTCGTTGTCTCTCTGCTATTGATATGTAAATACTGATGCGAATAGTTTACATTATGGTGGCGGTGATGGTTTTTGTTGGTTATGATGATGATTGTATTTCATAGCTAACCAAAGGCGGAAACATTTTATCTGCGTTTTATCCACCAACAACTGACTGCTGGTTTACATTAGTTAACAGGAAAAGCTTCGACAATAAAACTGGCCATTTTGTAACTCAGATACGCATGTAGATTGATAATGAACATAGTGAAAACCCACGGATATAAATTATTGCGTAACAATTAAACCGATCAGACTTTTGTTTATGACAAACGTAAACACCCGATGTACATTAACGCATGAGCATTTCGGAAATATGCAAAATTGTTGACCTTAAACCGCCAGAACATTACAGAATAGCGTCGCGACATTTTGGGTTCTACGTTTTGGAGACTACACACAAGTTTGAACGACAACAAGTTCATTTATAATCTGACTGAAGTGATATTTTTATTTCATTAATCATGTTGGTCTGGCATTTAAAAAGACCGCATATATGACCAACTGTTATCAATTCATTCAAATGTAAAGAGTATACTTGAAATGATAATGATGCGGTAACGGTACATTAAATCCATTTATAAGTGACAGGACGACACGTGGTGGGTTGCTGATTGGCGACCAATAGCTAGTATTATATTCATTGTTCGTGAAAATGCAAAAATACATTATCCGCGGCCAAAGTTCAGACGCTTCAAACGCTAGAAAACAGTGATAGTTGTCTGCTGGATTGAGCAATGTGTAAATTTGACGTTAAAGCGACTAAAAGACAATTAGTTTATTGTGGAATTATTTATTAGCGAAATAGTCTAAAACCCAGATAGTTATTGAAGACGATTTGTAGAGTTTATTCGATGTAAAAAAATATCGGCATGTTCAACTTTAAATGATTTTGTTGCACATTGCATCTTTGAGTTATTCTTAGATCATTACTCGTCATGTTTAAACGTAGTTAAAAGCATAATGTTTGGTCAGATAGTAACATACATGTAATCATAATAAATATGTAAAAATACTACATTGTACAGATGTCGGGATAGAACCACCGGCGCACCGCAAGTCAGACGTTCTCACATTAAGTCCTTGGCCCTGAACGGGACTTGAACCCAGGCGGTGAGAGACTTAGCAGTCAGAGGACTTACAAATAGGCGACTCTTCCACTACGCTATGGGCGCCCCACTCATTTGTATTCAAGCTTAATGTACATTCGCTTAACTGTGTATACTAAACTTTTTTGCTATATACACAATACGAAATGTTAAACCCAAGACATTCAACAAAAGAACAGATAATTGATGGTCTCATTATAAGGGTTAGCATTGTGAGAAGGCGGTCGTACAAAAATATTCTCGTTGTAATCCGATTATTGGATACAAGTATGATCGATTTTGTTCAGAATTTTGTACACAAATGAGGTCTTTGTTTTAAGGTGGTCGAAGACATATTTTTGCTGTCTCCAGGTGGCACAGTGGATTTCGATCAGCAAACAAAACACACTTAAACAAAGTTTTCGTTAAATTAACTTTTATAAACAACATGAAAATCTAGGACGATCAAAATTTACTCTGAAGACAATCGTAGAAAAACCCAATCGGATATGAGAATATTGTTGGTTTTCTTAGCGACCAGCCTCAGACAAGGAGGTAAACAATATTAACATTTTCTCAGATCCTAATGATAAAAATATTCGAGAGTTGCAAGTTTATTTTAAACCGATAAGTTTATAGGTTCTGATAAAGTGATTTTAAGTCGGTAGTCAACAGTTTCGTAGTGACTAGTGGGGTGTTTTGCTGACCTTTTGCACTTTTCACATAGATGTTGGGTATCCTCAATGAGAACAAAAGAAATATGGCTGTTTTAGACAAAAATATGGTCCAACTCTCGGGTACCAACTAAAAAGTTTTCCAAAACTATATACGAAAACTATATTGTTTAATAAAATGTTAAACATATTATACTTTTTTCAAAAATAATTATCCAGTTTTCATTTGTATTTTAAGTTATTGTATGAAACCTCTTTCCAAAAAAAAATACACGCAACACAATGCAAAGGCAATACCGGTATTTTACAAGACCTCTATGTACAGCATTGTGAACACTTTTAAATATTGATCGTGCAAGCACATCACGGTGGTGAAAGACACCATTTATATTACATCCTTGTCGGAAATAATTCCTAAAAGAATTGTTAAAACCAAGAGAGGAAGTGCATTACAATGACACCAAATATTTTACTAATGAGCTTTTATTAAACTGATTAGTTATCATTGAATGTCGCTAAAACATCGTTAATTTACACGAAAGACACAACGAAAAAAACGTACATAAACTGTATACATGTCTATAGTTTTGACGAAATAAAGATTTAGTTAATAAATAAACAAAATTGAATACAGTAAACTATAGGCATGTGCTATTTGTAGTTGCCTCACAACAAAATGGAGATTAACAGTTAAATATCAGTTAATCTAATTATTGTTCACAACCACAAATTGCTCAAAGTGATGTATATCGTTGAGTAGAGATAAGCTTCTCTCTGCATATTATGTATGTATATGCCTACACAAATACGTATGTACTTATGTATGTATGTAATTATATTTGTATGTGGTAAGAGGCGGTACACCGTATAGTTTTCTTTATATGATATCATGTTGCACAGTTACTATTATCGTTTCGTGCTAAATAGCAATATTTCAAAAATGAAGCAAACATTGATCGAATATTGAATAAAACTTCTGATCAGATACTCGCCGGATTATAAAGAGATGGCCTTTCTTCGTGAAGGCATACATGTCTGAATATTCTTTTTAAAGGTTATTATTCTGAACACGATTATACCTTAGATCTACCTCTAACTTGCCCATTTACCCAACTGTCATAGTGGGACGACCTCCAGCTTTGTATAGAAAAACAACACTTTTCAAAAAAAGGTGAAACTCTATTTTACCGGACAGAATGAATAGCAGTGCCCTGTCAACTGTGAGAACTGCTCTAGGCAACAGACTTGTTACAGTTGCAAACAAGGATATTACAAAATCATCCGCCGGCTTGGAAAATGTACTCGATGCCCTAAAGGCTGTACAACTTTATCTTCGACGCCAGAATGTTTATCATGCGAAAATGGATACTTCTTGTCTCAGGATTGGTGCTATGTTTGTCCTGACAATTGTGACTTATGTTATCAGCAATCTACGACGTAAGTTGCAAATCTGGATATTATCTCACCACCAACCAATGCTATCAATATTCAGACAGATTCATGGCATGCTCGAATTGGACAAACTGTCAATATTGCACAAAGGGTTACTACCTTCAAGTTTCCGACTGTATCAATGTCCAGAAATATGTTCGATGCGTAGCTCGCAATACACGTGTAGTTCCTGTCATACTGGCTTCTACCTGCCTTACAACATCAGATGTGAGGAATCTCCTCCAGGTTGTGCCTCCTGCGCGGCCTTCGACAAATGTGGAAGCTTCAGCAATGCTTTCTACCTCAGTAACAACTATTGCTATGCATGTCCTAAGA
Source organism: Sinonovacula constricta (assembly GCA_007844125.1). Taxonomy (NCBI): domain Eukaryota; kingdom Metazoa; phylum Mollusca; class Bivalvia; order Cardiida; family Solecurtidae; genus Sinonovacula; species Sinonovacula constricta. The sequence continues at coordinate 19,339,471 of CM017570.1, read as the reverse complement.
TTTGGGATACGTGTGCACCAAACGGTTATTGTTACACTTGCAACACAGGATTATATGACCACCTGTGCAATTGCAAATGCCCAGAAGGATGTCTCGATAAAGAATGTAATCTAATCCATGGGGAGTGTCGTGCTGAATGTCAGTTTATATATTTATTTTTTACATTCTAAGAATCGACCCAGCATATGTTTTTTCTTAATCATATCATAGTACAATTAATAAGAGAATGGTGAGTCAGCAACAAAACCATTGTTGTTAATATGCATGTAATACTTAAGAGACAAGCCAAAAGGTTGGGCACAAATCAAAAGAAAAATACCAATCTATCAACATCATCTATCATCGTCAAATTAATGTGTTACTGTTTTAAAATTTTAAAAATGTATCGTTTCGTCCAGTAATGTGTGGCATGTACATATTTCATTAATGAATAACAAATAGTGATAAAAAATGTTTGACGTTTTTATTTCTCAGAAATTCCCACATCCAATCAACGCACTATGGTTCCTGCAATTATGGGTTCGGCTCTTGGTGCGGTACTTATTGTGGCAGTCGCAGTCGCGTTGTTGCTGATACTCAGGTCAGTTATCTTATTTGTTTGCATTATGCTGGCATTTGTTTTTGTTGTCGAATGTGAACTTAGTCTTGAATGTTGTAAGTACTTAGGCAATGTCATATTTCCAAATTTCGGAAGTTCAGGTAATCGATTAAATAATAAAATAATGTTTTGTTTGTTGTTGAAATACATCGCAGCGACTAATTATGATCTGTATAGCAGCGGCCAGCATTTATGTGAAGGAAGTCCCAAGACAGATGTCTAGAGATGTCTAGAGAGAACCACCGGCACATCGCAAGTCATAAAAGAAATATGATCAGCTACTAAGGCAAAAAATATTCACGACTATGTAATTATGAATGAACTCTTAGTTGAGGGAGGCTCAAGCTGAAGCAAATGCAAGTTACGTTAAGTTTATAAACAGAAACACTGAAAGCGGACATTGTATAAAAAGACTCTCGAATAACAATTTTTAAATACCATAAAATCAGACCAACCCACATACACACGTCACACTAAGGAATATTTTTTTCGAAGTGACCATCCGTTTTTCTGTTGTTCATTTTTTAGAAATTTATGTTAGTGATAAGCGAACTTCCATGCAAACAAATGCATATACTTATATTGATTACCTTAATTTTATATTGCCATAATGGACTACTGTAGATGAGCAGTTAGAGTTGCTTTGAGTAACTCTCAAGCCAGTCACCGCCTGGGTTTAATTCCCGGGCTTGACCAAAATCTAATGTGAAACGGTCTTCCAGCTGACATGCAGTACGTTGTTGGTTCTAGCGAGAAATTTGCCTGCGATGTTCCTCCAGCAAATAAATACAGGCTTATATGGCCTTATTATCTGGTGCGATGTACCTTAAATCAAATATACTCATTTCAGGAGCAAACGCAACAAGGTTACAAAATCTCCTGTATGTGAGGTTTCCAACCCTCAGCATGTCAGGCCTTCCATTCGAAATCCTACATACGACGCTTCTATCATTAACAATTGGGCCAGGTCAGAGGTTAAGCCTGATTCAAATGACCATGTATACGCCGTCGTCCAGAAGGTTCAATTGAAGCAGAATCCAGCCAGCGGGATGGACAAATCAGAAACTGACGACAATGTTTACGACGTAACTTCGACAGAGAGACCACCAGCGAAAGCTCAGCGGCATACAAGGTTGGGAGCCGCAAAAACGGGAGACGATACATACAGTCATATTAGTCATGTGAATAAAATGGGACGTTTTGTCAATGAACACCAGGTGGATTGCGAGACTGTGTATGACCATGTTTCGCACGACGTGGGTCTTCCGAGTAACGAAGGGACATATAATTTCGCCGGGAGCTTACAGTCGCAGTCGTGTGGGAGGCGCACTGAGAGGATGCGGACAAACAGCCCAAACCTTGTCGACGGAAGGCAAGATAAAGATGACACTTACAGTCATACAAACCAGCGATTTGTCACAAGCAACACAGATCATGCGACATATAACACCACATGTGATTTAATGCTGCCACAGAGTATGAAAGATGATCAAGCCGACTGAAAAAAAGCAAGTAGAAAAAATGAGCAAGATGAACATACATATGACTGTGTTCCAATGGACAACAATAGATTAGGGCTAGGTGTCGTATTATATATTGACTCTTGATGGGATGGAAAACACATCCGCAAAATAGATAACAATTGAAATGGTAGAATTATTAATAGTAAGTGAATACACTCCAAATAATGGACCTTTCAAATGGTACAATTTGTATAGGACTTAAAACACATAAAATAATGAATAGTCTAAAAGTTACAATTGTTAATTGGACGTAATGAAAGCTAAATCATGAATTATTACCTGGTACAATTGTTTAAAGGGACGTAAATTCAAACCAAATAATGAACAAACGATTGAAATGTGGCAATTGTGAGTTGGACTTGAAAACACGCCGAATAATGAACAACATCATTGGTTAGAATTGTACGCAGAAGTTAGACACAGAAAATATACAACGGTTCTATGGAGTATGTACGTAGTTGGTTATTTGATAGAGTGTCTGACTCAACAAATGATTTACAAAAACTGCTGCAATTTATAACACAGCCGGTAGTCAAATGTTGTGTTGTCAGATAAAGCGACATTTGTAAATCTTCTTGACTATCCAGTATTTACTTCTTTACTCTCGATGTGAGATTAAGTGTTGTAAGTCCCCCTTGACTCCAATCTCAAATTTAGTTAGATCATCTTAAAAACCACTTTAAAGCTGAAGAGAACTGACCATTACCACCCTTCCGGAAGTCTAAGAAGTGGATTACTTTATCCGGCTGAAGGTTTGTAGGAACAATGTCAGGAAAATATGAGTTTCAGCTGGCATGCTGGTTGCTCCACTGTCCTAGGAGACTGATGAGTTAATGGGTTCGTGTTTATTCACATTTATTTCCTGAACATCTGCCAAGACGGCAAGCTCTTGGCCATGGCGCCGCCGGTATCTACATTGAGAAAGTGAAGCTTTGTATGATGACAGTAATGTATGTGTATGTTCTCTCCGGAAAGGTGGAATGATTGATTTTCATTCAGTTTCTAACTGTGAAAGTTGATGGCATATCATAGTTTGTTCGAAGGAGTAATCTTGTTCGCGTGGCTCGTTCTTCCACAACTCCTGCCATGACAACATTGTATAAAATATTAGTGGTTAGATAAGAAAAAGTGTCCATCATATTTCCCCAAATTTCCGACGTCCAAGGAATAGTTTAAATAATATTAATATGTTTTTGTTTCTGGATAGCACCATCCTATTAATAGTAGTTTCTATTTTTATTCTAAACCCAATACAATGGATATATTACCTTTTCAATAAGTTAGAATTAAAAATTGTATGCGTCTTCAAATTGCTTAACATTATTTTGTTTTATTACTTATTATTGAAAAATGCACTGTTGATAATCAAATGATAGTTATGATGTAAAGTAATGCACATATATGTGTCTGTTTATGTAAATCAATATGTATAATAATAATGCATATAGGCTTTTGTGTATGAGTCGATGCTAATCTGTGTGTTGTACACGTACCGATAGATGTGTACCGGTAAATGCATTTAATTATGCATGTTCATATATATGTGTACATGGAGCCATATCTATTTATCCACTTCTTGATTCAACAAGTTATTTTCATTTATAATTAAGACTTTTGTGTAGTTCTTCTAATCGAAATAATACCTCTTTCTTTAAAACACCATGTTGTCTCTATTTTTCAATGACGTTTCTACTTTCGTTGTAACTTTTCAAAGAAAAGTTCAGCGCTTGGACACTTTTTATTCAAATAGATCGGTTTTCTTCATTAATTGCATTTGAGAAACCCAGCAGGAAGTGAAATGTTAGAGTTCTGTAAAACCGGGTTAAGCACCTTAGTCGTCCATATTGCCAACTGACCGTTCCAAAGAGATAATTGTCGTGTTGGCTCTTTTTGCTAAACTACTAATCACAGATTTTTTCTTAGTTTTACATTTGGCTTGCATATGAATACCACTGTCCTGTGCCTTTTCAAATATTCGTATATATTGCAATGCTCCTAGGAATTGTCAATTTTTTTATTTTTGTTTATATTTTTAGACGTGTGTATTTGATATTCATAGAATAATTGTAATTATGTGTAAAGACATATAGTTATTATTTTACAAAAAGGTATATTTGATTCTGTTAACCATATGTTTGTGTGTTTAATTGTAACTTTCTTCTTGCCATCTATTTACCCCTAAACTCATCCCTTGAATAAGCTTTTTTAAAGATATGTGTGTGTGTGTGTCCATTTAAAATACCATCGTAGGTTGAGAGTGTAGATTTTTTTGCAAAATATATTTAAAAATAAACTTCCAGTGTCCTTATTTATGTTAATATTAGACCCAACACCTGTTGAAGCTCTAAACATAGATGTATTCTCAATTATTTACTGTCAGCTGTTTGCACGCTTACTAAGACATACTGCATAAACTTGGTATAAAATACTACAGGTCCTGGTTATTCAGCACTAGGGGATTTGCGGACAATGAACATAAAATTCGAGTGATGCCCAATCAAAAGATATATGCACAACTATATTATTCTCAATAATAATAATCTATTATTCTTTTCCAGTTTTGACATGAAGCTGAATAGAAATATATACGTCAGTATTGACAACTTGAAAATAAATCTGCGAATGGTTGATGTCAATTGACGTCAATTGATTTAGTAAAAATAGGATATATATCCGAAAGCTTGAATTATGATAGCGGTGGCTGGTTTCGCTGTTGATGTTAGTGATGTTGTTAATGTTGATAATGTTCTTGTTGTTGGTGATGATGATGATGGTGATAACTATGATGATGATGATGATGATGATGATGATGATGATGATGATGATGATAGAGATGATGATGATGACGACGACGAAAGTGGGGGTCAAATATGAGAACATCCTTCAATAAGTTTACATGGAGTGCAAAAACATAAGAAAATTATAAGAAAAACACGAGAATGAAAAATTGATTATATGGCTCTATTAAATTGTTAAATATTGTAATTAAACCATTTGTCGGTAGGCATTTACAGGGACTGATCTTAACTTTCGTGAGATGCAACGTTTGGTTTAATACCATTAAAAGTGTCAACGTTCTGAAGAGACAATTACATGTATAAAGCATGAGAATCCATTTATAGGGAATAATCTACGTGTTCTTTGTTACCATTGTTAACTGTGGTTTATGTGGTTATATGGATACTTAGGGGATTGGGAGAACAATACGTGTTCTTTGATGACATTGTTAACAGTGGTTGATGTTGTTGGATTTTCTTTTGTTCTACATAGTAGGGTTTATAAAATACATCAGATTATTTAGCTAGGGTTAGGGTCACTGTTATGAAACTACATTCAGTTCAAGATTATTATTTAAATCCAGGAAAATAATTCAGTGTTTAAGTTGTGAATTCTCAACGACTTCCGTAGTATAAAAATATATCATCGTTATCTCCTCCTTATATAAATCTATTTTGTTTATGTACTTTCCAGTAAGCAAAATTCAAGATAGTAGTTTTGAGACACATAGAAGATGGTTCAGTAAATCGAAATGACTTACAATTGAATTAATTTCAGAGTGTATTCTTGGTTCTGACTTAAACGACAATATGATGAATACGGAGGTTATGTTAAAAACATTAAAATGGTTGTAATATATTAAAACTATAAACATTAATGATTCAAGGTTCAGTGACGTATTTTGGTAGAGAATAGGATTGCTTTATAAGTTAAACCAGATTCGCATGGTACTAAATACGCTTTTTAACACATTTCATAAGTTTTATCATGTTGTGTTCTATATCGGCTAGCAAAATGGACAGCTTTAAATATGGGAAGTAATAAGTTTAGGTATTTTTATAAATCAAACTTTTTTTTAAAACTGTTATGGGTTATGTAAAACAGCATGTATGCCAGAGTCATTATGGCTGTAATGGACAGATAGCTTTATACGCATCTTATTTGAATTTAAAGTTAAGTTTGACAGCTAGATTCTGATCCCATTGATTCCATTGGCCTTTCGTTCTTGGTGATGGGCTGTTGAAACTGGGAGACCCTTATAAGACGTGATCGACTCTTGGATTTCATATATTATCGCATTGTGACTAATTCATATTCAACATATATCATCAATTGTTAGATCTCTAGATTGAGATTGAAAAGTATCTTTAAACGGCTTATACACATATATATAAATTTATTCTTCAGTGTATTTATTAAAACCAAATTTTACTCCAATTATTACAAGTATAATTAATTTCTGTGGTTTATAATGACATCTAATTTCAGTCGCATAAAGGAAAGACAAATCAAGACTCATGCATGACGTTGTTAATAAACACATATATTGTTGGTGATACATCTAGCAAAAAATCTGCATAATGTGTTTTAATGTCATGAATATTTATTTAATATTTGAGTTATTTTAAACATGTTGTTGACAAATAAAAATGCGAAAAATTATAAATGGTAATAATAAAAAGACAAGTTCCTATAAGCATTGCTACATATATTAAAATTTGAATTGGCACGAGGGAGAGGTATTCAAATGCCATTAAAACGTAATGGTAACAAACAACCGAGACGAGACATAAAATGAAGTAAATCCAGCAGTTAACGCCTTGAAATGATCAGTAGGCGAAAGGGCTGATTTGGAGTTTTGAAACAGGTTTTTCCGAGCTCTAACGTCGCGCTTTCATAAGGATTTCCCAAATGCAAGCAGTAAATAGAAACATCATTTTTAAACAAAACTTCCAAGTGACGAGGTACTCTTAGCGAAAAGTTATGACGACATTACAACAAAAGTTGTGACGTCATTAAAAATAATGTCCATATTGAGACGAACAATGCAACCTGAAATGTCTTATTTTTATGCATAACTACACATCACTATTAATGATGCCTGTTTATATGATCTTCTGAATATTTAAGAAAGAGTTGTGCAACATAAATAGGATTAAACGTACAATACTTTATGCATTATATATTATGCAAAACAACACATTAAAATACATCATAAATGCAAGATTGACAAGATTTAAATTTCTAATAATTAGACATAATCACACACTCGGTTTCGGAAAGATCATGACAAATCATACCTGCAATAAGAATATGGTAAAGTGTTTCTTTCTTAAAACACAACTTGATGGAACATAATCCTGTTTATCACAATTTTGATGTTAAAGTGAATGCAAGTGGTAAATCTTAATGAGATATTTGAAATAGTAAATTAATTTCAAGAGTAAAATAATTTCATGAGACATTGCTGTATAAAAAGATTCTTAATTTAAAACATCAATACACAACTTCATGCTACGTAATAATATAACTGATCATTCTTGTTTCGATAATTATGTCCGAGGGGTATCTTCGTATTTGTGACATATTATTGAGCATGCTATTCCTTAGTTTAAATACGTATCTTAACATTTCATGCACGTCTTTCTTTAACCGGCATGTCTTCATATGTCCTGATTTCGCAGGTATATGTGGTCTTGAGGGACTTAAGTGCAATAAAAGAAAAGATCGAAAGGTAAATAAAGATCTTTATGCGCTTTTACAGAAGATATGTAGCTTAAGCCGGATGCGAAGTTAAGTGTTTTCTCGTGGTATTAAACGCTTCCTGATTTTGAATATATTGTGCTTTGGTCTATATTAAGCTGGCTATAAACGATATTAATTATTATCATATGCACTTGATAAATGATTCAATTGAAAAACGTAAATTTTGTTCAAACTGGTCTTGTAATAAACATTTTATAACCATATTGACACACCATTTTCTACCCTATTTGTGAAATTACTCATTTTTGATGTTATGTCATAAATTGTTTGTCTGAGTTTAGAATCTTCTTTCATAAACAATTCAACAAACCGGATTGAGCATATCAAATATTCCAACATATGTGGTAAGATCGAACATTTATACACTGTCGAATCTTGAAATCATTCTGTTTTAAGATTCAGCGATTAGTGTGAAATGTCTTCTCACATCTGTCTGAAAGACTTTCGTAGTGCACCAGCCAAAGGATGTCCCGCCTAAATTACAGTATCGTCTGATTGTATACAGGACATGTTACAACATGAATAAACTTGTTCCATTTAGTCAAATTAAATAAGCCATTAGAAGGTTGCGATAAGAATAATAACAAGTTCGGCATGCAATAACAGCAATGGCTAATTATTATGCACGATTATAGTACACGTAACATTGAGCTCACTTTTCAAAGCATTATAGATTCAAATATTTTACTATGAACGTTGTTAGCTTTGGAAAGAGAATAAAAGAAACGACATTATTTTAAACATATAACATGAATCATTACTAAAGTAAAGTCGTGTATGTTGGCAATGCTGCAATCACGATGTATTGTATAAAATATGCATGATAAAAGACTACGTGTCTCTTGTGAACATTCGCCAAAGCGCTCGCCTCTATACATGAATACAGCCGCTATATGTGTATACATTGCTGATACTATTTGTGGGGCTATGATAGAAGTTGATTTTGCGGTAATTTAACATAAAAAATGGCTGCTGGTATTCCATTGTTAACAGGAAAAGTTTCAACCTTATACGGAAACTGGTCATTTTGTAATTCCGTTGCGCATGTAGATTAATAATGAGCGTAGTGAAAACATACAGGCGCGGATATAAATTCTTGCGTAACAATTAAATGGATAAAAAAAGTACACGAGATGTATATTAACAAATGCGCAGTTCGGACATAGAGTTATTAACCTTAAACCACCTATACAATGCAGAATAGCGTCGCGACGTTTTGACTTCTACCTTTGTGAGACTACAGACGCTTTTCTTGTTCATTTGTAATCTGATTATCAGAGGTAATATTTTTATTTCATTATTCATGGCGGTTTAACAAAGTTTGTAGATTTTAACCCTCCCCCTCACCCCCCTCACCCCTCTACAAAAAACACTGACGAATGCAATTTTGACAAACTGTGACCAATTCATTTTAGTATAAGGGTGTACTTTAAATGAAAATGACGCGTTACCAGTACTCTATATACATTTCAATTTCAATGTGACAGGATGACACGTGATGCGTTTTCTGATTGGTGAACAACAGCAAACCGGATTTTATTTTACATGAAGATCGAACAATACATAATCCGCGGGGAAAGTTCACAGGCTTCAAACGCTAGAAAACAGTGATTGTTGTCAGTAGGACTGAACAATATGTTAATTTGAGGTTAAAGCGACCGCAAAATAATTAGTTTATTGTGGATTTATAGATTGACGAAACATTCTAAAACCTAACATGAGAATATTTCTGGTTTTCATAGCGATTCTCCTTTGCCATGGACGTAAGTAATCATTCACATTTTCTCGGACCTTAATGATTGAAAATATTCGAAAGTTGCAAGTTTATTTATAAATAAATGTTAAACCGATTCGTTAATTGTTTATGGTATATTGATTTAAAGGTGGTAGCCTACATTTTGCTACTGACTAGTGGGGTGTTTTGTTGCACTTTTCAGATATCTGTTGAGTATCAGTGAGAACAAACACAAATAAATCTTGTCCAAACTATTACGACCAACTTTAACGTATACTAAAACTGTATACGAAAATGTTAAGTAAGGTTTAACATATTTTTCATAAATAATCCTCTAGTGTTCATTTGTATTTTAAAGTATGCATGAGACCTCTATCCACCAAACAAGAAACGCAAAACAGGAATCATCTTTAAGAACCTATATGTACAGAATTGTGAACACTTTGAGATATTTTGTTGTTCGTGCAAGCTCACTACTTTACTAGTCAGCTTTTTATTTAAATTTGTTCATTTAATGAAGGCAATGTATCGTTATTTCATACAAATGACACAACCAGAAGAAACGTACGTATACTGTATACATATATATACTTTTAATAAAGTAAATTACCAGCTGTTGTAACTTGGAGTTCATTCACAACGTATTAATGTATCACAACGTATTGTACTGTGCAGTTTTATAAAACGTTAAGATAACTTCTAAAATACAGATTGACACTTAAGAATCATTTAAGTAAGAATGTAATAAATATATATCTAATTACTGTTCATGACCACATAATGTCCAACAATTGCTCTATAGCATGTTTATTGTGGCGTGAAGATCTGTTTCTTTCTAATATTAAACCCAAGACCTATTGTAGCTTCAAACTTAATTATATTCTCATTTTTTACTGACATTTGCTTTCACACGTAGGACGACATACTACAATAGACTTGCAAGAAAATAGTTCCTGTCCTGCTTGTTTAGCACTGGGTGCGACCATGGCAAAGTTGATTTTGCGGAACAGAAACGTCGGATAATACCCAATTTAAATAACAGAACGATAACAGGTAAAGCTCAGATTTATTGCGTAACCGTAAAACCAATCAGCATTTTGTTTATGTCAAACCGAAAAATGTGACTTTGTTAGAACATGCGCGTTTGGAAATAGGCCAATTTGTTTACCTTAAACCCCTAAATATTGCCAAAAAGCAATCCTTTCGATTCTCTCAACCGTACGACAACACAATCTTCTGAATGACATCATGTTCAAGTATAAACAATGTGGATGTTCATATTGTTATTCCATTATTTATTAAGCATTCTACAAATTGTGGCACTTTTACCCTTGACAAAATGTCCATTTAACATTTGCGTATACTACAAGGAAAATTGTTCTTTGCTCGTTGTTGTTGTTGTTGTCAGTTTCACAAGTGAGAAGGAAAACAGATTATTTTCCTGGTAGGCGAACAATAGCAATATGTCGGAGGACAAAGTTGGGGAGTTTCAATGACTACACAACAGTGATTATTGTTGGTGTGACTAAATCAATTAGAAGATATAAGTCTATTTTGTGGTTATAGATTTGTTTTCACGTCAAAAAAAGCAGAACTTTCTTAAACCTAATGACAATTGGATTTAATATTGCAGTTGATTATATGTTTCAAATGTGCGTATGTTGAACTTTAATATAAATTCCTTTAAGTTAGAGCAGCTATAACGTTTTAGGATTTTAAACGCTATATTTTAACCATTGGATGTCTTTTTACGCCCAATGCCATATTAAATTCCTCTGAAGTAAATAGTTGTAATAAATGTTGTTATGTTCACCTGTATTCAAGACGTGTCTACCTTCGCTTCACTGAGCTGACTAAACTGTTTCTGTTATAAGCACGAAACTAAATGTACACTCCAAAATATTCAACATATTAATGCCTTCTCATAGTGTTAAACTTTATCATTAGGCCATCAACAAAAAGTTAAAATCTCAACGCAATTTTGTAACAAACATAAATCTCTTCTTTACAACAAATTTTGACCTACGGGAACCTAAGAACACAACCATCTTTGTACAACGATTATGAACGATTATGAACAGGAACTCCGTTAAATGTTTTATAGAGGTCCTTCTTCCATTACAGGGCGATAGAGAAAACACCATTATAAACTACCGTTATAGGCTAATTGAATCTTTAAGAGTTTTGTAAAAAGGACACCACGAATGGCGATGTTGCTGATTTTCTTAGCGATCCACCTTTGTCAAGCAGGTATGTAATTTCATATTTTCTCAGATCTTAATGGTAGGAAATATTCGAGAGTTGAGAGTTGCTAATCTGTTCAAGAATATTATACCGATTTAATAATTGTTGTATATTGATTTTAAGGTGGTATCCTACTGGTTGCTAGTGACTACTGGGGTGTTATATTCCACTGTTTACATACATGTAAGGTATCAATGAGAACAATATATTATATTGAAACAAAACTGGTCCAAACTGTCGGGTATCAACTTTAATGCATGCTAAAATTATATGCGCAAATCCCATTGTAAAGTAAAAGGTTTAATAAATAACACTTTTCAAAAATATTTCTCTACTTTTTTACTTTTCACTTTTAGTTATTGCATGAAACCTCTTTCCACCAAAACAAAGCAAAGCAGGCATTATCTGTAAGGCCTATATGTACAGCTCTGTGTATCTATATTTTGTTTATCATGCAAGCTCATCAGGGTGTTGAAAGACACAATAACATTCGCATGGGAATTATTCCGCAAACACCAAGAGACGAAGTGCATAACAAAGCCTCCAAATATTTTACTAGTTTTAATTGAATTTATTAGTCATTTTTAATATCGGTAAAACATCTTTAATTGACACACATAAAAACAACATAAAATCGTACATACACTGTATATCTATACTTATGACGAAATAAAATATTATTTCTTTAATAAATAACACAATTGAATAAAGTGAACTGCCTGCATATGTTATTTGTAGTTGCTTCACAACACAAATGTGCTGCGCTGTTTTATAAAACCTTGAAAATAATTTCTGAAGTAGAGATTGACACTTAAGTACTTTTAAGTAAGAATGTAATAATCATATATCTCATTATTGTCTAGCGGTGGGTAAGCGTGTGCTTGATAAGGTTTCTTGCAATAACATTATCTCGCCTTATATATGTAGTCATTAATGACATTAACGTATACTGACAGGTGCCAACCAACGCGTGAGTTGCTAGCTGAACAAAGAACAACCTACTGGCCATGTTAAATATATTATATCATGTATAATGATAGATGACGTCAACTGTTCATATGCATACCCTGTATACAGTGAATGGCATCGTTAATTCCACATAACATTGCTGATACTCCTTCTGTCATATGTTTATTTCCGCATGAGTCGGACGAAATTTAGGTTTGTTAGAAAACCACATACACTTTTATTTGTTGACACTGGACTATTTTAGGGCAGGCTGAGTCGCAGTGCCCTATCAATTGTCAGAAATGCTCTGGGATAAACTGGTGTGAAGTCTGTAAACGCGCTTACTACTTCTTTAGAAACTTTGAATACTGTACTCAATGCATAACTGATTGTAGAACTTGTTCTTCGTGGACACAATGTATTTCGTGTGAAAATGGATACGACTTGTCACAGGCGAAGTGCCAATCGTGTTCCGGAAATTGTGCAAGTTGTTCCCTGCCAGGTACGTGTGACAGATGTAATACTGGATATTATGTCACCAGCAACCACTATTGTTATCACTGTCCACAAAGATGCAGCACATGTTCAAATTGGACAAACTGTCAGTCTTGCGTCCATGGCTACTACCATCAAGACTCTGACTGTATCAAATGCCCAGAAGCATGTTCGGTGTGTAGCTCGCAATATAGGTGTACTCCCTGTCATACTGGCTTTTATCTGCCTTACAACTTTCTATCGACCAACTGGAGATGCCTGGAATATCCTGCAGGATGTGCCATTTGCACGGCCCATGACAAATGTGGAAGCTGCAGCAATGGCTTCTACCTTAGTAACAATTATTGTCATGCATGTCCTAAAGATTGTAAGACGTGCGAACTCAACAGTTATTGTTACACGTGCAAAGCAGGATTTTATGGACACCTGTGTAATGACAAATGCCGAGAAGGATGTCTTGATAAAGAATGTAATCAAAACGATGGGGTGTGCAGTAGGGAATGTGTTGTAGGTTTGTTTGGACAGTTTTGTAATGTGTCATGTTCGAAAGGGTGTCACGGGAAAGAATGTAACAAACAAACAGGTCGGTGTGTAAATGGATGTCTCGATGGATATTATGGTGAAACGTGTCAGCAATGCTCTGACTGGTGCTTAAACATGACTTGTGAGCTGGCTGACGGACGATGTACACATGGATGCGTAGATGGGTATTACGAATACGAAAGAAAATGCGAAAAGTGTTCAGATAATTGTAAAACATGTTCATCTTCTTCTACTTGTACATCGTGTTATGACGGTTCTTATAAGTATAAGTGTGACACTTCGTGTCCATATTGTAAGCCTGGTGGATGCTACTTTCTAAACGGCACTTGTATACATGGGTGTAGGGATGGGTATTATCAAGGTACAAATATGTGTTTGCATTGTCCAGACAAGTGTTCTAAGTGCAAATCTATAACTTTCTGCGAAGAATGTCAATCTGGCTATTTCGGAAAAACGTGTGAACAACGATGTTTTAGCAATTGTCTTTCATGCTCTGACAATGATTATTGCAACAAGACATCAAATGCGGTTTCAAGCTGCTATAAGGAAAATGGGACATGTCTTTATGGCTGCGTCAGCGGATTCACGGGACATAACTGCACAGAAGGTCAGTTTATGGATACATTTAACATTCTTGGACCAGCCTTAGCTATAAGTGTATGTTTTCCCTAATCTTGTCATTACTTAATTAATAAGAATCTGGTGAGTAAGCAACAAAACAGTTGTTGTTGATATACATGTAATACTAAAGGGATAAACAAGTCGGGGTGGGGAACAAATCAAAATGAACGTAGCAATCTATCAACATTTAAAGGTTCGCCAAATAAACTTGTTGCTGTTTTAAAACAAAAATTGTAGAGTTTGATCAAGTCAAGTAACGCTTGACATGCACTTGTTCCATTGCGGTCTTACTCAACAGTCAATGTCAATATAGCGCATTACACAAACATACAGTATTGAAATCTGTTACTGGTGATTTTAGGACGTTCCGCAGAAATTATTAAATATCTTTGACTAATATTGGTTTCTTGCAAAAAATAGAGACATTTGTTTTCATGGGTCATTCTCATATTTTTAATAAATAAATGTAAATAAAATGAATGTATTTTATTTGTATTTCTCAGAAATGCTAACATCCCAACAACGCACACTGGTTTTTGGAATTACGTGTTCGGCTCTTGGTGTGGTACTTGTGTCAGCCGCAGTCGTGTTACTGCTAGTTAGGTCAGTTATCTTGTTTGTTTGCATTATGCTGCCATTTTTTCTATAACGAAGGTGAACGTAGTCTTGAGATGTTTTAAATATTAATGCAATGGCATTCTTTTCAAACTTCGAACGTCCAGTGAATCGTTTAAATGATATAAATATTTTTGTTTATTTTTTAAATATATCTCGAAGTGACCAAACAGTTTTTTGTTTTGTTTTATAATTTTAAGCTTGTGTAAAGCAAACTCCCAAACAAACAAGTACATATACTTACACCGCATACATTTAGTTCATCTGGCTATAATGTCCTTCCGTAGCTGAGCGGTTAAAGTAGCTTTATTTTACTCTTCAGCCAGTCACCGCATGGGTTTATGTCTCGGTCTTGACCAAAATCTAATGTGGAAGGGTCGTCCAGCTGACATGCAGTACGTCCTTGGTTCTACCCGGAAATTTGACTGCGATGTGCCTCCAGCAAATAAAGGCCATTTACGCCTTAATAGTTTGGTGCGATGCACCTTAAACCCAAAAAACTTATTTCAGGAGCAGACGCAACAGGGTTACAAAATCTCTTGTATGTGAGGATCCAATAGTCATCATGTCAGACATTCCATCAGAAATCCTACATACGACGCTTCTATTGGCATCATTAAAAATCCTGCAGGGCCAGAGATTAAGCCAGATTCAGATGACCATGTATACGCCGTCGTCCAGAAGGTTCAAAAGAAGCAGAAACCATCCAACGGGATAGACAAATCAGAAGCTGATGACAATGTTTACGACGTAACTTCGACAGAGAGACCACCAGCGAAAGCTCAGAGGCATACAAGGTCGGGAGCCGCGAAAACGGGAGACGATACGTACAGTCATATTAGTCATGTGAATAAAATGGGACGTTTTGTCAATGCACACCAGGTGGATTGCGAGACTGTGTATGACCATGTCTCACACGACGTGGGTCTTCCGTGTAACGAAGGGACATATAATGTCGCCGGGAGCATCCAGTCGCAGTCGTGTGGGAGGTGCACTTGGAGGATGCGGACAAACAGCCCAAACCTTGTCGACGAAAGGCAAGATGAAGATGGCACTTACAGTCATACAAACCAGCGATTTGTCACAAGCAACACAGATTATGTAACATATAACACCACATGTAATATAATGCTGCCACAGAGTATGAAAAATGATCAAGCCGACTGAAAAAGAACGCAAGTAGAAAAAATGAGCGAGATGAACATACATACTATGTTCCAAAGGACAACAATTGATTAGGGCTAGGTGTCGTATTATATGATGACTCTTGATGGGATGTGAAAACACATCCGCAAAATAGATAACTATTGAAATTGCAGAATTGTTAATAGCAAGTGAATACACTCCAAATAATGGACCTTTCAAATGGTACAATTGGTATTGGACTTAAAACACATCAAATAATAAACAGTTTAAAAACTACAATTGTTAACTGGACGTAATGAAAGCTAAATCATGAATTATTACCTGGTACAATTGTTTAAAGGGACGTAAATTCAAACCAAATAATGAACAAACGATTGAAATGGTGCTATTGTAAGTGGGACTTGAAAACACGCCGAATAATGAACAATATCATTGGTTAGAATCGTACGGAGAAGTTAGACACAGAAAATATACGCAATTCTATGGAGAATGTACGTAGTTGGTTATTTGATATGGTATCGGACTTAACAAATGAATTACAAAAACTGCTGCAATTTATAACACAGCCGGTAGTCAATTGTTGTGTTGTCAGATAAAGCGACATGTGAAAATCTTCTTGACTATACAGTATTTACTTCTGTACTCTCGATGTGAGATTAAGTGGTGTAAGTCCGCCTTGACTCCATTCGTAAGTTAAGTAAGATCATCTTAACAACCACTTTAAAGCCAGTACTCTTCATTGAACTGAAGAGAACTGACCATAACCACCCATCCGGAAGTCTAAGACAAGGGTAACTTTTTCCGGCCGAAGATTTGTAGGAACAATGTCAGGAAAATATGTGTTTCAGCTGGCATGATGGTTGCTCTACTGTCCTCTGAGAGTTTTATGAGTGGATGGGTTCGTGTTTTTCTCATTTATCTCCTGTACATCTGTACAAGACGATAAGCCCTTGGCCACGACGCCGGCGGTATCTACATTAAGAAAGTGTAGCTTTGCATGATGACAGTACATGTATATGCTGGAGAGTCCCTTTCTCTCCGCAAAGGTGGGATGACTGATCTTCAGTCAGTTTCTAACTGTGAAAGTTGATGTTGTCGGCTGAATATCATAGTTCGAAGGCGTAATCTTGTTCGCGTGGCTCGTTCTTCCACAACTCCTGCCATTACAGCATTGTATAAAATATTGGTGGTTAGATAAGAAAAATTGTGCATTATATTTCTTTATAAATTTTGGACGTCCAGGGAATCATTTACATAATAGAAATATGTTTTTTTTGTTATTGAAATATGTCGCAGCGACCAATTATGATCTGTATTACCAACGTTCATCTATTTTGGTGAAGAAAGTCCATAGACAAATGTCTGGATAGCACCATTCTAATAATAGTAGTTTTTTTTATTTTTATACGAAACCCAGTACAATGGATATATCATTTTTTCAATAAGCTAGAATTGAAAATCGTGTGCGTCTTCAAATTGCTTTATTAACATTTTTTTGTTTTATTAGTTATTATTGAAAAATGCACTGTTTATAACCAAATGATCGGCATGATTTAAACTGATGTACATATATGTGTCTGTTTATGTAGATCAATACTTATAATATTAATGCATATAGGTATTTGTGTATGATTTGGTGCTAATCTGTATGTTGTACACGTACCGATAGATGTGTACCGGTATATGCATTTAATTATGCATGTTCATATATATGTGTACATGGAGCCATATATATTTATCCTTTTCCTGTTTCAACAAGTTATTTTCATTTATAATCAACACTTATGTGTAGTTCTTCTTATCGAAATAATACCTGTCTTTCTTTAAAACACCATGTTGACAGTATTTTTCAATGACGTTTCTACTTTCGTTGTAACTTATCAATGAAAAAATCAGCGCTTGGACACTTTTTATTAAAATAGATCTTCACTGATTGCCTTTGAGAAACCCAGCATGAAATGCGATGGTAAAGCTCTTTAAAACCGGTTTAAGCACCCCAATCTGTCCATATTGCCGACTGACCGTTCTAAAGCGGTAACTGTCGTGTTTGCTCTTTTTGCTAACTGACCCATCATAGATTTTTTCTTACTTTTACATTTGGCTTGCATATGAGGACGACTGTCCTGTGTCTTTTCAAATGTTGGTATATGTTGCAATGCTCATGGGAATTTGTCATTTATTCTTATTTTTGTATATATTTTACATGTGTATATGGATATAATATCACATAAAGATGTATCTGATTCTATAAACCATCTGTTTGTGTGCTTAATTGTAACATTCTTCTTGCCAGGGTTTTATATCTCTTTACCCCTATACTCACCCTTGGAAATTCAAGTGTCCTTATTTATGTTAATATAAGACCCAACACTGCTGCAACTCTAAACTCAGATTTATTCTCCATTATATACTGTCAGCGGTTTGCACGCGTACTAAGACATACTGCTTAAACTTGGTATTAAATACTACATGTCCTGGTTAGACAGCGCTAGAGAATTGGCGGACAATGAACATAAAATTCGAGTGATGTCCAATCTAAAGACATATGCACAACTACATTATTTTCAATAATAATAATCTATCATTTTGTTTATTTCCGTTTTTGACATGAAGATAAATAGAAATATATACGTCAGTATTGACAAGTTGAAAATAAACCTGCGAATGGTTGATATCAATTGATTTAGTAGAAATAGGATCAATGTCAGGAAGCTTGAATTATGATTGCGGTGGCTGGTTTCGTTAGTCGTTGTTGATGCTGGTGATTTTGTTAATGTTATGATGTTCTTGTTGTTGTTGTTGATGATGATGATGATGTGATGATTATGATGTTGTGATGATGATGATGATGATGATGATGATGACGACGACGACGAAAGTGGGGGTCAAATATGAGATCATCCTTCAATAAGTTTACATATCTTGCAAAAACATAAGAACATTATAAAAAAAACAACACGAAAATCAACAATAGATTATATGTCTCTAAAGTGTTGTAAAATAATATCATCAAAAGATTTGCCAAGTGTATACACATATATAATATAAAATATTAAAAAATATGAATACAAACGCAAGGAAGCCCCTTTTTTATTTAAGAAAATACTTCAACGGACATTTTCCAAAAATGTCGACAAACATTATTTAAAATAAAATCTCAAGTTAAAGGAAATAAAATAAACACGAAGTAAAATAAGCATATTATTAAACCAAGTTATACGTCATAGCACCTTTGACCGAGAGGTTGCATTCAAAGAATTGTAACTCCTAAGCAATTTGTAAATAAATAGATGAGTAAATAAAACGGAAGGCTGAGGAACAAAATAGTGCAGGATGAATACAGCGTCTTGCATCATTTAATACTAAGGGTGCTGGGGGACAATACTTGTTCAATGTTGGCATTGTTAACAGTGGTTTATGAGGTTATATGGATACTAAGGGGGCTGGGGAACAATACGTGTCAAATGTTGGCATTGTTAACAGTGGTTTATGAGGTTATATGTATAGTTAGAGGGCTGGGGAACAATACGTGTTCTTGTTGGCATTGTTAACAGTGGTTTATGAGGTTATATGGATACTTAGAGGGTTTGGGAACAATACTTGTTCTATATTGGCATTGTTGACAGTGGTTTATGAGCTTTATTGGATACTAAGGGGCTGGGGGACAATACGTGTCAAATGTTGGCATTGTTGACAGTGGTATATGAGGTTATATAGATACTAAAGGGGCTGGGGGACAATACGTGTCAAATGTTGGCATTGTTGACAGTGGTTTATGAGGTTATATGGATACTAAGGGGCCTGGGGGACAATACGTGTCAAATGTTGGCATTGTTGACAGTGGTTTATGAGGTTATATGGATACTAAAGGGGCTGGGGGACAATACGTGTCAAATGTTGGCATTGTTGACAGTGGTTTATGAGGTTATATGGATACTAAGGGGGCTGGGGGACAATACGTGTCAAATGTTGGCATTGTTAACAGTGGTTTATGAGGTTATATGGAAACTAAGGGGCCTGGGGGACAATACGTGTAAAATGTTGGCATTGTTAACAGTGGTTTATGAGGTTATATGGATACTAAGGGGCCTGGGGGACAATACGTGTCAAATGTTGGCATTGTTGACAGTGGTTTATGAGGTTATATGGATACTAAAGGGGCTGGGGGACAATACGTGTCAAATGTTGGCATTGTTGACAGTGGTTTATGAGGTTATATGGATACTAAGGGGCTGGAGGACAATACGTGTAAAATGTTGGCATTGTTGACAGTGGTTTATGAGCTTTATTGGATACTAAGGGGCTGGGGGACAATACGTGTCAAATGTTGGCATTGTTGACAGTGGTTTATGAGGTTATATGGATACTAAAGGGGCTGGGGGACAATACGTGTCAAATGTTGGCATTGGTGACAGTGGTTTATGAGGTTATATGGATACTAAGGGGCTGGGGGACAATACGTGTCAAATGTTGGCATTGTTGACAGTGGTTTATGAGGTTATATGGATACTAAGGGGCTGGGGGACAATACGTGTAAAATGTTGGCATTGTTAATAGTGGTTTATGAGCTTATATGGATACTAAGGGTGCTGGGGGACAATACGTGTCAAATGTTGGCATTGTTAACAGTGGTTTATGAGGTTATATGGATACTAAGGGGCCTGGGGGACAATACGTGTCAAATGTTGGCATTGTTGACTGTGGTTTATGAGGTTATATGGATACTAAGGGTGCTGGGGGACAATACGTGTCAAATGTTATCATTGTTGACAGTGGTTTATGAGGTTATATGGATACTAAGGGGTCTGAAGGACAATAAGTGTCAAATGTTGGCATTGTTGACAGTGGTTTATGAGGTTATATGGATACTAAGGGGCTGGGGGACAATACGTGTCAAATGTTGGCATTGTTAACAGTGGTTTATGAGGTTATATGGATACTAAGGGGCTGGGGGACACTACGTGTCAAATGTTGGCATTGTTAACAGTGGTTTATGAGCTTATATGGATACTAAGGGTGCTGGGGGACAATACGTGTCAAATGTTGGCATTGTTAACAGTGGTTTATGAGGTTATATGGATACTAAGGGGCCTGGGGGACAATACGTGTCAAATGTTGGCATTGTTAACAGTGGTTTATGAGGTTATATGGATACTAAGGGGCTGGGGGACAATACGTGTCAAATGTTGGCATTGTTAACAGTGGTTTATGAGGTTATATGGATACTGAGGGTGCTGGGGGACAATACGTGTCAAATGTTGGCATTGTTAACAGTGGTTTATGAGGTTATATGGATACTAAGGGGCCTTGGGGACAATACGTGTCAAATGTTGGCATTGTTGACAGTGGTTTATGAGGTTATATGGATACTAAAGGGGCTGGGGGACAATACGTGTCAAATGTTGGCATTGTTAACAGTGGTTTATGAGGTTATATGGATACTAAGGGGCCTGGGGGACAATACGTGTCAAATGTTGGCATTGTTGACAGTGGTTTATGAGGTTATATGGATACTAAGGGTGCTGGGGGACAATACGTGTCAAATGTTGGCATTGTTAATAGTGGTTTATGAGCTTATATGGATACCAAGGGGCCTGGGTGACAATACGTGTCAAATGTTGGCATTGTTAATAGTGGTTTATGAGCTTATATGGATACTAAGGGGCCTGGGGGACAATACGTGTCAAATGTTATCATTGTTAACAGTGGTTTATGAGGTTATATAGATACTAAGGGGGCTTGGGAACAATACGTGTAAAATGTTGGCATTGTTGACAGTGGTTTATGTGCTTATATGGATACTAAAGGGGCTGGGGGGACAATACGTGTAAAATGTTTTCATTGTTAACAGTGGTTTATGAGGTTATATGGATACTAAGGGGCCTGGGGGACAATACGTGTCAAATGTTATCATTGTTAACAGTGGTTTATGAGGTTATATAGATACTAAGGGGGCTTGGGAACAATACGTGTAAAATGTTGGCATTGTTAATAGTGGTTTATGAGCTTATATGGATACTAAGGGGCCTGGGGGACAATACGTGTCAAATGTTATCATTGTTAACAGTGGTTTATGAGGTTATATAGATACTAAGGGGGCTTGGGAACAATACGTGTCAAATGTTGGCATTGTTAACAGTGGTTTATGAGGTTCTATGGATACTAAGGGTGCTGGAGACAATACTTGTCCAATGTTGGTATTATAAACAGTTGTTTATGAGGTTACATGGATACTTGGAGGGTTGGGGAACAATACGTGTCAAATGTTGGCATTGTTAACAGTGGTTTATGAGCTTATATGGATACTAAGGGTGCTGGGGGACAATACTTGTTCAATGTTGGCATTGTTAACAGTGGTTTATGAGGTTATATGGATATTTAGGGGGCTGGGGAACAATACGTGTTCTTGTTGGCATTGTTAACTGTGGTTTATGAGCTTATATGGATACTTAGGGGGGGCTGGGGAACAATACGTGTTCTTGTTGGCATTGTCAACTGTGGTTTATGAGGTTATATGGATACTAAGGAGGTTGCGGGACAATACGTGTTCTTTGTTGACATTGTTAACTGTTGTTTATGGGGTCATATGAATACTTAGGGGATTGGGAGAACAATACGTGTTTTGACGATATTGTTAACTGTGGTTGATGTAGTTAGATTTCCTTTTGTTCTACATAGTAAGGTTTATAAAATACATCAGTTTATTTAGCTAAGGGTCACTGTTATGAAACTACAGTCATTATAAGATGTATTGTTTAAATCCAGGTATAGAAATTAGTGTTTAAGTTGAGTATTCGTAACGACTTTCGTAGTATAGAACTATATCATCGCTATCTCCTCGTTACATAGGTCTATTTTGTTTGAGTACTTTCCTGTAAGCAAAATTGAAGATATTTGTTTTGAGAAACATAAGGGATGTTTCAGGAAATCGAAATGACTGACAAATGAATTAATTTTAGGCCGAGTCTATTTTGGCTCTGACCTTAAACGACCTTATGATAAAAAACGGAGGTTGTGTTAAAAACATTAAAATGGTTGTAATATATTAAAACTATAAACATTAATAATTCAAGGTTCAGTGACGTATTTTGGTAGAGACTAGGATTGCTTTATAAGAGAAACCAGATTCGAATGGTACTAAAAACGCTTTATAACACATTACATACGTTTTATCATGTTGTTGTCTTCATATTATTGGCTAGCAAAAATGGACAGCTTTAAATATGTGAAGTAATAAGTTTAAGTATTTTTATAAATCAAACTTTTTTTTAAAAAACTGTTATGGGTTATGTAAAACAACATGTATGCCAGAGTCATTATGGCTGTAATGGCCAGATAGCTTTATACGCATCTTAATTGAATTCAAAGTTAAGTTTGACAGCTAGATTCTGATCCCATTTATTCCATTGGCCTTCCGTTCTTGGTGATGGGCTGTTGAAACTGGGAAACCCTTAAAAGACGTGATCGACTCTTGGATTTCATTTATTATCGCATTGTGACTAATTCAAATTCAACATATATCATCAATTGTTAGATCTTTAGATTGAGATTGAAAAGTATCTTTAAACGGCGTATAAACATATATATATATAAATTTATTCCTCAGTGTATTTATTAAAACCAAATTTTACTCCAATTATTACAAGTATTAAAACTGCTGTGGTTTACAATGACATGTAATTTCAGTCGCATAAAGGAAAGACAAATCAAGGCTCATGCAAGACGTTGTTTAAAACAACACATATATTGTTGGTGATGCATCTAGCAAAAATCTGCATAATGTGTTTTAATGTCATGAATATTTATTTAATATTTGAGTTATTTTAAACATGTTGCTGATAAGTAAAACAATGCTAAAAATTGCAAATGGTAACAATAAAATAAGACAAGGTCCTATGAGCATTGCTACGTATATTAAAATTTAAATTGGCACGAGGGAAAGGTATTCACATGCCATTAAGACGCAATGGTAACAAACAACCGCGATGAGACATATAAAATAAAGTAAATCCAGCAGTTACCGCCTTGAAATGGTCAGTTGGCAAAAGGGCTTATTTGGAGTTCTGAAACTGGTTTTGCTGAGCTCTAACGTCGCGCTTTTATAAGGATTTCCCAAAATGCAAGCAGTAAATAGAAACATATAATTTTTAAACAAAACTTCAAAGTGACGAGGTACTCTTAGCGATAAGTTATGACGTCATTACAACGAAAGTTGTGACGTCATTAAAAATAATGTCCATATTGAGACGAACAATGCAACCTGAAAAGACTTATTTTTATGCATAACTATACATCACTATTAATGATGCCTGTTTATATGATCTACTGAATATTTAAGAAAGCGTTGTTTAACATAAATAGGCTTAAACAACAAAGTACACTACTTTATACATTATATATTATGCAAAACAACACATTAAAAAACATCATAAATGCAAGAGTGAAAAGATTTAAATTTCTAATAATCACACATAATCACACACTCGGTTTCGGAAAGATCATGACAAATCATACCTGCAATAAGAATATTATGTTGTGTTGTGTTTCTTTCTTAAAACTAAACTTAATGGAACATAATCCTGTTTATCACAATTTTGATGTAAACGTTAATGCAAGTGGTAAATCTTAATGAGATATTTGAAATAGTAAAATAATTTCAAAAGTAAAAAATAATTTCATGAGACATTGCTGTATAAAAATATTCTTGATTTAAATCATCAATACACAACTTCATTAGGCTAAGTAATAATATAACTGATCGTTCTTGTTTCGATAATTATGTCCGAGGGGTATCTTCGTATATGTGCCTATGACATATTATTCAGCATGCTATTCCTTAGTTTAAATACGTATCCTCGTATTTCAGGCACTTCTTTCTTTAACAGGCAGGTCTTCATTTGTCCTGATTTCGCAGGTATATGTGGTCTTGAGGGACAATAAAAGTGCAATAAAAGTAAAGATCTATATGCGCTTTTACAGAAGATGTGTAGCTTAAGTCGGATGCGAAGTCAAGTGTTTTCTCGTGGTATTAAACGCTTACTGATTTTTAAATATACTGTGCTTTGGTCTATATTCAGCTGGCTATAAGCGATTTTAATTATAATCATACGCACTTGATAAATGATTAAAATGAAAAACGCATTTTTTTTTCAAACCGGTCTTGTAATAAACATTTAATAACCAGTGATACACCGTGTTCTACCCTTTTTGTGAAATTACTCATTTCTGATGTTATGTCATAAATTGTTTGTCTGAGTTTAGAATCTTCTTTCATAAACCATTCAACAAACCAGATTGAGCTTATCAAATATTTCAAGATATGTGGTAAGACCAACGTTTAGACACTGTCGAATCTTGAAATAAATCTGCTTTAAGAATCAGCGATTAGTGTGACATGTCTTCTCACGTCGGTCTGAAAGACTTTCGTAGTGCACCAGCCAAAGGATGTCCCACCTAAATTACAGTATCGTCTGATTGCATATCGGACATGTTACAATATAAATAAACTTGTTCCATTTAGTCAAATCAAATAAGTTATTAGAAGGTTGCGATAAAAATAATAACAAGTTAGGCATGTAATAACAGCAATAGCTAATTATTATGCACGATTATAGTTACACGTAACATTGAGCTGACTTTAAAAAGCATTATAGATTCAAATATTTAACTATGAACGTTGTTCGCTTTGGAAAGAGAATAAAAGAAACGACATTATTTTAATACGTATTACATGAATCATTACTAAAGTAAAGTCGTGTATGTTGGCATTGCTCCAATCACGATGTATTGTATAAAATATGCATGATAAAAGGCTATGTGGCTCTTGTGAACATTCGCCAAAGCGCTCGCCACTATACATGTATACAGCCGCTATATGTGTATATATTGCTTACACTATTTGTGAGGTTATGATAGAAGTTGATTTTGCGGTAATTTAACATAAAAATGGCTGCTGGTATTCAAATGTTAACAGGAAAAGTTTCAACCTTATATGGGAAACTGGTCATTTTGTAATTCCGTTGCGCATGTAGATTAATAATGAGCGTAGTGAAAACATACAGGCGCGGATATAAATTATTGCGTAACAATTAAATGGATAAAAAAGTACACGTGATGTATATTAACGCATGCGCAGTTCGGACATAGATAGAGTCATTGACCATAAACCGCCTATACATTACAGAATAGCGTCGCGACGTTTGGGGTTTTAAGTTTGTGGGACTACACCCGCTTTTCATGTTCATTTGTAATTTGATTATCAAAGGTAATATTTTTATTTCATTATTCATGGCGGTTTAACAAAGTTTGGAAATTTTAACACACACACCCCACCCCCTCAGCCCTCCACAAAAAGCACTGACGAATGCAATTTTGACAAACTGTGACCAATTCATTTTAGTATAAGGGTGTACTTCTAAATGATAATGACGTTTTACCAGTACTCTGTATACATTTCAATTTCAAAGTGACAGGATGACACGTAATGCGTTTTCTGATTGGTGAACAATAGCAAACCGGATTTTATTTTACAGGAAGATCGAACAATACATAATCCGCGGGGAAAGTTCACAGTCTTCAAACGCTAGAAAACAGTGATTGTTGTCAGTAGGATTGAACAATGTGTTAATTTAACGTTAAAGCGACAGGGAAATAATTAGTTTATTGTGGATTTATAGATTGACGAAACATTCTAAAACCAAGATAGATATGAGAGGTTATTCGTACAGTTGATCGGATATTAAAAATATGGATATTTTTAACTTTAAAAGATTTTGTTGTCTTAAAGTTGGAAAGACCATAAACATTTAGTGGTTGTAAAGGCTACATTTTAACCGTTGAAAGTTCAATCGCCTAGCGTCTCTTTAAATTATGCTAAGGTCATTACTCGTCATGTTTATACGTCTTGAACAGCAAGATTTAGTTATCAGATAATAATGTTAAATTTAAAATAAATGTGTTGAATTTTTCACTTGTATTCATGGTGAAGCTACATACGCTAAACTTGTATACCAAACGTTTTCTGATATAAACACAAAACTAAATGTAAAATCAAGATTTTTAAATCAACAAATAAGTGATGTTCTCATTTTAAAGGTTAACACTAAAAGAAGGCGGTCGTACATGGATATTCCCGATGGTTGAATACAGGTATGATCGCTTAAGACATATAAGAACACGAATGAAGTCGTTGTATTTAGGTGGTCAAACAATTAGTTTCGCCATATACAGGTGGGACATTGGAACTCGATTATCTGTTTACAATTGTCTGTACTGTACCAACTTTGATCTGCGGGAACCTTTTACAAAAAAGTGTAAACAAAGACATAAAAATCCAGGACGATCTGAATTTAATCTTGAAGACGATTGTACCAAGACCCCATCGGATATGAGAATATTGCTGGTTTTCTTAGCGATCCTTCTTTGCCAGGGATACAAGTAATCATTTACATTTTCTCGGAACTTAATGATTGAAAATATTCAAAAGTTGCAAGTTTATTTAAGAATAAATATTAAACCGATTTGTTAATTGTCTCTGGTATATTGATTTAAAGGTGGTAGCCTACAATTCACTATTGACTAGTGGGGTGTTATGTTGCACTTTTCGCATATCTGTAGGGTATCAGCGAGAGCACAATATATATGGCTGTTTCATAAAAAAATCTGATCCAATCTATTGGGTACCAACTTTAAAGTATGCTAAAATTGTATACGCAATTGTTAGGCAAGGTAAACATATTTTTCATAAATAATCCTCCAGTTTTCATTTGTATTTTAAAGTATGCATAAGACCTCTATCCATCAAGCAACAAACACAAAACAGGAAACATTTTTAAGACCTCTATGTTCAGAATTGTGAACAATTTGAGATATTTTGTTGATCGTGCAAGCTCAGTATGTTAAATTTGATCAATTAATGAAGGAAAAATATCGTTAATTGATACAAATGACACAATACTGTATACTTATCTATACTTTTGACGGAATAGGTTTAATTTTAATTGAAAAAGTAAAATACCGTCTTTTGTTACTTGGAGTTGATTCACAACTTATTAACGTATCACAACGTATTGTTTTGTGCAGTTTTATAAGACGTTTTGATAACTTCTAAATGCAGATTGACACTTAAGAATCATTTAAGTAAGAATATGGTTGTGAACAGTAATTAGATCTATATCTATATCTATATATATGTATCTATCTATCTATGTATCTATCTATCTATGTATGTATCTATCTATCTATCTATCTATCTATCTATCTATCTATCTATCTATCTATCTATCTATCTATCTATCTATCTATCTAATTATATATCTATCTATCTATCTATCTATCTATCTATCTATCTATCTATCTATCTATATATCTATATCTATATCTATATCTATATCTATATCTATATATATATCTATATCTATATCTATATCTATATATATATACTGTTCACAACCACTCAATGGTCCAACAATCGCTCTATATCATGTATATTTTAGCATGAAGATCCGTTTCTCTCTAATATTAAACCCAAGACCTGTTGTAGCTTCAAAGTTAATTTTATTCTCATTATTTACTGACATCTGCTTTCACGCATGGCAAAGCTGATAATGCAGAACAGAAACGTCGGTTAATGCCCAATTTAAATAACAGAACAATAAAAGGTAAAGCTCCGATTTTAAAGGGAAACTATGGTATTTTGTTTTAAAGTCGCACATGTAGAAAATAATCTTTACAAACTTTGAATGAGCAAGAAGATCAAGGAGTTAAGTGTTTTAAAGTGAACTGGTTATCATTTTAGTAGGTACACGGCACATACATAAAATCAAAAGAGATATACTTCATTTATATAAATTATTGCGCAACCGTAAAACCAATCATATGTTGAAACTGTACTATTTCAGGGCGGGCTGCGTCGCTGTGCCCTATCAATTGTCAGAAATGCTCTGGGATTAACAGGTGCGCTATCTGTAAACCTGGATATTACAAACGCGATGACAACCACTATGATGAATGTACTCAATGCAGATCTGTTTGTAAAACTTGTTCTTCGTGGACACGATGTATTTCGTGTGAAAATGGATACATCTTGTCAAACACGATGTGCCAACCGTGTTCCGAAAATTGTGCAAGTTGTTCCCTGCCAGGGACGTGTGACAGTTGTAATACTGGATATTATGTCATCAGCAACCAAAATTGTTATCCCTGTCCAGACAGATGCAGCACATGTTCAAATTGGACATACTGTCAGTCTTGCATCCATGGCTACTACCTTCAAGACTTCGACTGTATCAAATGCCCAGAAGCATGTTCCACGTGCAGCTCGCAATTCAAGTGTAGCTCCTGTCATACTGGCTTTTATCTGCCTTACAACTACCTATCGACCAACTGGAGATGCAAGGAATGTCCTGCAGGATGTGCCACTTGCACGAGCCTTGACAAATGTGGAAGCTGTAACAATAGCTTTTACCTTAGTAACAACTATTGCTATGCATGTCATGATAATTGCAACAAGACATCAAATGCGGTTTCAAGCTGCTTTCAGGAAAATGGGACATGTCTTTATGGCTGCGTCAGCGGATTCACGGGACATAACTGCACAGAAGGTCAGTTAATGTATACAATTTTTACGTTCTTGGACAGATTTAGTAATAAGTGTATGCTTTTTCTTAATCTTATCATAACATAATCAATAAGAGACAGGTAAGTCAGAAAAAATGTTGTTAATATTCATGTCAACCTAAAGAGATAAGCACATCGGGTGGGGCACAATCAAGATAAACATACCAAAACCTTTGCCAAATAATCGTGCTGCTGTTTTGAAAGTGTGCTGTTTGATCAAGTAACGCCTAAAGCAGGACCGTATTAACAAATTACGCCGATAAGTCGCTGATGTCAATCTTTACGACGTTACTTCGACAGACAGTCAACCACCGAAAACTCATATAAGCTAGCGACGATATATACAGTCATATTAGCCACGTGAATAAAATGGGCTGATTTGTCAATGAACACCAGATTAATAGACTTGTATATCCATGTCGCGCATGACTTACGTCGGTCGTGTAACAAAGATATATCGCCTCGGTCAATAGCGATTTTTTGGTCAATATCACAGCATATATTCCAATTTATAAGTAAATAATTGTATATTAACTGTTTCTTAGTTAGTATCTTCAATTGTAAACACTATTGTAACTTATTTACTTCGTTTTTCAAATATTATTTAAGTTTATAGTAAGTTTCCATATGTCACAATAAACCATAAATAAAGTCACTTAAGGTGTTTAGTAATTTAGCTGAATTATTTGATGAAAGGATTGTGTAATCCGTGTAGAAGAAACTATCAGTGACATATCAAAAAAAAAGTTGGTTTTAAAGACTTCACACACTTTTCAAGTTCATTTATAATCTAACTGACTGAGGTAATATATTTATTTCATTATTCATGGTGGTGTAACAAAGTCTGGCATTAAAAAAACCCAAAACTAAAGACTGCAATTATGACAATCTGTGATCAATTTCATTTAATATTAAGAGTATACTTGAAATAATAATGATGCGGTAACGGTACTTTGAATCCAATAATAAGTGACAGGATGACACGTGATGGGTTGCTGATTGGCGACCAATAGCTAGTATGGTATGATTGTACGTGAAAATGCAAAAGTACATCATCCGCGTCCAAAACTCAGACTCTTCAAACGCTAGAAATCAGTGATAGTTGTCTGCTGGATTGAGTAATGTATAAATTTAACGTTAAAGCGACTAAAAGACAATTAGTTTATTGTGGAATTATTTTTAGCGAAATATTCTTTAACCTAGATACCTATTGAAGACGATTTGTAGAGTTTATTCGATGTAAAATAATGTCAAGATGTTGAACTATAAATGATTTTGTTGCCCAGTGCATAATCGAGTTATGCTTAGATCATTACTTGTCATGTTTATACGTAGTTAAAAGCAAAATGTTTGGTCAGATAGTAACATACATGTAATCATAATAAATATGTAAACATACTACATTGTACAGATGTCTGGGTAGAACCACCGGCATACCGCAAGTCAGACGTTCTCACATTAAGTTCTTCGCCCTTAACAAGACTCGAACCTACGCGGTGAGAGGCTAAGCAGTCAGAGGACTTACAAATAGGCGACTCTACCACTACGCCACGGGCGCCCCACTCATTTGTATTCAAGCTAAATTTACATTCGCTTAACTGTGTATACCAAACTTTTTATGCTATATACACAATACGAGATGTAAACTCCAAGACATTTAACAAAAGAACAGATAATTGATGGTCTCATTATAAGGCTTAACATTGTGAGAAGGCGTTCGTACATAGATATCCTCGTTGTTCTCAGATGGTTGGATACAAGTATGATTGTTTTTGTTCAGAATTTAGTACACAAATGAGGTATTTGTTTTAAGGTGGTCGAACACATATTTTCGCTGTATCCCGGTGGCACAGTGGATTTCGATCAGCAAACAAAACACACTTAAACAAAGTGCTCGTTAAATTAATTTTAATAAACAACTAACTTCGACGACATGATAATGCAGGACGATCAAAGTTTACCCTGAAGACAATTGTAGCAAGACACAATCGGATATGAGAATATTGCTGGTTTTCTTAGCGAACAGCCCTAGCCAAAGATGTAAGCAATATTCACATTTTCTCAGATCTTAATGATAAAAATATTCATGAGTTGCAAATTAAGAATCTTAAACCGATTAGTTTATTGCTTTTAAGTCGGTAGTCAACAGTTTTGTAGTGACTGGTAGGGTGTTTTGCTGCACTTTCACATAGATGTAGGGTATCCTCAATGAGAACAAAAGAAATATGGCTGTTTAAAAAAAAAGTGGTTTAACTCTCGGGTACCAACTTAAAAGTTTTCTAAAACTGTATACGAAAAATATATTGTATAATAAAATGTTAAACATATTATACTTTTTTCATAAATAATTATCCAGTTTTCATTGGTATTTTAAGTTATTGTATGAAACCTCTTTCCAAAAACACGACAAAAATTCAAAGACAATACCGGTATTTTACAAGACCTCTATGTACATCATTGTGAACACTTTTAAATATCGATCATGCCAGCCCATCACGGTGTTGAAAGACACCATTTATATTACATCCATATTAATTCCAAAAGAATTATTTAATCCAAGAGGTAAAGCGCATTATACAATGAAACCAAATATTTTACTAATGTGCTTTTATTAAATTGATTAGTTATCATTTAATGTCGGTAAAACATCTTTAATTCACACGAAAGACACAACAAAAAAACCGTACAGAAACTGTATAGATGTCTATACTTTTGAAGACATAAAGATTTACTTAATAAATAAACAAAATTTAATACAGTAAACTATGGGCATGTGCTATTTGTAGTTGCCTCACAACAAAATGGAGAGTAACACTTAAATATCATACATACATACATACATACATACATAAAGTTTATTGCATTAAATGTACATACATTTATAGCAACAACATGAAATAAATTCACAAAGACAAGAAATTAACAATATCAGTTAATCTAATTATTGTTCACAACCACAAATTGCTCTAAGTGATATATATCGTTGAGTGGAGATAAGCTTATCTCTGCATATTATGTATGTATATACCTGCATAAATACGTATGTACCTATGTATGCATGTAATTATGTATGTATGTGGTAAGAGGCGGTACACCGTATAGTTTTCTTTATATGATATCATGTTGCACAGTTACTATTATCGTTTCGTGATAAATATAAATATTACAAAAATGAAGCAAACATTGATCGAATATTGAATAAAACTTCTGATCAGATACTCGCCGGATTATAAAGAGATGGCCTTTCTTCGTGAAGACATACATGTACATATTCTGAACATTTATGTTTTAAAGGTTATTATTCTGATCACGATTATACCTTAGATCAACCTCTAACTTGCCCATTTACCCAACTGGCATAGGCGGTACTCTTTTTTGCATATGTTTTTTGTTTGACTGGGACGACCTCCAGGTTTGTATAGAAAAACAACACTTTTCAAAAAAAGGTGAAACTCTATTTTATCCGGACAGAATGAGTAGCAGTGCCCTGTCAACTGTGAGAACTGCTCTAAGCAACAGACTTGTTACAGTTGCAAACAAGGATATTACAAAATCATCCGCCGCCTTGGAAAATGTACTCAATGCACTAAAGGCTGTATAACTTTATCTTCGACGCCAGAATGTTTATCATGTGAAAATGGATACTTCTTGTCTCAGGATTGGTACTATGTTTGTCTCGACAATTGTGACTTATGTTATCAGCAATCCACGATGTTACTAAGTCTGGATATTATCTCACCACCAACCAATGTTATCAATGTTCAGACAGATTCATGGCATGCTCAAATTGGACAAACTGTCAATATTGCACCAAAGGTTACTACCTTCAAGTTTCCGACTGTATCAAATGTCCAGAAACATGTTCGATGCGTAGCTCGCAATACACATGTAGTTCCTGTCATACTGGCTTCTATCTGCATTACAACATCGGATGTGAGGAATCTCCTCCAGGTTGTGCCTCCTGCGCGGCCTTTGACAAAAGTGGAAGCTGCAGCAACGGTTTCTACCTCAGTAACAACTATTGCTATGCATGTCATAACAATTGTGAGACGTGTGTACACACCGGTTATTGTTACACTTGCAAAGCAGGATTATATGACCACCTTTGCTATTGCAAATGCCCAGAAGGATGTCTCGATAAAGAATGTAATCTAATCCATGGGGAGTGTAGTGCTGAATGTCAGTTTATGTATATATTTTTACATTCTAAGACCCGACTCAGCATATGCCTTTCTTATTCATATAGTAGAATTAATAAGAGAATGGTGTGTCAGCAACAAAACTATTGTTGTTAATATGCATGCAATATTAAAGAGACAAGCCAAAAGGTCGGGCACAAATCAAAAGAAAAATACCAATCTATCAACATCATCTATCATCGTTAATTTAATGTGTTACTGTTTTAAAATTTTAAAAATGTGTCGTTTCGTCCAGTAATGTGTGGCATGTACATATTTCATAGCGGTCTTACTCCGCAGCCACTATCAATAGAGCGCCTTACACAAATATTAAATATTGATCTTTCTGATCTTTTTTTAATCAATGAATAACATCTAGTGATAATAAAATGTTTGACGTTTTTATTTCTCAGAAATTCCCACATCCAATCAAGGCACTATGGTTCCTGCAATTATGGGTTCGGCTCTTGGTGCGGTACTTATTTTGGCAGTCGCAGTCGCGTTGTTGCTGCTACTCAGGTCAGTTATCTTATTTGTTTGCATTATGCAGTCATTTGTTTTTGTTGTCGAAAGTGAACTTAGTCTTGAATGTTGTAAATACTAAGGCAATGTCATTTTTCCAAAATTCGGAAGTTCAGGTAATCGATTAAATAATACAATAATGTTTGTGTTTATTGTCGAAGTACACATCGCAGCAACCTATTATGATCTGTATAGCAACGTCCAGCATTTTTGTGAAGGAAGTCCCCATACAGATGTCTGGAGAGAAACACCGGCACATCGCAGGTCAGAGAAGAAAAATGATCAACTACAAAGGCAAAAAATATTCACGACTATGTAATTATGAATGAACTCTCAGTTGATAGAGGCTCAATCTGAAGCACATGTAAGTTACGTTAAGTTTATAAACAGACACACTGAAAGCGGACATTGCACAAAAAAATTCTCAAATAACTATTTTAAAATACCATAAAATCAGACCAACCAACATACACACGTCACACTGAGGAACATTTTTTTGAAGTGACCATCTGTTTTTCTGTTGTTTTTTAGACATTTATGTAAGTGATAAGCAAACTTCCATGCAAACCAATGCATATACTTACATTGGTTACCTTAAGTTTATCTTGCTATAATGGGCTATCGTAGCTGAGCAGTTAGAGTTGCTTTGAGTAACTCTTCAGCCACTCACCGCCTGGGTTTAATTCCCGGGCTTGATCAAAATCTAATGTGAAACGGTCTTCCAGCTGACATGCAGTACGTTGTTGGTTGTAGCTAGAAATTTGCCTGCGATGTTCCTCCAGCAAATAAAGGCAGGCTTAAATGGCCTCAATTGTTTGGTGCGATGTACCTTAAATCAAATATACTCATTTCAGGAGCAAACTCAACAAGGTTACACAATCTTCTGTATGTGAGGATTCCAATAGTCAGCATGTCAGACATTCCATCAGAAATCCTTCATACGACGCCTCTATTGGCATCGTTAACTATCCCGCCGGGTCTGAGGTTAAGTCAGATTCAGATGACCATGTATACGCCGTAGTCCAGAAGGTTCAAATGAAGCAGAAACCAGCCAATCGGATAGACAAATCAGAAGCTGATGACAATGTTTACGACGTAACTTCGACAGAGAGACCACCAGCGAAAGCTAAGCGGCATACAAGGTCGGGAGCCGCAAAAACGGGAGACGATACGTACAGTCATATTAGTCATGTGAATAAAATGGGACGTTTTGTCAATGAACACCAGATGGATTGCGAGACTGTGTATGACCATGTCGCGCACGACGTGGGTCTTCCGTGTAACGAAGGGACGTATAATGTCGCCGGGAGCATCCAGTCGCAGTCGAGTGGAAGGCGCACTGAGAGGATGCGGAAAAACAGCCCAAACCTTGTCGACGGAAGGGAAGATGACGATGGCACTTACAGTAATACTAACCAGCGATTTGTCACAAGCAACACAGATCATGCGACATATAACACCACATGTGATGTAATGATGCAAAAGAGTATGAAAGATGATCAATCCGACTGAAAAAGAACGCAAGTAGAAAAAATGAGTATACAATAGATTAAGGCTAGGTGTCGTATAATATATTGGCGTACAATTAATAGTTATATGACCCGATTCTTGATGGACGTGAAAACACATCCTAAAAATAGATAACAATTTAAATGAAATGGTAGATTGTTAATAGCAAGTGAATACACTTCAAATATTGGACCTTTCAAATGGTGCAGTTGGTATAGGACTTGTAACACATGAAAGCTAAATCGTGAATTATAAACCTGGTACAATTGATAAAAGGGACGTAAATTCAAACCAAATAATGAACAAACGATTTTAATGGTGCATTTGTGAATGGGACTTGAAACGACGCCGAATAATGAACAATATAATTGGTTCAAATTGTACGTGGAAGTTAGACACAGAAAATAAACAAAGGTTATATGGAGTATTTAGCTAGTGGGTTATTTGATAGGGTATTTGACCTAACAAATTAAGTACAAACAACTGCTGCGATTTATAACACAGAAAGAAGTCAAAAGTTGAGTTGACAGATATGACGACATTTGAACTGAAGAGAACTGACAATTACCACCCTTCCGGGTGTCTTAGACAATGGTAACTTTATCCGGTCGAAGATTTTTAAGAACAATGTCAGGAAAATATGTGTTTCAGCTTCCATGCTGGTTGCTTTACTGTCCTATGAGAGTTTTGTGAGAGGATGGGTTCTTGTTTTATTCATTTATCTCCTGTACATCTGTACAAAACGGCCATGACGCCGGCTGTATCTACATTGAGAAAGTGCAGCTGTGCATGATGACGGTACATGTATATGCTGGAAAGTCCCTTTCTATCCGCAAATCGATCATTCAGTGTCTAACTGCGAAAGTTGATGGCAAATCATATTTGTTCGAAGGAATAATCTTGTTCGCGTGGCTCGTTCTTCCACAACTCCTGCCATTACAACATTTTATAAACTATTGCTAAACTAAGAAAAGAAAACTGTCTGGATAGCACCATCATATAAGTAGTAGTTTCTGTTTTTAAACTAATGGATATATTATTTTTTTCAATAAGCTATAATTAAAAATCGTTGCGTCTTCAAATTGCTTTACATTATTTTATTTTCTTAGTTATTATTAAAAATGCACTGTTTTTAACCAAATGATAGGTATGATTTAATGTGATGTACATATATGTCTCTGTTTATTTAGATCAATAATTATAATTGGAAAATGTAATGCTATCGAAAAGTTACATGTACACTTTTGTAAGAGAATACTGGGTGTAAAATTGACAAGCCAGATTGACTTTTTTATGGAGAACTTGGTAGAATGCCACTGCAATAATCTCGTTATTAAAACATCCTTAAATACTGGGTCAAATTGCTTCATTACGATCAGAAAAATATATTAAGACAACATATTTGATGCTTAAGGATGATTGTGATAAGAATCAAAATCAAAATGCCAAAAACTGGGGCTCGTTGATAAGAGACCGCCTATGTGACCTCGGTTTGTATGAAGTATGGTTATATCAAGATGTGGGTAATGTTATTATGTTTCTCTCATTAGTTCGACAGAGGTTTAAAGATAATTTTATACAAAAGTGGAATGAAAATATGTAAAAGTCAAGTAAAGGGTCACTATGCAGAGAAATAAGTAGCTTTCAGTTCCAGCCATATCTAATTATTTTCACAATAGCTAAATTCAGGAAGTGATAACATGCTTAAGGGTATCATCTCATAGGCTGCGTATAGAAACTGGCAGATGCGAAAAGCCCCGAGCCATACCATTAAATGAAAGGTGTGAATAAATATGAAGATAAGAGTAACATATATACCAGTTTCGTTACTGAAATTGACCTAGTATGTTTTCATTTGCAGAAATAATGAGAACCATCAATCCAAGTACTCTTAAAAACTTAGGTGTATACATTGTTAAGGCATTATAAGTTAAATCTCTTTTTAATAGTAGATAATAATTGTAGACCAATATATTACCATTATATATTGTTTTGTAAAATGTACAGGTTTTGAAATAAGCCGTCTTTAAAATTATTATACATGTTGAGCATAGGTATACATGCAAATCACGATGTTATAATCTACAATGGTGCTGTAGGCTTGTAGAATACTCTGAATCTATGACAAATTGCTGTCTCCGATCATTATTGTTGTGACTCAAAATGCAAAATAAAAATATTGTTTTGTAGAAGTAGCCGAGTCAAGACAAGATCCATCAAAATACATACAGGCTTTAGATCATACATGTTTCATTTACAACTATTTATGTAATGTGAGCTCTTGCTCTCCAAAGCGCCCTATAACTTGGTTTTCTGTATAGGTGGTTTAGACAGGAGAGAATATGATATAGGAATCAATTTTATATTTTACATGTCGCAAGTGTATGTATGTATATATATATATGTGTGTGTGTGTGTGTGTGTGTGTGTGTGTGTGTGCGTGTGTGTGTGTGTGTGTATGTGTATATATATATGTATGTATATTTATGTGTGTGCGTGTATGTGTATATGTATGTATATATATATGTGTGTATTGTTGGTTGTTTCCGCTCTCACAAGCAACCTATAATTTTGTTTCGTATAGGTGGCTAGAATGTGTGAGCTAATAATAATATTACCGTATGGCTTTTCAATTAACAAGTGTGTAATTCTCATCATGATCATTATGATCACCTTGATATTATTTTTGAGATATTTAGTCACTTTAACAATTAATCGCAATGGCAGTTATTTATTTAAATTAACACTTACTTATCCATTCTCTCAATGAATAATTTATTATTAATATGTACATACCTTTTATGTGACATCATAAATAAGTAGACCGAAGAAGTTAAACTACACGATTGCCCTTTCTTGTGTATGCGTGAGATATCTACGTCCAAAACGTGCACTTGCAAAACAAATTTTATCCAACAAAATATGTTTTAAAGGCTGGTAACAATAAGCATTGCAATGTTGTCATTGCATAAAAGTACATGACAATCAATGACATGCTCGGTACCTCACCTCTGAATTTGTTTAAAACGTCTTGTTGCTGTTTTTTATTCCATCAAAAAGCGCATGTTTTTATTCGACATTAATTTTACGTGTTCTGTACATAAGGGGTGAACCCTGTAATTTTTTTAGACATTTGTATAAATATATGCTGTCTGTGTCGCTACCCAAAATTATAATCATGATTAACATGTAGATTATACAGACTATTGTTTTTAAACATCGAAAAAAAATGGAAATAAAGAGTTCATATAGTTGCCCTTTCTTCTACACACCTATAGCATAGTTTGCTAATTTAGTTTTACATTGGTTTATTTGTTAGTTATTTCGTTTACTATGGTTAAAACATCTCCAGGCTATTGGATTAATGCTAATATATCCGATTATTTGAACACAACAGTTGGTATTATTATGTTCCCTTTCCCCCCTCCTTTTTGTAGCTCAGTTTTTGCAGAACAACTTTCTGTTTAGGTTGTTGTATTATTAGCAACAGAAATGATACAAATTATAGATACATATGCAAATATAAGTTGTGTTATTAATTAATATCAATAAATCTTTTTTTTTCTTTTCTTGCCCTTTTACGCATTATTATGATATTGCATATTAAATAATTTTAATATATTTTGTGTCTATATTTTTTCTTATTAATTTGGATAGATCTAAATGATTAAAGTGTCTTAAGTCTCTATTGTTATTTCGATGTTAACTTCATACATGCACTTACTTTGTATTTAAATTACATATTATGCTTTGTATATCTGTACATACATGCATGCGCAAATTTTCATTTGTAAATTGTAAACTGTTGCCACATGGGCCTAATGGCCTTCTGGATTTGAAAAACTATCATAGCATAGCTTATAATATTAATGCATATAGGCGTTTGTGTATGAGTTGATGCTTATCTGAGTGTTGTACACGTACTGATATATGTGTACCGGTAAATGCATTTATGCATTGTTCATATATATGTGTACATGGAGCCAATTATATTTATCCAATTCTTGATTTAACAAGTTATTTTCATTTATAATCGACACTTTTTAGTTGTGTAGTTCTTCTTATCGAAATAATACATGTCTTTCTTTAAAACACCATGTTGACACTATTTTTCTATTATGACGTTTCTTCTTTCGTTGTAACTTATCAGTAAAAAAAAAGATCAGAGCTTTTTTTTTCAAATAGATCGGTTATCTTCATTAATTGCATTTGAGAAACCCATCAGAAAATGCAATGGTAAAGCTCTGTGAAACCGGTTTAAGCACCCCAGTCGGTCCATATTGCCGACTGACCGTTCCAGAGAGATATTTTTCGTGTTTGCTCTTTTTGCTAAATGACTTATCACAGATTTTTTCTAACTTTTATATTTGGCTTGCATATGAGTACGATTGTCTGTGCCTTTTCAAATGTTGGTAAATGTTGCAATGCTCATAGGAATTTGTCATATATTCTTACTTGTGTATATATTTTTACATGTGAGTATTTGATATTAATGTTATAATGGTAATAATGTATAAAACATATAGATATTATTGTATAAAAAATATATATCTGATTCTGTAAACTATATGTTTGTGTGTTTAGTTGTAACTTTCTTCTTGCCATGATTTTATATCTATTTTTCCCCTATACTTACCCCTGGAAATTGCTATTTTAAGAATATATGTATGTGTGTGTCCATTTGCAATAACATCATAGGTTGCGAATGTATATTCTTTTACAAAATATATTTAAAACTAAACTTCCAGTGTCCTTATTTATGTTAATATTAGACCCAACACCTGCTGCACCTCTAATCTATGATGTATTATCAATTATTTACTGTCAGCTGTTTGCAAGCGTACTAAGACACACTGCATAAATTTGGTTTTAAAAACTACATGTCCTGGTTATTTAGTACTAGAGAATTTGCGGACAATGAACATAAGATTCGAGTGATGCCCAATCAAAAGACATGCACAACTATACTTTTCTCAATAATAATGATCTATCATTTTGTTTATTTCCATTTTTGACATGAAGCTGAATAGAAATATATACTTCAGTATTGGCTACTTGGAAAAAAACAGCCTGCGAATGGCTGATGTCAATTGCTTTAGTAGAAATACGATCGATGTCTGAAAGCTTGAATTATGCTTGCAGTGGCTGGTTTCGTTGATCGTTGTTGATGTTGTTAATCATGATGATTTTGTTATTGTTAATGATGAGGATGACGACGATGATGATGATGACGAAGAAAGTGGTGGTTAAATATGAGATCATCCTTCAATAAGTTTACATGGCTTGCAAAAACATAAGAAAGTTATAAAATAAAACACAAGAATGAAAATAGACTATATGGCTCTATTAAAGTATTGTTTAATAATATTATTAAAACATTTGCCAAGTGTATACACATGTATAATATCAAATATTAAAAATATAAATACAAACACAAGGAAGCCCATTTTTAATTTAAGAATATACTTACATCCTGCAAACTTGTCAAAATGTCCATTTAACATAAGCATATACAACAAGAAAAATTATGCGTTGCCAGTTGTTGTTGTTGTCCATTTCACAAGTGGCAAGGAAAACACGTGATGAGTTTCCTGGTAGGCGAGCAATAGCTACCAGGATGCTCATTGTATATTAAGATAGAGAAGTACATAGTCGGCGGCCAAAGTTGGAGAGGTTCAATGACTAGAGAACAGTGAATATTGTTTGTGGGACTAAACAATATTCAATAAGACATCACGACCGGGAAGTTGAAAGACCTTTTTGTGTTTATAGATTTGTTTTCACGAAAAAACAACAGAACTTTCTAAAACCTAATGAATACCTTTAAGCTGGAGCGGCCATAAAGTTGTAGTGGTTTTAAAGGATATACTTTAGCCATTCGAAGTTTTATCGCTCAATGCATCATTAAATTGCTCTGAAGTAAATAGTCGAAATAGTTTACATAGATGTCGTTGTGTTCACATGTATTCAAAAAGTGTCTATATACGCTTAACTCTGCATACTAAACTGTTTGTGCCATAAGCACGAAAGTAAATATAAACTCCAAGATATTCAACACAAAAGGTTCGTACTACATTGGAACTCGATCAACTGTTAACAATTGGAATACTG
The DNA here is from genome assembly GCA_007844125.1 of Sinonovacula constricta. Lineage (NCBI taxonomy): Eukaryota > Metazoa > Mollusca > Bivalvia > Cardiida > Solecurtidae > Sinonovacula > Sinonovacula constricta. Next base: position 19,297,522 of record CM017570.1, on the reverse strand, counting down.
ATGTGTTGCCGCCTGGATAGGGCGAAGAAATGCATTCGACCATCTAAATACAACGATTTCATTCGTGTTGCAAAAGTCTAAACAAAAAACGGTCATATTTGTATCCAACTATCTGAGTACAACGATAGAATCTATGTTCAACCGCCTTCTCATAGTGTTAACCTTTATAATTAGACCATCAACAAACAATTAGAATCTCAACGAACGTTTGTAATAAACGTAAATCTCTAATTTACGACCAACTTTGACCTGCTGGAACCTAAGAACACAACCATCTTTGTTATAAACAGGGACTCCGTTAAATGGGTTTTTATGGACGACCTTCTTCCATGACAGGATGATAGATGTACGTTCCGAAGGGCGATAGAGAAAACACCAAAATAAACGACCGGTTTGAAGCTTATTGAATCTGAAAGACTATGGAAACAAGAACCCCTCGAATGGCGATTTTGGTGATATTCTTAGCGATCCTCCTTTGTCAAGCAGGTAGGTAATTTCATATTTTCTCAGATCTAGTGATAAGAAATATTCGAGAGTTGCTTATCTGTTCAAGAGTATTTTACCGATTTAATATTTGTTTCTGTATGTTGATTTAAAGGTTGCATCCTACTGGTTGTTTCTGTATGTTGATTTAAAGGTGGTCTCCTACTGGTTGTTTCTGTATGTTGATTTAAAGGTGGTATTCGACTGGTTGTTTCTGTATGTTGATTTAAAGATGGTCTCCTACTGGTTGTTTCTGTATGTTGATTTAAAGGTGGTCTCCTACTGGTTGTTTCTGTATGTTGATTTAAAGGTGGTTTCCTACTGGTTGTTTCTGTATGTTAATTTAAAGGTGGTATCCTACTGGTTGTTTCTGTATGTTGATTTAAAAGTGGTCTCCTACTGGTTGTTTCTGTATGTTGATTTAAAAGTCGTCTCCTACTTGTTGTTTCTGTATGTTAATTTAAAGGTTGCATCCTACTGGTTGTCTCTGTATGTTGATTTAAAAGTGGTCTCCTACTGGTTGTTTCTGTATGTTGATTTAAAGGTGGTATCCTACTGGTTGTTTCTGTATGTTGATTTCAAGGTAGTATCCTACTGGTTGTTTCTGTATGTTGATTTAAAGGTGGTAGCCTGCTGGTTGTTTCTGTATGTTGATTTAAAGGTGGTATCCTACTGGTTGTTTCTGTATGTTGATTTAAAGGTGGTATCCTACTGGTTGTTTCTGTATGTTGACTTAAAGGATGGTATCTTACTGGTTGTTTCTGTATGTTGATTTAAAGGTTGCATCCTACTGGTTGTTTCTGTATGTTGATTTAAAAGTGGTCTCCTACTGGTTGTTTCTGTATGTTGATTTAAAGGTGGTCTCCAACTGGTTGTTTCTGTATGTTGATTTAAAAGTCGTCTCCTACTTGTTGTTTCTGTATGATAATCTAAAGGTTGCATCCTACTGGTTGTTTCTGTATGTTGATTTAAAGGTGGTATCCTACTGGTTGTTTCTGTATGTTGATTTAAAGGTGGTCTCCTACTGGTTGTTTCTGTATGTTGATTTAAAGGTTGTCTCCTACTGGTTGTTTCTGTATGTTGATTTAAAGGTGGTAGCCTGCTGGTTGTTTCTGTATGTTGATTTAAAGGTGGTATCCTACTGGTTGTTTCTGTATGTTGATTTAAAGGTGGTATCCTACTGGTTGTTTCTGTATGTTGATTTAAAGGCGGTATCCTACTGGTTTCTAGTGACTACTGGGGTGTTATATTCAACTGTTTACATAAATTTAAGGTATCAATGAGAACATTATATATATAGAAAAATCATTGGTAAAAATCTGTCGGGTACCAACTTTAATCTATGCTAGAATTGTAAACGCAAATCGCATTGTAAAATAAAAGGTTAAATATATACTACTTTTCATACATATTTCTGCATTTTTGTAATTTTTACTTTTAGTTTTTGCATGAAACCTCTTTCCACCAAAAAAAAAAATAAAGCAGGAATTATCTGTAAGACCTATATGTACAGCATTGTGAAGCTATATTTCGTTGATTATGCAAGCTCATCAGGGTGTTGAAAGACACAATTACATTTGCATGGGAAATATTCGGCAAACACCAAGAGACTAAGAACATAACAAAGCCTCCATATATTTTACTAGTATGTTTTAATTGAATTGGATAGTCTTCATTTAATATCGGTAAAACATCTTTAATTCACAAAAACAAAAAAACAACAACAAAAAAACATATAAACGTACACTGTAAACATATGTATACTTTTGACGAAATAAAATAGTATTTCTTAAATAAATAAACACAAAATGTTTAATGTTGGTAAGGTTTCTTGCAATAACATTATCTCGCCTTGCGCATGTATATGTAATCATCAATGACATTCACGTATACTGACAGATGACGTCAACTGTTCATATGGTAAATGCCAACCAATGCGTAAGTTGCTGGCTGAACACGGAACAACGTACAGGCCATGTGCTGGTTGGCACATTTGCGTATAGTAAAACGTTAAACGGACTAATTTTGTACAGATATATATGCATATATCCCGAACATGCATTTTTTTGTGTGCGTGTGTGTGTGGGCTTTTGTTGAATCATACTTCTCAGGTAATGCATACATGCACATATGTGTTTATGTTTCTCTCGTTGAGTTTGTACACATACCGGTATGCGTGTGTACATGCATATATACGTGTAGACATGTATCTGCTATTTTGTACATATATTTATACACGTTCCTATGTGCCTTTGCTATACATGTCATACTCATACTAAGGTATACATCTACTTATATGTACTAAAGATCTGTACGTATATGTATATATGCCAATTTAAAGTATCATCCTAGGTGGAGAGTGTAGAAATTATAAGAAATAAATGTAACAAATAAACCCCATTTGTCCTTTTGTGCTAATATACAAATTTAAACTCAAGACCTGTTGTAGCTTCAACCTTAATTTTATTCCCAATTATTTACTGGCAGCTGTTTTCACGCTAACGACGACATACTGCAATAGACTTGACAGAAAATAGTGCAGGTCCTGCTTAATATAGCACTGTGTGCGACCATGACCGAGTTGATTTTGCGGACATTGAACAGAAACTTCGGATAATGCAAATATTAAAATATGCACAACGATAATTTCCTCATTAATATTATTTGCAATTTTGCATATTTTCATTTTCGCTATAAAGAATAGAGTAATATACAACCTATTAGCCATGTGCTTGTTGGCACATTTGCGTATAGTAACTCGCTAAACGGACTTATTTCGTATAGGTATATATGCATATATCTTGAACATGCATGTTCATGAGTATTGTTCTATCCACGAGTGTACCTTAGGTCAACATCTAACTTACATCTTTATCAAATTGTCATGGTCGATACCCTTTGTGGCATATGCCTTTTCACATGCGTGGGACGGCCTCCAGGTTTGTATTGAAAAGAACAAAACTTTTATAATTGTTCAACACAGTATTTTTCTATGCAACAGACGTGTTACAGTTGTAAACTTGGATATCACAAAAACATTTAAAGCCTTAGAGTATGTACTCAATGATCACAAGAATGTACAAATTGTTGGCACGACTGTGTATCATGTGAAAGTGGGTATATCTTGTCAAATGGATGGCCCTCCGAATATGTAAATACTTGGAAGTGTAGGAAAGGATGTGTAAATGTTTTTTATGGACAGTTTTGTTCGGTACTCTTTGTGGCATGTGTTTTCTTTTCGCATGAATGGGACGACCTCCATGTTTGTATTGAAAAGAACAGCGACCCTTTTTTCACTTTATGTTCAAACTGTATTTTTCAAAGCAGACTGATTCGCTGTGCCCTGTCAATTGTCAGAGTTGCTCTAGTTAAAATACGTGTTACAGATGTAAACCCGGATATTACACCCACATTGGAGAATGTATTCAATGCCCAAAAGGCTGTACACATTGTTCTTCCTGGTACGACTGTGTATCATGTGAAAGAGGATACTTCTTGTCAGAAGGTTGGTGCCATTCTTGCTCCGACAATCCATACGCTTGGCAGTGTAGTAAAGGATGTGAAAATGGTTTTTATGGACAATTTTGTAATTTATCATGTTCGGAAGGATGTCGCGGCAAAGAATGTTACAAACAATCAGGACGGTGTGTAAGTGGATGTCTCGATGGATATTATGGTGAAACGTGTCAGCGATGCTCTGAACGGTGCTTACACAGGGTATGCGAGGAGATTACCGGACAATGTACAAAGGGGTGCGTAGATGGGTATTACGAATACGAAAGAAGATGCGAAAAGTGTTCAGATAATTGCAAAACATGTTCGTCTTCTTTTACATGTACATCGTGTTATGAGGATCTTTATAAGTATAAGTGTGACACCTCGTGTCCATATTGTAAGCCTGGTGGATGCCACTTTCTAAACGGCACCTGTACAAATGGGTGTAATGATGGGTATTATCAAGGTACAAATATTTGTTTGCATTGTCCAGACAATTGTTCTAAGTGCACATCTACATCATACTGCAAAAATGTCAATCTGGTTATTTCGGAATAACTTGTGAGCATCGATGTCTAAACAATTGCTTTGCATGCGATGACAATATTAATTGCAAAACGTGTAGAGCAGGATACTTTGGAAAATCATGCAACAAGAACTGTTCACAAACCTGCAATGGATGTAATAAAGAAAGTGGATTGTGGAAAGACTGTATCGATGGTTATTTCAAAGAAGGTGATACATGTTTACCATGTCCGGATGGGTGCATAAGATGTTATGCCAATAAAACCTGTTCAAGCTGTAAGACAGGCCACTATTTATCCTCGAAGGCATGTTCATGTCCCGTATGTGGCCAAGGCTGTATGAATTGTTCATCCCCTGATGCATGCCTTCGTTGTTTTTCTGGACATGCCAATCTAAATGGGATATGCGTGTCTTGTAATAATTGCATAAATATCACCGATTGCTCCAGCAAAACTGGCTGTTCTCAATGCCAGGACGGTCATTGGGGAAGTTACTGCACCAATAAATGTGGTCCGACTTGCATCCTTTGCAACAAGGACACTGGTGAATGTATGAACTGTACACGTCACACATTCGGGAGATTTTGTGAGTTGTCTTGCAGTTCAAACTGCCTCAAGACATCAGTTGCGGTTTCAAGTTGCTTTCAGGAAAATGGGACATGCCTTTATGGCTGCGTCAGCGGATTCACGGGACATAACTGCACAGAAGGTCTGTTTATGTATATAGTTTTACATTCTAAGACCTGACTCAGCTATGAGTGTAAGTTTTTCTTAATCATATCATAATATAAGAAGAGAATGGTGAGTCAGCAACAAAAGATTGTTGTTAATATGCATGTAATACTAAAGATACAAGCCAATCAAAAGAAAACCACCAATCTATCATCATCATCTATCATCGTCAATTAAATGTGTTACTATTTTAAAATTTAAAAATGTGTCGTTTTATCCAGTAATGTGTGGCATGTTTGTTTCATAGCAGTCTTACTCCGAAGCCAATACCAATAGAGCGCCTTAAACAAATATTAATTTTTTTTTTGTGATCTATTTTAATAAATGTATAACAAATAGTGATAAAATAGTTTGACATTTGTATTTCTCAGAAATTCCCACATCCCACCAACGCACTATGGTTCCTGCAATTATGGGTTCGGCTCTTGGTGCGGTACTTATTGTGGCAGTCGCAGTCGCGTTGTTGCTGCTACTCAGGTCAGTTGTTATCTTGTCTGTTTGCATTATACAGTCCTTTGTTTATGTTAACGTAGGGGAACTTAGTTTTGAATGTTGTAAATACTAATGCCATGTCATTTTTTCCAAATTTCGGAAGTTCAGGTAATCGATTAAATAATAAAAGAATGTTTTTGTTTGTTGTTGAAATACATCGCAGTGACTAATTATGATCTGTATAACAACGTCCAGCATTTTTGTGAAGGAAGTCCCCAGACAGATGTCTGGAGAGAACCACCGGCACATCGCAGGTCAGAAAAGATATATGATCAGATGCAAAGGCAAACAATATTCACGACTATGTAATTATGAATTAACTCTCAGTTGAGGGAGGCTCAAGCTGAAGCAAATGCAAGTTACGTTAAGTTTATAAACAGACACACTGAAAGCGGACATTGCACAAAAAGAATCTCGAATAACTATTTTTAAATACCATAGAATCAGACCAACCCACATACACATGTCACACAGGAATATTTTTTCGAAGTGACCATCCGTTTTTCTGTTGTTGTTTTTTTTAGAAATTTATGTTAGCGAACTTCCATGCAAACCAATGCATATACTTTTATTGATTACCTTAAATTTATCTTGCTATAATGGGCTACCGTAGCTGAGCAGTTAGAGTTGCTTTGAGTAACTCTTAAGCCAGACACCGCCTTGGTTTAATTCCCGGGCTTGACCAAAATCTAATGTGAAACGGTCTTCCAGCTGACATGCAGGACGTTGTTGGTTCTAGCTAGAAATTTGCCTGCGATGTTCCTCCAGCAAATAAAGGCAGGCTTAAATGGCCTTAATTGTTTGGTGCGATGTACCTTAAATCAAATATACTCATTTCAGGAGCAAACGCAACAAGGTTACAAAATCTCCTGTATGTGAGGATTCCAATAGTCAGCATGTCAGACATTCCATCAGAAATCCTACATACGACGCTTCTATTGGCATCGTTAACAATCCCGCCGGGTCAGAGGTTAAGCCAGATTCAGATGATCATGTATACGCCGTCGTCCAGAAGGTTCAAATGAAGCAGAAACCAGCCAAAGGGATAGACAAATCAGAAGCTGATGACAATGTTTACGACGTAACTTCGACAGAGAGACCACCAGCAAAAGCTCAGTGGCATACAAGGTCGGGAGCCGCAAAAACGGGAGACGATACGTACAGTCATATTAGTCAAGTGAATAAAATGGGACGTTTTGTCAAGGGACACATGGTGGATTGCGAGACTGTGTATGACCATGTCTCGCACGACGTGTGTCTTCCGTGTAACGAAGGGACATATAATGTCGCAGGGAGCATCCAGTCGCAGTCGTGTGGGACGCGCACTGAGAGGATGCGGAAAAACAGCCCAAACCTTATCGACGGAAGGCAAGATGAAGATGACACTTACAGTCATACTAACCAGCGATTTGTCACAAGCAACACAAATCATGCGACATATAACACCACATGTGATGTAATGCTGCAACAGAGTATGAAAGATGATCAAGCCGACTGAAAATGAACGCAAGTAAAAAATGAGCAAGATGAACATACATATGACTGTGTTACATTGGACAACAATAGATTAGGGCTAGGTGTCGTATTATATATTGGCCTGCAATTAATGGTAATATGACCCGACTCTTGATGGGACGTGAAAACACATCCTAAAAATAGATAACAATTGAAATGTTAGAATTGTTAATAGCAAGTGAATACACTCCAAATATTGGACCTTCTAAATGGTACAATTGGTACAGGACTGAAAACACATGAAAGATAAATCGTGAATTATAGATCTGGTAAATTGTTGAAAGTTATTATTATTCAAACCAAATAATAAACAAAAGATTGCAATGGTGCATTTGTGAATGGGACTTGAAAAGACGCCGAATAATGAACAATATAATTGGTTCAAATTGTACGTGGAAGTTAGACACAGAAAATAAACAATGGTTATATGGAGTATGTAGGTAGTGGGTTATTTGATAAGGTATTTGACCTAACATATTAGGTACAAAAAACTGCCTCGATTTATAACACAGGAAGTAGTCAAAAGTTGAGTTGTCAGATATGACGACATTTGTAAATCTTCTTAACCATCCAGTATTTACAGTCTATGTGATACTAAGTGTTTTAAGATCCCATTGACTCCAATCGCAAGTTTAGTTAGATCATCTTAAAAACCACTTTAATGCCAGTCCTGTTCATTGAACTGAAGAGAACTGACCATTACCACCCTTCCGGAAGTCTAAGACAAGGGTAACTTTATCCGGCCGAAGGTTTGTAGGAACAATGTCAGGAAAATATGAGTTTCAGCTGGCATGCTGGTTTCTCCACTGTCCTAGGAGAGTTTTATGAGTTGATGGGTTCGTGTTTTTCTCATTTATCTCCTGTACATCTGTACAAGACGGTAAGTTCTTGGCCATGACGCCGCCGGTATCTACATTGAGAAAGTGCAGCTTTGCATGATGACAGTACATGTATATGCTGGAGATTTCCTTTCTCTCCGCAAAGGTGGGATGACTGATCTTCAGTCAGTTTCTAACTATGAAAGTTGATGTTGCCGGCTGCATATCATAGTTCGAAAGCGTATTCTTGTTTGCGTGGCTCGTTCTTCCACAACTCCTGCCCTCACAACATTGTATAAAATATTGGTGGTTAGATAAGAAAAATTGTCCATTATATTTTTTATAAATTTCGGACGTCCAGGGAATCATTTAAATAATAGAAATATGTTTTTGTTTGTTATTGAAATATGTCGCAGCGACCAATTATGATCTGTATTACCAACGTCCAGCTATTTTGGTGGAGGAAGTCCATAGACAAATGTCTGGATAGCACCATTCTAATAATAGTAGTTTTTATTTTTATACTAAACCCAGTACAATGGATATATTATTTTTTCAATAAGCTAGAATTTCTTAACATTATTTTGTTTTATTAGTTATTATTGAAAAATGAATTGTTTATGACCAAATTATAGGTATGATTTAAAATGATGTACATATATGTGTCTGTTTATGTAGATCAATATGTATAATATTAATTCATATAGGCTTCTGTGTATGAGTCGATGCTAATCTGTATGTTTTACACGTACCGATAGATGTGTACCGGTAAATGCATTTAATTATGCATGTTCATATATTTGTGTACATGGAGCCATATATATTTATCCATTTCCTGATTCAACAAGTTAATTTCATTAATAATCAAAACTTTTTTGTAGTTCTTCTTATCGAAATAATACCTCTCTTTCTTTCAAGCACCATGTTGGCACAATATTTCAATGACGTTTCTACTTTCGTTGTAACTTATCCATGAAAAAATCAGCGCTTGGGCAGTTTTTATTCAAATAGATCGGTTATCTTCAGCGATTGCCTTTGAGAAACCCAGCATGAAATGCGATGGTAAAAGTCTGTAAAACCGATTAAGCACCCCAGTCGGTCCATATTGCCGACTGACCGTTCCAAAGAGGTAACTGTTGTGTTTGCTCTTTTTGGTAAATGACTCATCACAGATTATTTCTTACTTTTACATTTGGCTTGCATATGAGTACGACTGTCCTGTGTCTTGTCAAAAGTTGGTAAATGTTGCGATGCTCATGGGAAAATTTAACATTTATTCTTATTTTGTTTATATTTTACATGTGTGTATTTGATATTCATGTTAAAATGGTAATAATGTATAAACATATATGGATATAATTGCACAAAAGATGTATCTGATTCTATAAACCATCTGTTTGTATGCTTAATTGTAACATTCTTCTTGCTATGGTGTTATATATTTTTACCCCTATACTCACCCCTGGAAATTGCTATTTTAAGAATATATATGTGTGTGTGTGTCCCTTTGAAATACTATCAAAGGTTGCTAGTGTATATTCTTTTACAAAATAAATTTAAAAATAAACTTCCAGTGTCCTTATTTACGTTAATATTAGACCCAACACCTGTTGCATCTCTAAACTCAGATGTATTCTCCATTATTTACTGTCAGCTGTTTGCACGCGTACTAAGACATACTGCTTAAACTTTGTATTAAATACTCTATGTCCTGGTTATACAGCGCTAGAGAATTTGCGGATAATGAACATAAAATTCGAGTGATGCCCAATCAAAAGACATATGCACAATTATATTATTCTCAATAGTAATAATCTACCAATTTGTTTATTTTCTATTTTTAACATGAAGCTGAATAGAAAAAAATACGCCAGTATTGACAACTTGAAAATAAACCTGCGAATGGTTGATGTCAATTGATTTAGTAGAAATAGGATTAATGTCTGAAAGCTTGAATCATGATTGCGGTGGCTGGTTTCGTTAGTCGTTGTTGATGTTGGTGATGTTGTTAATGATGAAGATGTTGTTGTTTTTGTGATGATGATGATGATGATGATGATGATGATGATGATGATGATGATGATGATGATGATGATGATGATGACGACGAAAGTGGGGGTCAAATATGAGATCATCCTTCAATACGTTTACATGGCTTGCAAGCACATAAGAAAATTATAAAAATTAAACACGAAAATTAACAATAGACTATATGTCTTTATTTAATTGTTGTTAAATAATATAATTAAAACATTTGTCAAGAGTATACACATATACAATATAAAATATCAAAAAGTATAAATACATACACAAGGAAGACCCTTTTTGATTTAATAATATACTTCAACGGACTGTACATTTTCCAAAAACATTGATAAACATTATTTAAATAAAATCACAAGGAAAATGAAATAAAATAAACAAGGAGTAAGAAATAAACATATCATTAAACCAAGTTATAAGCCAGAGCACCTTTGACCGAGTGGTTGCGTTCAAAGACTTGTAAGTCCTTAGCAATTCAACGCGTGGGTTCGAATCCTGGACGGCGCGATAGATGTTATAACTTCTAGCTGTCCTGTGGTTCGCAGGTGACTCCTAGGCCTATGTCTGAGGCGTGTTGTCACCAATAATTAGCTGGATGTCGGCAGTATGATTATAAATTATCAGAGCGATGAAAAAGAAACAAAATAAAACAGATACAAGTTATATTATAATATATAAGTATACGATAATTATCACTGGAATCTGCATATATCCTTGATTAGCTATACAAATTTCAACTTGGGTAGGCATTTACAGTGACTGATCTTTGACCAGACCTTTATTTCAAAGTTGCAATTATACATTTTATGCGGGACACACTTCCGTGAGATGCAAAGTCTGGTTTAATACCACTAAAAGTGTCCACATTCTGAAGATACTATAAAGCATGAGAAACCATGTATAGGGAATAAACTTAAATATGACCTTTGACACGACCTTTTGACCTTAATGACTTCACTGGCTAATGTTCAAGTGGATGTCTGTAAAATGTTAAAGATGAGTAAATAAAAAAGATATGACCGAGGAACAGAAAAGGGGACAGATGAATATAGCGTCTTGCATCATTGTATACTTACGGGGTTGTGGGGCAATACGTGATCTTGTAGCCATTGTTAACTGTGGTTTATGTGTTTATATGGATACTAAGGGGGCTGGGGAACAATACGTGTTCTTGTTGCCATTTTTACCTGTGGTTTATGAGGTTATATGGATACTTAGGGGGCTGGGGAACAATACGTGTTCCATGTTGGCATTGTTAACTGTGGTTTATGAGGTTATATGGATACTAAGGGGGCTGGGGAACAATACGTGTTCTTGTTGCCATTTTTAACTGTGGTTTATGAGTTTATATGGATACTAAGTGGGCTGGGGAACAATACGTGTTCTTGTTGCCATTTTTAACTGTGGTTTATGTGGTTATGTGGAAACTTAGGGGGCGGGGGAACAATGCGTTTTCTTGTTTACATTGTTAACTGTGGTTTATGACGTCATATGGGTACTTAGAGGGCAAGGAGGAATAATACGTGTTTCGTTGACATTGTTAACTGTGGTTGGTGTGGTTAGATTTTCTACAAAGTAGTGTTTATAAAATACATCAGTTTATTTAGCTAAGAGTCACTGTTATGAAACTACAGTCATTATTAGATTTTCAAGATTATTGTTCAAACCCAAGAATAGAATTTAGTGTTTCTTAACGACTTCCGTAGTCTAAAAAATATTATCTTTATCTCCTCCTTACATAAGTCTATTTTGTTTAAGTACTTTTCTGTGTCCAACATTGAAGATAGTTGTTTGGGTTGTTTTTAGAAACATTAGGGATGGTTCAGGAAATCGAAATGATTTACAATTAAAGGCACTTAACTTATAAATGTCCAGTAGAATGTATACTTAGCTCTGACCTTAAACGACAGTATGATGATAACGGAGGTCATGGGAAAAACATTAAAATGATTGCAATATGTATTAAAACTATAAACATTAATGATTCAAGGTTCAGTGACGTATTTTGCTAGAGCATAGGATTGCTTTACAATAGAAAAAAAGTTCGAATGGTACAAAGTACGCTTTTAACACATTACACAAGTTCAAGGTCTTTATGTCTCCATTTCATTGGCTAGCAAAATAGACAGGTTTAAATATGTGAAGTAATAACTTTGATTTTCTTTTATAAAACTGTTTTTAAACTGTTATGGGTTATGTAAAATAGCATGTATGCCAGAGTCATTATGGCTATAATGACCAGATAGCTTTATACGCATCTTATTGAATTTAAAGTTAAGTTTGACAGCTAGATTCTGATCCCATTGAATCCGTTGGCCTTTCATTCCCTGGTGATGGGCGGTTAAAATTGGGAGATCCTTATAAGATGAACGACTCTTGGATTTAGTTTATTATCGCAACGAGACTAATTCAAATTCTACATATCCTTATCAATTGTAACATATCTGGACTGAGAGTATGTTTTAACGGCTTACAATTATATTTTCTATTAACACTCTATGTAATTATTGAAATCACTTTTACTCAAATAATTACAGAGGATAAGAACTGTTGTGGATTATAATGACATCTAATATCAGTCACATAAAGGAAACACCAATAAAGAATCGTGAATAACTCTGTTTAATAAAGAAACACATATATTGTTGGTGATATATTGTTGGTGATATAGTGTTGGTAATATATTGTTGGTGATATATTGTTGGTGATAGGGATGCCCCTAAAATCTTCATAATGTGTTTATTTATTTAATATTTGAGTTTTTTTTACGTTTAAAACACGTTGCTGAGAAATAAAAATTCTTAAAATTAAAAAGGGTAATAACAAAATATGAAATGGTCCTATGAGCATTGCTACATATATTAAAATTTTAATTGACACAAAGAAAAGGTATGCACGTGCCATTAAAGGGTTACAGAAAACCGGGACATTAGATAAAACGGAGCAAATCTAACAGTTACGTCTTGAAATGGTCCGTCGGCGAATGGGCCGATTGTTGTGCTGAAACAGATTTTATTGAGCTCTAACATCGCGTTTTCAGAAGGATTTCCCAAATGCAATCTGTAAAAAAAACATCATTTAAAAAAACAACATTCCAAGTGATGATGTGCTCTTAGAGGTAATTTTCTACGGGAAAACAAAGTTGTGACTTAATTAAAAAATAATGTCCACATTGAGACGAACTACGCAACCTGAGTTGTCTTATTGTTATGCACAACTACACACCAATATATATGATCCGTGTTTATCTGATCTACTCAATATTTAAGAACAGAATGTTCAATATAAATGCGCTAAAACAACAAAGTGCAATACTATTTTATCTTATATTTACGAAAAAACACATTAAAATACATTATAACTGCAAGATTGACACGATTTGAATCTGTTATAATCACACATAATCACACACACCGTTTCGGAGAGAAAATATATACCTGCATTAATAATATTGTCAAGTGTTTGTTTCTTAAATCTCAACATCATGGAACATAATCCTACATTTCACAATCTTGATGTAAACGTGAACACAAGTGGCAAATCTTAAATTAGTTATTTTAAATGTAAAATAATTTCATGAGTAAAAAAAGTTCACGAGACATTGCTGTATAAAAAGGTTCTATTTTTTTTAACATCAATACACAACTTCATTAGGCTAAGTAATAATATACCATGTCTTCCCTTCCTCAATGCATTCACAAGTTCAAACTCCAAAAGCAAAGTTTTTAGTAAATGTCATTGCTTCTTCTGGGGCACTTGTCAATTCCAGTGACAATTTTATTTATATGTTTATAATAACATAATGCTGTATTGAACAAAAAGAAGCAATTTCCGGCGTTATAGCATATACAATAAAAATCTATTTTTATTCTAGCACATATGCGTTACTGTACAATTATTAAAGGGAAACAACAGTGTCGGTTTCTTTTGATAAGTTTATCCAAATAATTTGCCTTCTATTTAGAACGCAAGTGAATTGCAGATGATGTTATTTATTGTTTCTATTAATTGCCGTATACAATAACATAGTTAATTAATAAATTAACTATCCTCTAGAAATGCTAGGTTAAGTTAGGGTTTATTACAGCGACAAAAAATAATTTTACTGAAATGGTGTTCATTAATAGTTAATAATTTGAAAATAAACGACTGAGTTCGTACCAACAGCAAAACAATAGGTAATAACATACACATTTGATATATCACAAATCAAAACACATTCATATTAGTATAGCAAACTATGTTGGGCGTGTTTGTATTTAAGTTTTCACTTGGTTCAGTTTATAACAGAGGAGATTAGTATCAACAAATAATTGACAACGATAATTCTAATAAGTAAAGTGGTAGATAGTATGCTGCTTTTAGGTTGACATGTCCTTTACATTGATAACAGCAATTTTAGCGGTTTGCATTTTAAATGATTTTTTCATACAGGAATCATCTGTCAGAAAGGCAGTTTAAATGTATTTTTGTGACGTAAGAAATTTTTACAAAGACGTTGCTGAGCTTCTTTCTTGCACTCGGATATTTTCTAAATTTTAAAGAGGCAAAATGAAGAAATTAGGACGTCACCACATGTTTTTGCACGAAAAATCACATTATTCATAACATAATTTGTAACTATATGCTTTTTTCTATCTCCTTTTTAGAATACCATGACAAATAAGTAGCGTGTCTTGATGCTAGTAATTTGAAAGTAAATAAATGGGCCATTGACTGTGAGATACAGAAATAATGAGAAAAAGTTGATTCCCTTCGATACAAACTTTGCCTTTTCTAGAGTTCCGTACGCATTCAATGAGAATCTCTATAAAATGTATCTTATCAAATGTACTGAGCCACTTATAAGTGCATGTATGTATATTAGCATTGTTATCCTACCATCACCTTCTACATACATAATATATATTCCGTGCTAATAGCCATTGCCAACAACCAGTGTGATTTTAACTTGTAACGCTCATCAATTTAAACTACTTTTTTATAATTTACTTTATTTCAGACTACAAATAAAGGTCCAATCGTCGTCATGATGCAAAGTTTTACATTGCAAGGGTGTCAATAGCCTGCGATCAAAGTAAAAAAAAAGTTAAAAGTGAATTTCATCCCCTTGTTCCAATTTTTCAATATGTTGTTATTTATGGTGGTCAGAGAAACGAGTTTCTTCGAAGACTGATTAACTCTCAGTATGTTAATGCAACATGGCTGAGAAGCGACAATTGCTTGGGTCGTAAAACCAATCGTACATGTTGTTATATAATAAGTTACGATTGATATTACAATGAATAAATAGGCACAAAATAAATCATAAAATTTATTCTATTTCACATCATATCATGTAAATTACCGCGGTTTTTTTATAAAGAACGCTTCACCATAACAACAATAACAATGTGGAATATGAAAGTATTCTGTCTGTTGTTTTAACACTATCCTAATTATGCATGGCTTTGATTTAAATCAATAGCTTGTGGTAATGAATTCCACAGTTAACAAACGTTACAGTAGATCATTTTGATGCCAAAGTCATTTACTCTAGGAATAACATTATCACCTTTGCTACATAGTCTTGTGCTATGGAAGTGGACATTATTAATAAAGCACAGCATGTTTAATCATATAGTGTGGAGAAAGGTTATTTTTATTTTATAAACGTGGCATAGATAAGAAGATATGACGAAGTCCTATGAGCTGTACAATATATGCCACCATTTGGAAAGGCACAGGACAGAGGTATTCACATGCAAGTCAAACATAAAAATAAGATCAAATTTGTGATGAGTCATTTAAAAAAAACATCTGCCGGCAATATGGGCCGACTGGGTGCTTAAACCGGTTTTACAGAGCTCTAACCTCGCACTTCTTGGTGGGTTCCTCAAGTGCAAACAAACCGACGTTTTGACGAAAAATGTCCAAGCGCTGATATTTTTTTATATAGTCAGGTGTTCCACACCTGTCTCGAAACAACCATCCCTCGGATGTATCTGGTGCAATGATACTTACAGAAATCACGGTCGTTTTGTTCGCCGGAAGTCGGAAGAAGAATATGCCTAATATATATTTCGCACAAAACATAGACAATGCCTCCGTTTGACAGCTGCGTGTCTGCTGTGCTGGGTAAATAAAATTTTGATGATTTAAATTTGAAGTCGCATCAAATTTTTACAGGCATCGCGCTGAAGTGAGCTTCCATACGAACTGCCATCTTTGTTTTGACATCTGTTACAAAAGGAGTATTATTTAGGGAAATGGCCGAGGTGATCCGACTACCTACATACATCCGAGAGAAGATTCCGTGAATTATTCGAGGTGTTCCGATTGGTGTTCCGCACTGTATTGTAAACAATTTAATCGGTTTACAATGTTCTCTTTTTATGCATACTCAAGCCTCAGGATCTAGCACAAATTGAATAAATATAATCTTACTAGTTTGAAGTTGGTTCTTCAAAACTTCTTTTCAAAATATAGTCCTAAATGCAACAGAAGGTAATAAAAGCAACATGCATAATCGTGTTGCATAAAAAACAAAAATTCTTTTAATAATATTTTTATAGTTGCAGTATTTGTTTTACAATTTTATTTAATGTAATCTAATATGTAAATGTATTTGTCTTGACACTAAGTGCTTATCCAAATAGAACTGACTCAGTATATGTTGCAATACTCATAGAACTTTGTCATATATTCTTATTCAATCTTGCCTATTCTAGATGACAAGTTTTTGTTAATGAACTACTAACTTAACCAGTTTTGATATTCTGTTAGAAACTTTTCCACTTCCTGTCGGCGCATGGATATATTTTCATACAAATATATCATTAGTTTAATATAACAAAGTCCCATAAGCATTGTAACATATTCTAAATTTGAAAATACGCAGGACAAGCAAGCCAAATGTAACAGGGAGAAAAAGCTATGAGGAGTCTTTAAACAAACAGAGCAAACCCAACAGTAACCGCCTTGGGGCGGTCAGTCGGCAAAAGGGACCGACTGGTGTGCTTAAATCAGTTTTACAAAGCTCTACCTTGCTATGCTACAAAATTGTCCTAGCACAGTGTCGTCCATAAGGAACAGTTTATGAAACATCGAGGAAATGTCCCCTGCTGAATACCTTTGTCATAGAGACGATTTAGCGTAATATAGAAGCAATCATGTTTAAGCTTAGTGTTCATAAACTTATTTCATCAGTGAGTGTACTTTACCAAACAATAGTAAAGCCAGGTAAGCTCATGTGTAAATACTAATTTCCCCAGAAATAGTTTTATTCGACTGCCTTGTGCGGCTCAACTTTTCAAGCTGTAATAAAATATAAATTTGTTCAAATTGCTTAATTTCAACCAGAAAACAATTGCTATAGTAACGTGAAAGACTATGCGGATAATAATTTATACACACGCTATCATTGTTGATTGCGTCCTTGTAATATTTGCATGTTAAGTGATATAATAATATAAACTTAAAATATTAGGTGTAGGTATCAATGTTAAACTACCATAAGCATATGCTGCCTTGTTTGCAAAACCACTACTTGATGAATATAAGTTAAGGACCATTAGGTATATAAATCATAAATCTTAGAACAGTACTGTGATGTTTAAGATATGTCTTTACATGTATCCAAAGACTGGAAAAGGAATAAAAAATCTATTCATAAGAATATATGACAAAGTCATATTAGCATTGCATCATATACCAAACTTTGAAAAAACACGGGACAACGGTATTCACATACAAGCCAAATGTAAAAGTAAAAACAAATCTGTGATGATTCATTTAACAATAATAAGTCTACATACGTATG
Source organism: Sinonovacula constricta (assembly GCA_007844125.1). Classification (NCBI taxonomy): domain Eukaryota; kingdom Metazoa; phylum Mollusca; class Bivalvia; order Cardiida; family Solecurtidae; genus Sinonovacula; species Sinonovacula constricta. The sequence continues at coordinate 19,279,619 of CM017570.1, read as the reverse complement.
AAGCTAGCGAGTGTAGTCAATAGAAAACTAAGAAACCTTCCTTAGAGAATTAGCGCAGATATTAAATTTGGATTTACCACCAGACAAAAACATACAGTGTAAATGTAAACGTGACACAAAGAGACGAGGCATTACACACACACACAAAAAAAAAAACACACACACACACACGCACACACACACGCATGCACGCACGCACACAAGCCCGTACACACACATTTCAAACAATGATTGAAATGGTAACAAAGTCATTTTAGTTGTAATTTTTGGAAGAAAAAAGAAGTATCTTCACTGTATAAGGCTTGTAATAGAACAAATATATAAACTACTAGTAATATGAAGGTTGATTTATCTTATGTGAGCACCAATATTTCATACACTGTTGTCATTAAACGTTTGCAGAAACTGACAGAATTTAAGTAATTCTGTTTTTGCGGAGAGAACGGGGCTGTCCAGCACATACTCTCTTTATGCAAAGCAGTTTTACTCAGAGCAGATACCGGCGGCGTCGTGATAAAGAGGTTACCATCTTGACAGATGTCCTGAAGAGAGAAATGATCAAAGAAACAACTCACGAAAGCCAACGGTATCTCCTTCGCTAAGGACAGCCAATAAGAACAATGCTCCAACGAACGTTTGGCTAGATAAACTTACTTTGGTCTTAGACATCAAAAAGGGTGCTAATGGTTCAGTTTACTGGACCATGTAAGTAGAGAACAAAGAACGCCTATGAAAAGAGGTTGTGGAAGTTTGATGGGTGGTAAACAACTTGAAGAAGACAAATCAAATAATAAAACTTCTGTACATTTGACCAACCGTAACCAAGCCGCTTTAAACTTACATTAAACTTACATAATTAAGACACTTGGTCGTAACTATACTGTTGCGTTTTCATGTCCCACCAAGAGTCGGCATTAGTTGCTGACCAAGTAATCCGACAACTAGCCTTAATCCATTGGTTTTCAACACAATATTATGTTTCATTATCTTATTTGTTTCGGCTTGCATTGACTTTTTGTCGGCTTGATCATCTTTCATATTCTGGGGCAGCATTGCCAGACAGACTTAAAGCGTTATATGTCCCATGATCTGCGTTGCCTGTGGCAAATCACTGGTAATATGGGTTCTCCTAATCTTGCCTTCAGTCGCCATGGTTTGTACTGTTTGAGGTCAGGATCCTTTTAGTCAATCTTGCTCCCAATTGCGAATGGATTCTCCCGGCGATATCATATGTCCTTTCGTTACACGGAAGACACATGTCGTGCGTGACATTGTCATACACAGTCTCGCCATCCTTATCGTGTTTATCGACATCAAAATGTCCCATTTTATTCACTACTAATATGATTATATGTTTTGTCTCCCGTTTGTACGACTCCCGTCTTTGTACGCCACCGATTACTCACTTGTTACCTTTCTGTCGAAGTTACGCTTATCATAAGCGACTCAATGACCTGTCTCGTTGATGCGTTTCTGCTTCAGTTGAAACTACTGGACGACGGAGTAGACATGGTCTGCTGTATTTGAATTGGTCTCCGATTGGCGGTACTGTTATCGTCGTATGTCGGGTTTCGAATGAAACGTCTGAAATGATGTCGGTTGGAATCCACACCTGCAGGAGGTCTTGTAGCATGGTTGCGTCTGCTCCTGAAATGAGTTTTTATGTTTGGAACATCGCCCCAAACTTTTATGTTCATAATATAAGCCTATTTATGCTGAAGGAACATTCCATACATATTTCCGTGTAGACAAACGCACTAGGTCGGCTAGAAGACCTACCCACATTAGGTTTTCTTCTTGACCGGGAGTCAAACCCACGCGGTAAGAAGCTGCAATACACAGTTCCAACCGCTCGGACATTGTAGATAACATTAGATATCAACAAAACGTATGAAAATTAAGTGTATGTATAAGCTTGTTCTTGGATTTGTCAATTTTGAAAAGAAACCTACAACATGTTCTTAACTTTGAGAAAGATATTTCCGAATGAGATCCTAGGTTTAGCTTTTAATGTGATTTATAAATACTTTAATTATTCAAGCATCTCTTTTTTATGCAATGTCCTGTTGCGTTATTTTCCGTGTAAATATTACAAATTGCATTTGTTTCAACTTGAGCCTCTTTCATTTGAGTGTTCAATAATTACATGCTTATATTTTATTTATCTCTGTAGCTGTTTATTTTTCTATTAATTAAAAGATTCAATGATAGTCCTAAATTCGAAAGCATGACATTGCATTAATATTTAAAATAATTATCACACAGTTGTTAGTAAAACATTTGACAGCATAATTCAGACAAACAAGACAGCTGACCTGACAAGCAGTATCAACGCAGCTGCGGCTGCCACAAGAACTAAACATCCAAGAGCCGAACCCGTAATCGCCAGAACCAAAATGCGTTGATGGGATATGGGAATGTCTGAAAGATACATTTACAAAAATGTTATCTTAATTTATTTGGGCACAATATGAGAAGGACACAATATAACAAATGAGTTTGTGATAATTTTGATTACAAGCAGTATTAGTAAAAGTTATTTAATCCTTTCAGTGGAACGTCTGAAACTCACCAGTAATATATTTCATTACTTTTATTACCTGTGCAAGACACTATATTGATATCAGCTTCTAAGTAAGACAACATCAGAACAAACTGCAAACAGCAAAACTTTTCTTTCACACAACTCATTTACTTGGTAAACGTGTAAATTATGATAGATTTGTATTGCTATGTTCGTTCGGTCACCCCCTTTTGTATTAAGTCAACAACATTTCTTTTTGTTTCTGATGCCCCGGTCAGATAATAATATCATGATCAGTTAATAAAATACAGCATACACTTACAGCTGACTTAGGTCCAAGAACGTTAAATTGTATACATACAGTTACCGTCTGTGCAGTTATGTCCCGTGAATCCGCTGACGCAGCCATGAAGACATGTCCCATTATCTTGGAAGCAGCTTGAAGCCGCATTTGATGTCTTTTGGCAGTTTGGATTGCAAGAAAACTCACAAAATCGCCCGAATGTGTGGCGTGTACAGTTTATACATTCACTAGTATACTTGTCACAGAGGGTGCAAGTGTCACCACAAATATTGGTGCAGTAGGTTCCCCAGTGACCGTCCTGACACTGAGAACAGCCAGTCGTGCTAGAGCACTCGGCGCCATTTATGCAATTGTTACAATACACGCATTTCCCATTTAGGTAGACATGTCCTGCCAAGCAACACATTACACCATTATAGCCGTCGATACAACCTTTTACACAAACTCCACGCTGTTGGTTACATTGGTTTTCATGACACCCTTTCGAACATGATTTATTACATGTAAATCCGTAATAACCAACAACGCAACCTTGACTGCACTCGCCATATTTTTTCGTACATACCTTACCCAGACAAACTTCTGGACATCTGTAATTACACCCATGTCCATAATAACCTTCTTTGCAAGTGTCGCAAGAGCTCCTGCTGGTGCAGTTAATACAAAAACTAGGACATTCGTCGCATCTGCCGCTAGACGCAAAGAAGTAACTTGATAAACATGTCGTACACTTGTAGTAATCTTCGCATGAAGCACATCCTATTGGACAAGGCAAACACGATTTATTATTCAGATAAAAAACATTCAGGCAGGATTCACATATGGATTCCGAACTGCACGTCGCACATTGTTGTGGACATTTGATGCAGTTAGAGAATTGAAGATAGAAGCCATTGATGCAAGACTGACAGTCTGTCCAATTTAAGCATGTGCTGCATCTTTCTGGGCATTGATAACAATTTTGGTTGCTGGTAACATAATATCCAGGCTTACAAGTGTCACACCTATTTGGCTGAGAACATTTGTCGCAATTACTTGAGCAATGATGGCACCAGCCATTTGACAAGACGAAATTATTTTTACATGATATACATTCAGATCTTGAAGAGCACGTTGTACAACCATGGTAGCATTTTGTACATGCTGCATTATGTCTGCCCGTGTGCTTGTTTTTGTAATATCCATGTTTACATGTATTACAAGTACCTGGGTAAAAACAACTATCACAATTTGCAGAGCAGTGTTGGCACACACCATTTGACAAGGCGTATTCATGTTTGCATGTTTGACATTTTGTCCAATTAGAGCAATTTATACAGCCAGCTTGACATTGAATACATTCTTCATGAATGAAGTAAGTGCGTTTATAATATCCCGGTTCACACATGTAACACTTGTTTGGTAAATAGCAGTTCAGACAGTTGATAGGACACTTCGATTCAATTTGCCCTGAAAAAAGTAGGTTGAACATTTAAAACAACGTGTTCTTGTTTTTTAATATAAACCCGAAGGTTGTCCTACTCACGCATAAGAAACATAATTGCCACAATGGGTATCAATCATAATAGATGTGTAAATGGGTAAGGTAGAGGTTGATATATATCCGTGAGCAGAATAATAACCCTGCCTTAACTGGCGACCACCTGCTTTATACGACCACTTCAATGCCGCCCGCGCAAATTCCTTCTTATATTGACATGTAATAAACAGCCAACTGTTATCTGCAACTAGCGACCACATAACGTGTCAAACTTGCATTAATTGGACCTGAATAGACGACCACTCAAAGATCGTCGCCAATCAGATACGACCGCGTAATCCACATAACTGACTGACAAAGTACCACTTTCCCTTCACACCGTCGAACCAAACCAGATCTGCTCTTATTTAGGACTATATTCGCTAAATTTAACTATGTACTCAAGATAAAGCAGGTATGTTAATGTAAATTCAACTAAAAACACAACATTATGCGAAATCATTACCATCACTAAAAAGATAAAATTATGGCTAAATAATGATAATGAATTCCAATATGGCGGACTGGAAGTGAATTGTAAAACAGAATCATGTTTGTAGAATTGTGTTTGTAACTGACATCAAAATAAACACAAATGCACTTGAATCATGCTAACAAGAACGATATCAGGGTTTGCAAATGGCGTGTTGCTCTTAACTGAGTCTCGTAGATCGCATTGTGTGAATAAGGAAACCTAATATATGGTACGAACGTTAGCTAGACCTAACTGTTTTAAACTATCTACCGACCATGGATTTCCCGGCTTAGACTCATTATCATCATCATCATCAACATCATCATTGCATCATGATAAGCACAATTTGCCAATTTAAGTTGTAGTTCTCACAAAAACATTTAAGCAAGTTGCATTAAGAGATTACCTGTCTTAAGAGACCATTATTATAAAAAATAAATAAATATATATAAATAAATAAATAAATAAATATATATTTATTTATTTATTGATACATAATTTTAGAAGAAATAAACTTCGTGCGTATTAATAGATTTGTAATGAATGGACATTTCGCACGATTATAACAATTGATGTAGTGTTCAAAATCGTCGTAGACAAAAGGTTATGTGTAATCATGCCCAATTTTGCGGAAACAAGGTGTATGGTTTCCTTTGTCTTTGACAAACTGTAGGACACTACCTTTAAACCAAGGTGTCACAATAATCACCGAATTGGTATAATATCCAAGACGATATTTGCAGCTCTCTGATATTTGTTATTATTAATAATTGAAGAAATGTACAATTACATACCTGCTTGGCAAAGGATGATCGCTAAGAAGACCAATAAAACTGCCATGTCCTAGGGATTCTAGCTACAATTGTCTTTAGGTATAATTAAGTACAAACGGTCGTATAATAAGGTGTCAGTTATGCGTATCGTGACACTTTTTGAATACAAGTGAACACAACGATATATTTATTGCAACTATTTACATCAGCACAATTCGATGATGTATTGGGTGATAAAACTTCCAATTGCTGAAATAAAGCCTTTAAAACCGCTAGAAGTATATGGCCTTTCCAACTTAATCACAGTGAATTATTTCACAGTTAAACACATTCACATTTTAAACATATGATCAACTTCAATAATAAAATACAATATTCATCTAGGTTTCACTTTTCTGTGAAAACAAATTAATCAAATACAAAATAGACTTATAGTTTTCCGGTCGCTTTAACATCTAATTTGCGAGTTGTTTAGTCCCATATACAATAATGACGGCTTTCTATTGTTTGAAGCTTGAACTTGGAATATGCCATTCTGTATCTTGATGTCTAATGTATATCCTGCTAGCAATTGTTCGCCAACCAATAAAACCATCACGTGCTTTTCCTGTCATTTGTGGAGTGGAAACAAAGTACTGGCAACCCATTATTATCGTTTCTAAAGCAAGATGTTTTCCTGTCAAGGTTGCATATTTTAATCTGTGTCATTTAGGGGGGGGGAGTGGGGTCTGTGGCGATCAAGGGTTAAAATACCAAAAGATGTTGAACCGCATAAATAAGGGTATAAATATATTACCTCTGACAATGAGATTATATATATAAAGCATGATGTCATTCAAAAGAAGGTGCTCTCTTAAGGTTGCTAGAAGCATACAGCAGACACATCCGCCTGTCAGTTTGTCAGACTAGTGATTTTCTGATTAATCATTTAATCAACGAATCATTGACGATTAGGTGTTGACGTGACGATGACGATACTCGCAATTCGTCAACGAATTATTGAATTCGTAAGAGTTGTCTTCTAATATTGTCTTTGATATATCACATCGAACCGGATCATCTCCATATCAATTTGAAGTCCAGCCTGAATGATGTCCGGGGACTCAGTACAAACAAGCAAGAAAGGTCAACAGCAGGCCACACTTACCTGCTTACACCAACCACAAAAGAAGCACATGTCTGCGACAAAACAGTAAAGGCTTGAAAATACATTAATGAACTTGTGTGTTGATACAATGCGACCACTTTGTCTACTGGAACATTTTTCCTCCTTTAAGGAATTAGATCCTCGGTTTTAAATTCCATGCCGACCAGCTATGCTGAGAAAAAATGCTCAAAATTATAATAAAGCTGTCACCTTGTTACTCCGGGAATTATCGGCTTGTGCAAATGTCTCGTTAACACACGATTCCTGGACATCACTCGTGACAGTCCTTTGATACCATCACCGTACGCTACATCACTACTGATTGGAACCTGAATTCTGGTGTACTGCAGACATCACACTTTGCTGGTAAACACACTGGTAATTTATTTTAAAAGAATCTATAATAAATATTTTAATAAACTTAAGCCTTCTTTGCTAATAAATGGTAAATTTTTAACAAATCTGATACTGGATTAACCTTTCTAGTTAGAGATAACATTACAACTTATATAAAGTAAAACTTTGATACTAATGCATACGTCTTATCTATGAAGTTATAACATAATTATATTTGGAAAATGTGTCTCATTACAAGAACTTTTCAAGAGTAAGAAATCTATGTTTTGAATTCTGTTTACCATCAGCGTTTATCTGTTTTACTGTAGTAAAAATTTCAATACTTGTCTTTTTCATAATCAATGTGGACTGATAATTTAATAAATTGATATATATGGCATTATTATATTATATACATAGTTGTGTAGTTTTTACCCAAATAAAGATTATAATCATTTAACTTTCATCCTTGCCCTAATGTATGAAGTTCTAACATAACCACAGTTGTTAAATGTGCCACATGTCAAATTCAACATATTTTTTTAAGATTAATTCTTCCAAATGCTAAGTTATGTCTGTTTTTAAGTGTTTAACCTGAAATAAAACGTGAGACAAACACATACACATTTGATAATTAATGTGGATTATTAAGTTAACACCTTTATGTTTTGATTTTTTATATTCAGGAAAAAACATCAGCAATAATCTGTCTGCAGATATTAAGTCATGGAATCTGAAGGATCCTGTGTTTGTAACGGATAACGCTGCAAATGAACAGAAAGCAATTCAGTTACTAGGGGCTCCACGAATTGGTTGTCATGGACATATGCTGAATCTTGTCGTCAGACATGCTCTCACCAAAACTGATGCTTCTCAGCTCGTGGCTAAAATGCGGGGTGTTGTAACATTTTTTTTACATCTGCTACAGAACTTCTGCATAAAAAGCAAAAACTCCTTCTGCCGGAAGCTAAGCAGAACCATAGACTCATACAAGATGTACCTTCAAGATGGAACTCCATAATTGATACGTTAGTCTGCCTGTATGAACAACACCAAACACTATGTGTTGTTGCTGCTGATACCAGTGGACTAGGCAAACGTGCAAAAGACCTGGGTTCTGTACACATTTGAAGAGCACAATGATGTGAAGGATTTGATTAATCTATTGGAACCTTTCAAAATCGCCACAGAGACCTTAAGTAGTAACAAATATCCAATCCAAGGGCTAATCTTGTCTGTTTTAAAGAAACTTAGGCTTGCTTTGGACATACAATACAATGACAGCATTGTGATCAAAGCAATGAATAAGAATATATATGACAAAGTCCTATGAGCATTGCAACATATACAAAAAATCAAAAGGCACAGGACCATTATCTTCACGCGCAAGCCAAATGTAAAAATAAGAACGAATCTGTAATGAGTCATTTAACAAAAAGAGCAAACCCGACAGTTACCGCATTGGAACGGTCAGTCGGCAATATGGACCGGCTGTGCTTAAACCGGTTTTACAGAGCTCTAACCTCGCACTTCTTGATAGGTTTCTCAAATGCAAGCAATGAAATGAAAACCGATCTAAATGAATAAATGGCCAAGCGGTTAGAGTCTCGAACAACTGAACTATGCTCTTGTTGCATCTCACCTCACATCTTCACAAAACTGATGCTGTTCGTATCTGAAGAACATCGCCTCAAAGCCCAGAGCTTACTTACAGAACAGTTGCTGGTGTTACACACAATGATTTGTAACAAAGATGAGATTAATCTGAACCAGAAGTTTGTCCTGTTCCATGCAAGAAATTGAAAATCGGCAGTAAGACTGGGACGGACAACTATGGAACTTCTTGGCTATACGATGTAAATTTAGTTAGCAAGTCTAAACCTCTTTTTGCTGAAGCCGCCAATAAGATTAGAAGTTATTTGGCAGAACATGTGCCCATTTCTGCATGTTCAGATCTTTCTTTGTGGAAACAAAACAAGTTGAAATATCCAAATTTGGCTATTCTTGCAAAAAAGCATTTAAGTTCACCTGCATGTAGTGTGAGTGCAGAAGGAATTGTTAGTCTCACGGGCAACATTATTTCAAAAGAAAAGAGGGCGGTTGAGGCCTGAACTGGTTGGGAAGTTAGTATTTTTGAACAAAAACAGGTATTTGTTGAAAGAATAGGAACATTCTGTTGTTTCAACTTTGAAGGGCTTAAAAGTTAAAATACAATTTTACAGACAAATGACCCTTTTTCTTTGATTGTTATTAGTAGTCAAGGGCAGGAGGATAGTCAATTTGCACTCAATGACCCCGTGCGTTTTCCTTATATATTCTATATAAAACCGCCATCTTGGATGGAGGAAAAAATGAGGTACTTTTTGAAGGCGCTCAAGCGTAACGACAGCGCCGCTATTAGTATTTTATTTTTAGCGAGATAGGAAGTGGAGGTACAGCAGACGATCTATCCATGTAAGGAACTGGTTATTTTATTTATAATTCTGAATTACAGCAGTCTTTTGTGCTTTATGATGATTCAATTTGTTACAATTTTCAAAGGCTTAGTCTCTGTATATACAAATGAAAATTATTAGTTAAAAGCAGGCATGAGCTCGTTTTACCCAGACCTCAGCAGACGAATTATAATAAATAGTATTGTTTGGAAGAGTCCATGCATGGACACTTTACCTTCGGGCTTCTCACTTACAGCCGGTAAAATCACAGTAGATAGTTTAACCTGGCCGTTTAATCTTGATGGTACACATCTAACAGCAGACGACATTTTAAATGGATGTAGAATAACAAGACGAATTTTACTCTTTTTTCGATATTGTCCTAAACGTTTAACTATTGGACAGCGTTAAAAAGCGTCTGCTCTCTTCTACAGTTAGTTAAGGACTAATTGACGATAAAAGTGTTATTGGCCGGATCTATTCAAATAGGGGTGTGCGGGTATTAATGTTTGTTGATTGCATAGATACGTTGGGATTGTTACTCGCATAATGCGAATAAATCTACCTACGGTAATTATGGTATTGCGCGGTTGTATATAAGAGGTAGATTTTATTATTTTTATCATAACTGCAAAGATTTATCCAGAGGAGGAATCCACGTCGCTTAAGGTAAGTGTGTTATAAAAAAGTGTATTTACTTTCGGGTTTATTGGGGGTAAAAAGGCGAGACTACAGAGAGTACGGTGGTGTCGTTAGACAGACTTAATACTGCGTTATGGCGGTGTTTGCGTGCAGTATTAGGAACCGCTCTCTGTCACCGCGAAGCACTAGATGCAAGTAAGGTTTTGAATTTCCCCGTCTGATGAGAGGACCTGGCCCTAAATGTCCGCTATGATCAGTAGATATGGTATTCAAACCAGCCATGTATAACATAAGGATACGAACCTTACTGCTTGCTTATATTGCTATCTCGCAAGAATTGGGAATAGAAACTAAAACAAAACTCAATACTTCGGTTATATGTATTTACATTGATATACTTTTTATTTACAACATACTGTATACAATTATACAAGTCATACGTTCAATATGGCTCATTGCTATTCAACATCGCTAGCTTTCACCCAACTGTTAAACTTTTTAGGATAATGTTTCCACTTTACAAAGTATTGTTTATTGTGTCCCTTTCCACGGGTCTTCAACACTTTCTCCACTTTCCACGTTTGGTCAGGATCTATATCCACTTTTTGTAGTTCGCTCTGATAGAATGTCCCTTTGATTTCATCATCCATCATATCCTTTAGTATGTATATGGGTATAGTGCCACGGTAGAACCTTTTCGATACTTTAAACAGTTCACCGGTATAGGTCTCATCATAGGCACGGGTAAAAACTGTTTTCAGATGCGATATTCGCACATGATCCCCAATGTTAAACTTAAAACCCTTGTACTTGGAAAGTTTATCATCTTCTCGTTTTCGAACAAAGTAAGTGGAAAGTCGCACTTCCTCCGAATTAGAGTCTTTCACATCGGCGGGTGTTGTTCCGATAGTCCTATGGTATGTCCGGTTGTAACTGTCCGCTACATCTTGTAGTATTGGGAGGTAAGTATAATCCTCCGTGTAGGTAAAATAACGATATAACCTCGTCTTGATGGTTTTGATGGCTCGTTCTGACACTGAAGCTTTTGTTTCATTCTGAGTGGGATAGTACAAAATGTCTTTATTTTTCATCAGTCGCTGCACTACACTTGCATTGAATTCCTGTCCTTTGTCTGATGTAAGGCGGACGGGTGTTCGGTTAGAGGTGTCAAAAATGTCTTGGAAGGCCTCTTTCACACTGTCTCCAGTTTTGTTTTTTAAAGAACGTAGCCAAACGTATTTGGAGAACACATCTATTACAAGCAGAATATATTTATATCCTTTATTCCATTCAGCAAATTTCACCATATCGATTAAATCACACATCCACAGATCGTCTTTGCCGCTGGTCACATAATGATTTCTTTCAAATCGTCGTCGCACGGGTTTATGAAGACTGTAACTTTCCTGTTTGTGGAGAAACTTTCTGATGTTATTCATTCCGATTTTGAATTTGCCTTCATCCTGCACTATTTTTAACAATTTTTGTGGTCCGGAAAAACTAGCTGGGTGACTGGGATCGTAATATATGTTTTGTAAATATTCTTCCCAAGGAGCCATATCTGCACTGTTCGGTGGTTAGCGCACAAATGATCTATAACAAATTAAAGTTCATTTATATAGTCTCTCACTCCTCCTCCTCCTGATCCTCCTTCTCATCTTCACCTTCACTTTCGTCCTCATCATCGGAAAAATCGGTATCAAACAAGTCTCGGAACGAACTCCTTGAACTTCGCAGTACTTTCTTCACAGCAGAAGTTGTATCTAGTCCTTTAGACACCAATTTTTCTATTTTTGTCATAATTTGACGGTGATGCGCATTGGTCCTCAGCGGCAATAAATAATCGTCTATTAAAGACGTATATTTGTCGAAAAAATCCTTTTCTTCATACGGTTGTATACGTTCTTCAGCTAATTCCATGGCAGCATTACTGTCTTCTCCGTCGTCTCTAAATCTTTGGTACAGCTTGTCATACCTTTCCGTGTTGGAATCTTTTGCTCGTTTCCATAAATGGAGGTAGCCTTCATTATCTTCAATGACCGCAGTCATCACACGAGTTCATCTTTTCAGACATGTTAGGCTCCGCTAAATCCACGATCTGAACACTGTGATCGTCAGATGAAGAATGATGAAAAGTCGTTTCTGGTTGTATTTTTATATTTTCTGTCTCCGGTACAGCATTTTGATTTGTTGATATTTTCACACTAGAGCATTTTAGTCGCTCTGTTTCCGGCGTAAATGGTTTCAAATCAACCACCAGGTATCCATATGATTGTTTTGTAGCTTTTTCAAAATGTTTAATAAAATAATCACTTTTTCCGGGATACATTTGTCTCGCCAGTGTCATAACAGACTGCTTGTCCACCGGATTTTTGAACAGGACCAAATAATGACAATTTCGTCGTTGTGTTGGGTCCTTATTTCCAAACAGATTCTGATTTATAGATATGACCGATAAGGAACGATGATGAGATCCTTCTGTAAATAGGTCAGTAATACGTTGGTCTTTTCCCGCTGTTGAAAATATGTCGTCAAGAATAAGTAGATTGTTCATTCTCCGATCAAAGAAGTCGTCATCATCCAAGTCGTTGGGGATACCTTGGATAAATTCTACCCTGGGCGACACCCGTTTTTGAATATCCGTGTACAAAGGCTGCCATCGTTTATAGAGCCACATAATTCTTCAAAATATTAGGTTCAATGTTGGAGCTGTGATTCTGCAATAACTCCTTTACCATCGTTGTCTTTCCACAGGCTGAAAAATAACGATTAGGTTTAGTTTTTCTCTCTCTCTCCATGACATGTGATACATAAACAATAAAAAAAAAATATTTTAGAGAAAGGAAGACAAAATATTAATCAGGCTTTGTAATAAATTTGTGTAAATATTGGGAAAAATAGACATATAAAGTAAAAAATTTAAAACATTTTCTTGACTTTTTATATTCTAAAAACGTTATCAAAACTTTCAGCAAAAAAAAAAATGATAAAAAAGGTAAAGCAAATAATTACCTGTAGGACCTGAAATCATCATAGTGAACGGATGTTGAAACACTATGTCTTTGTTTTCTAGTGGTAGTGGTGGAGTTACTTGTGGTGGTGGTGGTGGTGGTGGTGGAGGTGGTGGTGGTGGTGGTGGAGGAGGTGGTGGTGGTGGAGTTCCTTGTGGTGGTGGTGATAGTGGTGGAGTTTTATGTGGTGGTGGTGGTGGAGATCCTTGTGGTGGTGGTGGTGGTGAGGTTTTCGTGACAGGTCTTGATTTCCAAGACACGTCATGTTTCTGTTTAAAATGTCGCAACATCGCATCCTGTCTGCTGAATTCCTTGTAACAGTCAGAGCACTTCGAAGTAAACATGTTTACTGTCTGGTTGTCGGCTTCTGAATGAAGAGAAATTAAAAAAATGTTCTTCTATTTAAAACGTCGTTCTTTTATAAACAACCAATCAGAATACTTTTTCATACGCATGCGCACGAGTAGGAATATAAAAGTGATTTGATCTACATTTACCTCATTTTCAGACAGACACTCGTTGGTAACGGATTACATTTAAAAGAAACACAGGTAATAAGTCATAATCTCGCATGCCTTTCGTAGTCTCGCCTGACTTCTTAGTCTCGCCTGACTTCTTAGTCTCGCCTGGGTTTTTAGTCTCGCCTGGTTTTGATCGGATCGTGTATCTTTTCATGACTTGTTATACTTTGAGTTATTGGTTTCAGATGTTTTATTTTCAATTAACGATACCTTTTTATACTTTTTAATTAAAGTAATTCATATTGTTATTATATTTGTATTACCTCGAGACTAATGCAAACTTCTCATTTCTTTTTCAGCATACCGAACAATCAAGATGGCTTACCAGTGCGAAGAGTGTGGAGCGAGTTTTTCGAAACTTAGTCAGCTACTACAGCACAGACGGATAACAAATCATTGGAAACACAAATGCACTTCCTGCAAGAAATCGTTCAACCGAAAAGACAATCTAGACCGACATATGATGAAACATGCGGATGAAAACAGGCATCATTGCCCAGACTGTTTGAAAGTGTTTATGAGAGAAGATGCACTGGATGAACATATGCAAAAACAACACAGGGCGCCGACTAGCAAGAGACCGAACAATAATCAGAACGGGGAAGGAACAGGAAAACGGCAAAAAGTGGAAAATAAATCATCGAACTTTTACCACATTAAGAAAGTCACTGAACGGAAAATTGAAAAGTTCAAAACAACGGCATCATACTACCAAATCTCTGTTCAGGATGTTGACATATCTGATTTGCCAAACATTCTGAAATACCTCAGAGCCCTGTTCCAGTCAATTATTGATGGTATGACACAGGATATACCTCCCAATGACTTAGTGAGAATATCCATGGACAACCCTGAATTGGATTATCCCATTGTGCTACCATTTATACCGATGTCACTTCTTTCTGTGGACAGACTCTTATCAGAAATAGAACGAGTATTGCAGTCCTATGAGCAGTTTGTAATAGATGAAACATTTGGTATAGAACTTGTCCATGTTCATATGCCCTCAGGACGAGGTTATAAAATGAAACGAAAAGTCGACCTTAGCGAAATGCTGGAAAGTAAGAAAAGCATCATACAGATCAAAAACCTTGATGAATTATGTTGTGCAAGGGCCATAGTAACATCAATCGCGCGTCATGAAAAACACCCCCAGTGGGACAATATACGCAGAGGATTGGGGCTTCAGAAAGTTTTAGCAGAACAATTACATCGCAGCGCTGGTGTTCCCTTGCAAAGATGTGGTATCGAAGAAGTAAAGAAATTTCAAGCTGCGTTACCGAAGTACCAATTGTTTGTATTGTCAAGAGAGTATTTCAACCACATTGTATTTGAAGGTCCCCAGGGAGGTATCCCGATCTTTTTGTACCTTCATGATAGTCATTTTGATGTCATTACGACAATGACTGGCTTTCTCTCCCGAAACTACTTTTGTATGGAGTGTAAGAAAGGCTACGATCATAAGGAAAGGCATTCCTGCAACAATCCTTGTCATTTCTGTAGAAAATTGCACTCTAATACGAACGAAGACTGGAGATATTGTTTAATGTGTAATTGTAAATTCATCAATGGAGAATGTTTTGACCTTCATCTCAAGAAAACGGAAAATGGCAAATCTACCTGTGATATTTACTACAGATGTCATCAATGCAACCGACTTATCAACCGATCAAAGCTCAAGCGTGAGCATGTATGTGGAGAGACTTACTGTAAAACGTGCAAAGAGTATGTCAATGAAGGTCACCAGTGTTATATGCAGCCGAGTAGTCGAGACGAAGACAATGTCGATAAAAAGAAACCAAAAGACATAAAGTATATTTTCTTTGACTTTGAATGCACACAGGATTCCACCTTGGAATGTGGTGATGGCTACAATCCAGACAAAGACAACAACAAATGCAGAAATTGTAACAAGTCATGGTGTGGGTCGAGGGAACATAAGCCTAATCTTTGTGTTGCCCATAAAGTGTGCAGTCTCTGTATGACTAAGGATATAGACTCTCACTCTGAATGTGTAAAATGTGGGCCTAACGAGAAAGTGTTTTCTGGGCCTGATACCACGACATCGTTCTGCCGATGGCTTTTTTCTGAACCGAATTTCGGCTCCACAATCATATGCCACAACTTCAAGGGGTATGATAGTTATCCAGTACTAAAATATCTACACGATAATGCTATTCTTCCAGAAGTCATAACCACGGGGTCGAAGTATATGTCCATTATTGTGCCCATGTGCAAGATAAGGTTTATTGATTCTATTAACTTTATACCTATGGCATTGGCGGATATGCCCGGCGCCTTTGGAGAAATTGAATTAGCCAAGGGATACTTTCCGCATCTCTTCAACCGTAGAGAAAATCAAGATATCGTTCTTGACCACCTTCCAGAGATAAAGTACTACTGTCCAGATGGGATGAAACCGGATAAAAGGCAGAAATTCATAACCTGGTATAAAGAACACCAGCATGACACATTCGACTTTCAAAAAGCAATTTTTCGTTACTGTAAGTCTGACGTCGACATTTTGAGAAAATGCTGTCTGACATTCAGAACACTCTTCGTGAAGCTGACCAGGAGAGACAATTAGGCAGGTATAGACCCTTTTGAAAACTGCATTACCATAGCATCGGCATGCAACCTTGTGTATAGGACATTGTTTTTGGCACCAGAAACGATAGGTATCATACCAGCCCATGGTTATCGACCAGAAGAAAAGCAGTCAGTCATGGCCTATCAATGGTTGTCCTATGTGGCAAAGGAACGAAACGTCTACATTCAACATGGCAGAAATAAAGGCGAGAAGATCATAGGACCTTACAAGGTGGACGGTTATTATGAAGATAATGGACAGCGTCATGTTTTAGAATTTCACGGTTGTTTCTGGCACGGCTGTCCCAGGTGCTACTCCCAGTCTACAATCAATCCTGTGACTGACATGTCCATGAGTGACCTGTATGCCCGGACCATGGAAAAGAAACAGTTTGTAGAATCGGAAGGATATTCATACGAGGCACTTTGGGAGTGTGACTTTAAAGAACAATTACACTCTAATGAGTTAATGAAAAAATACATAGACAGTCTAGAAATTGTAACACCCTTGGAACCACGGGATGCATTTTTCGGCGGTCGCACCGAGGCCTTTAAACTATATGAGGAGGCCACAGCTGACAAACACATTAAATACTATGACGTTACGTCTTTGTATCCGTTCATAAACAAGACCGGCAAAATTCCTGTTGGACACCCTGAAATCATTACAGAGAACTTTAAAGACGTCTCCTGCTACGAGGGCCTCATCAAGTGCAAAGTATTGCCACCTAGAGATCTTCACATACCAGTACTGCCTGTGAAATGTAATGGTAAATTAATGTTCAGTCTATGCCGGACGTGTGCAGAGCAATACCAGCAAGCACAATGTCAGCATACGAGTACAGAAAGGTCATTAACTGGGACCTGGGTGACAGATGAATTTAAAATGGCGTTGACACAAGGATATATCCTCCAAGCCGTTTATGAAGTCTGGCATTTCAACAAACTGTCTCAGTATAATTCTGAAACAAAAACGGGTGGACTATTTACAGAATACGTGAACACGTTTTTAAAAGTAAAACAGGAAGCTAGTGGATGGCCAAAATGGTGTGTAGACGAGCCAACAAAACAACAATACATTCAACAGTATTACAATAAAGAGGGCATTATGATGGATTATAAAAGAATCGAGAAAAATCCAGGGTTGAGATCTCTTGCCAAGCTTATGCTCAACTCCTTCTGGGGAAAGTTTGGTCAGCGAAGTAACTTGACACAGACAACAGTCACGGATGACCCAGCTATCTTTACAGACATGATGACCAGTGATCAACAAGAAGTGAAAAATGTTCGCTTTATTAACGACAACCGTGTACAAATAGACTGGGTTTATAACACTGATTTCGTGGAAGCATCTTGTCGCACTAACACAGTTATTGCGGCTTACACGACTGCACAGGCACGGCTCAAACTATATAGCTACTTACAACCCTTGGGCGAAAGAGTTTTATACTGTGACACAGATTCTGTCGTGTTTACTACAACAACCGGCCAATGGGAACCGCCCTTGGGTGACTACCTTGGAGATCTGACGGATGAGACCCCGAAGAACTCCATCATTCAATTTGTAACCGGAGGACCCAAGAATTATGCCTTCAAATTAGCTTTTCCTGACGAAGAGGGCCGAACGTCCATTTGTAAAGTGCGCGGTATAACATTAAACTTTAAGAATTCTCTAGACTTGAATTTTGATACAGTTCAAAAAATTGTGACTTGTAAAAATAAACTTAAGCCGTTAACCCTCGTCGATACAAACAAGATTGTTAGGAATTCTGAACACTGCTGTATCCTTTCCACAACAGAAACTAAAGACTATAAAATTGTGTTTGATAAGCGCGTGATTAAAGAGGACTACCATACCTTACCGTACGGAATGTGAATTATACCTAACACTCTTTTCACATAAGTATACTTGTAATAATATGTATGTATTTATGCAATTGTTTATACGGATATGTATGTGATAAAATTACATACAGTCAATAGACCTACATAACAGCATAGCTTATTATCACTTGTCAAAAGCGCTCTCTTTCCAAATTCGTGTATCCCCCAATCTATGTTAATAAACATTGATATCACTTATACAGTTATGCAAACAAAATCAATTTGTTTAAGTGAATATAGACAAAAGTCTGCTAATGTAGGATATTTTTATCATTTAAAATATATACATAAATATAATGTAAATGCTTCAGTAATTTAACCAGCAACGAGATTTAAAAGCATTCGTAATATCGCATAGTTATTTATAGATTCAATCGATATCCATGATTGCGCAATAACTTTGTTTAATTACATGCAACAAAACGGTTGTTTTAAATGTATCAAAGTTGACAAATGTCAGGTTATCTAGATCAGATACTCTTAATCATATAAAATATCAAAATAAATAAAACAAGCAGAATAAAAACAAACAATATAGTCTGCTATACCTCCACTTCCTATCTCGCTAAAAATAAAATACTAATAGCGGCGCTGTCGTTACGCTTGAGCGCCTTCAAAAAGTACCTCATTTTTTCCTCCATCCAAGATGGCGGTTTTATATAGAATATATAAGGAAAACGCACGGGGTCATTGAGTGCAAATTGACTATCCTCCTGCCCTTGACTACTGTTATTAGTTACGCAGTTCATAATGTTTTTTGTTCATTTTATTATCCAAGGAATAACTCGACAAAACTAACATTCTGTTGTTTCAACTTTCAAAGGCTTGAAATACCCTTTTTCAGACAAATAGCCATATTTCTTTTTGTAAAAGTTCAAAAGTTCACATTGTGTTTTGTACATTGTATTCTCCATGGAGGAATAATTTCCAATCACTGTACAGGAAAAAAGCAAGGTGCTGTTAATTTTAAATTAAGCTATGGCACACAGATTTTTAATGGGCTTGTTACTGTTGTGAGTAATAAAATACTGTTTAGTGTTTAAACTGAATCTGTAAGTGTCAATGCAGCACTATTATTTATCAAGGTTCACAACTAAACTTGTTTTCATAGTTCATACTTTCATATTGTTATATGTGTTTTAGCTGTTTAGTATGATCATTTATCAAAAATGGTTGTAACCAAAACTTTAAAGTAATGTCTCTTATCAATTTCTGGTCAACTGTTTACCTTTGTAAGAATGAGCGAAGCTAGTGACTTAGTAAGGCTTGATTACTCTTCACAAGTTAGCACTAAGGGTTAGTAACAAACAATTCGTTCGAGCATACTTTGTTTAGTGTGTGCTTTGTTCTTCGATTGAAATTATTTTAATGTGTATTATAACATTTAAATAAAGTTAAAGTAATAAATATGTCATGTTTTTGTTTGTTTGTTTGTTTATATGGTGAAAATGATGTTAAGTCAAGAAAGCGGTTACATTTATGAGTTTTTAAGGAAATTTACATTTAATCGGGTTTTTGTGAGAAATCGCTGACTTTTCCTTCCAAAATTGAATAAGATTTTAACAACCGCTTACAATCACTTATACAGACATGCACTTCAACATTTTTAAAGACAAAGACATAAGAATAAGCCTTGAGTTATCCCTTCAAATATGTGAGTTATTATTAAAAGAAAATAGAAGGGTTTTAAAGTACATAAGGATAAGAATCATTGCAAAAATGACCGCAAACAGATAATCAAGTGATTACCGATTTGACTTTAAAGCAACTTGAAGTCGAAATTAAACACTTTTACGAAACAGTCGTTGAAGATTGTTTACAAATTCTTTACAAAAAGCCAATTATTCAACCAATCATGACAAACGTGGAGAATGGTTGACCTTCCCTACCAAGACAAGATCTGTTTTGAGATTTTGGCTTAGAGTATCAAGAGAAACTATAACATAATAAGAAAAGGAGCAGGGCATAGGAAAAAAAAAACAGTACTTCGGTGTTTCCAAACAACACAGAGGTCCTGCAATGTTTTGAATTTACAATACCTCTTGCCTGGCAACTTTTCGGTTCTTTCAATTTAGTTTTTATGGAATAAAATTGTAAGGTTGAATAGGTTTATAATATAGACACGACTAAGTGTAAGACCTAATAGCAAAGTTGTTTTTGTTGATTTAAACAATAACATCATATAGAAAAATGAAAGTTTCATTAATTATTTACTAATTTTAATCTTTTAATAAGAATATATAAGTCCTATGAGCATTGCAAAATATACAAAATTGAAAAGACTTAGGACCAATGTATCCACATGCACGCCAAATGTAAATGTGAGAACAAATCTGTGATGACTCATTTAACAATAAGTTTGTTTTCGGAATACTCATAAACAGAAATTTCCCGTAAGTTTGGACTAGGTCCTTTATATCCTCCAAGTTTCTAGACTTTGTATCCTGTTATCTATGGTTTTCCACATACACTGCACTGCAAAGAGAAGTTACAAATTGCTGAACAACCCATTTCATAAACTGAAAACAGTACAAGAGAGAACATGTTCCTGAACTATCGATAACGCCCAGACGGAGATTTATATATTGGAGAGAATGACTTTTTGTGTTTTATGTTCTCGAAACTCAGTTAGTAATCCGTCGACAGTGTTATCTTAAAGACAGTAAAGTGCTACTTTCACTATACGCAAGCCATTTTTTTGCATGCAACGCATGTCTACGATTAAACATTCACGATTAGTCCACCCTGGCTCCGTTGTCATAATTTACTTTTTGTTGGGTTTATCTTTCTACCAACTGTATTTCGTGCAACTCTCAAAAATATTTTATATCAATAATTTATGAGAAAATGTGAAACAACATACCTGATTGACAAAGGATGATCGCTAAGAAAACCAGGCACGTCTCCATTTCCGACGAGATCTTATTACAAATGTCTTTAAGATTCAGTATAATTTAAAACTGTCATAAGGTGATTTCTATATCGCCCTTTGGGTCACATATGTATTATCCAGTTGTCGTAGGTCGTCTATTTAAGAATTTTTAACAGAGTCCCTGTTTAAAATCGTTTGTAAAAGTTGTTTGCATGTTTATATTTTGTAGGTATTGGTAAGCAGGATTCACCTGGAAGTCAACAGTTTCCGTCGATGTTCGCCGTTACACTCGGGTGACCTTGCAAGGTCCGCTGCATACATTAAAGTACATTTAAGTATAGTTTTATTTGATTAACATTTTACTCAAGCATGGATAGCTTTTAGAGTTGTCTGCTATTTCGTAGCATTTTGCATAAATATTTTCGACTGATTTTTTTTCTGAATGTTGCATTGACCTTAATAATCTTCTATTTCTATTCTACGTTACATTTTAACATTCAGCACAAAAGGGTTAAATCAATACAACAAATAAGCATGAAACTGGTTTTCACATGTGTATTTTAAGTTCAAGCAATAGCACGGAAGTCTTACCCAAATCATAATGAACGCAAGAGTGTTCATTGTGGGAATCTATGAAAGTGAAATAAATACATAAAAATACCTTCACAAAGGCTCGAACTAAGTACCCGCAATTCATAGGGAGCCCTCATAACCATTTAGCCATCGAGAACAGTGATATGAAGCGGCCCTGCTTAGGGCGTAGGCGTCAGTTTTATTCACCCGATGGATAACAACTATTGATAAAATGGGCATTTGTGACTATTCGTGAGTGCCAGGTGAACCAATATCTCTAGATCAAAATTAGTGGTTAAGGATAGGTTTTTAGTTAACATTTCAGTGCGATTTTAACTGCTTATTGATGGTCTCATTATAAACGTTAATACTATGAAAAGGCGGTCGTATATAGAGATTATCGTTGTACTCAAATCGTTGGTTACGCATGTTTTTGTTCAGAATTTGGTACACAAATGAAGTTTGTATTTAGAACACATTTTGACGTATCAAGGTGCCACTAGACCAAGATTTAAACCGTTAAGAGATGATCACGTATATAGTTCTAATGCCGTTGTTCACTATCTTAGACCTTACTTTAACGTTGTTGTTTATAGCAGAAATGTTTTGAATGGACACAGTTAAGCTTGCGTAGATTCTGCTTGAATACTAGTAAGCACAATAGCATATTTGTTTCAAATATTACTTGCTATTATTGGTCATTATCAGACTAGTCATTTTACTGTTTACATTTAATCATGACGTATTAACGTAAGCACAATTCGATTGTGCACTGGGCTATCAAATTTGTGAGGGCTAATATATAGCCTATAAAATCGCTAAAAAGTTCGAACTTAAAGATAGCAAATTATTTTCATCCACTGCTAATAAAATGCAATATTTATCAAGACTTTACAATATTTAAATGCCAAAAATACTAATTGTTTCTCGGTCGGTGTAAAGTCTAATTGACAAACTCTTCAATGTCACAGACAACAATCACAGTTGTATAGTGCTTGAAGCTCATCAACTTTGGGCGCGGCGGATTAAGTAGTTATGTATTGTATTGTTTAATAAATATCCTGGAAGCTATTGTTCGTAATCCAAGAACACCATCACATGCTTTCTTTGTTACTGTTGGATACGATACAAAGGTCTGATAACGCATCACATTGTTGTTGTATATGTTGCTAAAATAACATGGTAACAGTTTGTTATAAATGTTTGATGTAGGATAAAATTGCAAAATTTTATTAAACCGCAAGGAGTAATGGAATAAATATATTACATCTGATCATTAAATGATATGTGAACATGATGTCGTTCAAAGAGGTGTGTGTCTGAAGATTTGGGACCGCAAAGCTTACCGACAGCTTCCCTTTTTAGCAATATTTAGATAAGGGATAAAGTCAAAACCTTAGTATATTTTCGAACTGCGCATGCGTTAATAATACGTCACAAGTTTGCGTTTGTCAAAAAATGTGAAATGGTTTTATTATTACGCTATAAATTATGTAAATGTGAAGTATGGATCTTCTGGATTTTGCGCCATGTGATTGTATGTGAAATGTACAATAATTGATATAAATGTTAAGTGTGGAACCTTTGGTGTGTCAAAACCTGCTTTAACTTTAATCAAGCCGCTTTAAAAACACACATCGCTTCTTGTTCTTCCGTCATTTCATTTGGAACACCTCGGTCATTTAAATTTAAGACATTTCTGAACGTGTACGGAAAGAGCCGAAGATGATGCGTGTGCCGTCGATTTATGCCTCGAAAGGCGGCATATTACACTCTCCGTCCACACCCACCTGTCAGTGACCGCGTCTATTCGTTTTTCTGTATTCAGAAATGGATTTTTGTGGCTACACCATTGCCCTCTTTTTTCTTCTCTCAACCACAGGTCCATAAGAAAATATAACCCTATAAATCAAAGTTAATAATGGCAGCAAAGAACAAGTATTGTCCCCCAGGCCCACTAATTATCCATTAGTGTGCGAGATTACATTAACCATTCCCTTTTCCGTACATAAGTAATAACTTCCGTATTAGAAGTTATCCAATTTCAACATCCTACAGAGATGCACTTGAACATTTGCAAATGCAGCCATTAGGGTTAAGATCGTGTCAAGGGTCAGCAAGAAGACATAACAGTTCTCGCCCCACGCGGTAAGTGGCTAAGGCATTACGTCTTTGTATGCAACCGCTCGGTCACGGGTGCTCTGGGTTATCGAATTTACATAAACACACACAGATGTACATCACTTTAAGTCATACCTAACAATTTAGTTATAAACAATACATTTTTGCAATAATAACAAATAAAGCGAAATAATGGAAGACGTTCTAGTTTAATTGA
Organism: Sinonovacula constricta; assembly: GCA_007844125.1. NCBI lineage: Eukaryota > Metazoa > Mollusca > Bivalvia > Cardiida > Solecurtidae > Sinonovacula > Sinonovacula constricta. The sequence goes on along the minus strand of CM017570.1, from coordinate 19,255,676 downwards.
AAAAAATACTATGCCCATTGTATAGTAAAAAATATAAATATGAAGAACAATCTTTCTTATCTAATCACCAATATTTTATATAATATTCTGATGACGGGAGTTGTCGAAGAACGAGCCACGCCGACAAGATTACACTTTCGAACAGACTATGATTTGCAGCCGACCCCATCAAACCTTCACCGTTAGAAAGGGAATGAAGATTAGTCATTCCACGTTTGCGGAGAGAAAGGGACTCTCCGGTATATACATACACTATCATCATGCAAAGCTTCACTTTGTCAATGTAGATACCGGCGGCGTCAAAACGAACAGCTCACCGTCTTGGCAGATGTACATGAGATAAAAGAGGAAATAAAGACCCATTAAATCACCAAACTCGCCTTGGACAGTAGAGCAACAAGCAAGCCAGCTGTACATTCCCTGAAATTGTCCCTACAAACCTTCGGCTAGATATAGTTACCATTGTCTTAGAAACCCAGAGGGTCGGATATTATTGAATAACTTGTGCTTTCCTTCTTTTTCCATGAGATACGCGTTTGTGTTTGCGTACTGATAGGATGAATTAAATGACAGCATTTATTGCATGCAGGAGAGATTTTACGTCTGTCTCACTGCACAAGTAACACTGTTGTAACAATGAATATTTTATGATGAGTTTTCGTTTGCGTAACAATCCTGATAGGATGAATTAAATGACAACATAAATTATATGCACAGGGAGACATTTTACGACCGCCATACTGCACAAATAATACTGCTGTGATAATGAACCAGTTATGAAATGGGTTGCTGCAGAACCAAACTTTTGTAATTCTTGCAGACGTGAGAATGGTAAACAAAAATATTGCAAAATAAAAAGAATAAAACAATATTTGACCAACCTCGACCAAGCAGCTTTAATTTACATGAATGTGTCATAATTAAGGCACTTGGTCTAAACTGTAAGTTATACTATAGAGTTGATGATCCAAGTCAACAGACAATGCATTAAATGAAGAGGCGTGACTTTAAAGTGGTTTTCAAGATGAAATGACTCAACTTGCATATGCAGTCAAGGGGGACTTAGTACAGTAAATCTCACATCCAAAGTTAAGAAGTAAATACTGGATGGTTAAGAATGTCTACAAATGTCAATATTATCTGACAATTCAACTATTGATTATTTACTGTGTTATTAATCGCAGCAGTTTGTTGTTTTTGTAATTTAATTGTTGGGTCAAATGCCCTATAAATTTATCCAGTCCCTAGGTCCTTCTTAGTGCCATTGTTTTTGTGTTTGTGTGTATCTAACTGCCAAGTACAATTCGAACCAGTTAAGTTCTTCATTAGTTGAATTACAACATTTCAACCGTTCGTACATTATTTGTTTTGTCTTCGCGTCTCACTTACATTTGTAACATGTCTATGTTTCATTTTTTGTCGTGTCGTTATGTCCCATTAACAATTGTACCATTTTAATTGTTTACAATTAATTGTGCATCAAGTCCAACGTACAAGCCAACTTTTTAAATTATTCATCATATGATGCGTCTTTAAACACCCCAGTCGGCCCTTATTGCCGACTGACCGTTCCAAGGCGGTAACTGTCGGGTTTGCTCTTTTCGTTAAATGACTCATCACAAATTTGATATTACTTTTCACTTGGCTTTCACGTGAAATACCTTTGTCCTGTGCCTTTTCAGAGTTTGGTATATGTTGCAATGCTTATAGGACTTTGTCATATATTCTTATTTATAATTGCACTATTTAAATTGTTTATTATTAATTGTGCCTTTAGGGCCAACTATTTAGCCTACCTTTTAATTGTTCATTATAAGGTGTGCCTTAGTGTCTAACTAACAAGTGTACTTTTTACCTTTGTTCATTATGTATTTACGTTCCATTAAAAAAATCATTTCAGTTGTTCATTAAATTATGTTAATTCACGTCCCATTATCAATGGTAACATTTTAATTGTTCATTATTTAAAGTGTCTTCATGTCCAGTCCTATCCCCAACTGTACCATTTCAGGTATGCATTATTTGATGTGTCTACAAGTCGAATACAAATTGTACCATCTAAAGGCTCCATTATTATGGCATTTCGTCACGTGATATTAACAATCCTACTATTAAGGAAATACAAGAAACTCCTATGATCTACGATGCCTGTGGCAAATTACTGGTTAATATATACATATCAGTGAATACAATGCAAAATAAATAAATTAGTAAGTAAATAAACAGAGAGAAAGGAAATGATATTTACATGATATTTACATGTACAATGCATACTCATTTAAAATATGGCAAAATAAAAAGTGAAAAGAGCGAACGTACATTGTCATCCAGACAATATGATATTTACAGTTTCATTACCATTTATAGATTACTTATATATAGTGATCACTCTGTATAAATTATCACTTTTAATGTAAACATAATGTAGTATGCAACATACAAGATAGTACGTGATGAGTTCTATCTTAATCCTGACAAATTTAAATTAACGATTAGATGAGTGTACTCATCTCGAAAAATTAAAAGTGATAGCTAGGCAGACAAGTAACACGTAATATGTATGTACGAAGCTGTAATTAGAGTTTCGGCTGTGTTTGAAAATCTTGCCGAAACGAAAAGCAGGGTTTTAACGGCCGGTCACAAACATACAAAAAAGAAACAACTCATTTAGAAATATGTGAGTGTCTGTAAGTGTCATCTTAATCCAGCATGACTCTCGTCGCTAGCTATGATTTGGACTGTTTAACATCATCATACTCTCAATATGTCTACCCGACGACTGCTTTAAGATATACAGTATATGTTCCTTCGTTACACGGACGACCCTCGTCATATGCGATATTGTCAAACACAGTCTCGTAATCCATCTAGTGTTCATGGACAAAACATCCCATTTTATTCATGTGACTAATATGACTGTATGTGTCGTCTCCCGTTTGTGTGGCTACCATCCTTGTAGGCCGCTGAGTTGTCGCTGGTTGTCTCTCTGTCGAAGTAAGGTCGTAAACATTGTCATCAGCTTCTGATTGGTCTATCCCGTTGGCTCGTGTCTGCTTCTGTAGAACCTCGTAGACGACGTCGTATATGTGGTCATCTGCATCTGTATTAACCTCTGACCTCGCCGTAACGATGCCAATAGAAGCGTCGTATGTAGGATTTCGGATTGAATGTCCACGCTGACGGTTGCAACACAAACATGCATGAGATGTTGATACCTGGTTGCGTCTGCTCCTGAAATGAGTATATTTTATTATTTAATTTTAGCTATAAGATACACTGCACTTAACAATTATGGTCTATAAAGCCAGTTTTTCTTTGCTGGAGGAACATCCCAGACAAATTATCTGGTAGAACCAATGACGTACCGTTGGACATTCGGTTTGGGTCAAGACCGGGATTTAAACCCACGCGGTGAGGAGCTGAAGTGTTTCATAAAGCAACTCTAAGCCGCTCGGCTACGGTAGCCCACTTCAGCAATATCAAAAAAAGCGTATGCAATGAAATTATATGCAATGGTTTGTTTGGGAATTTGTTCAACACCAGCATAAATTTTTTAAACGAAACAAAATTCGTTCGGTCAAAAGGATTCCTGAGTGTGACCTGTAGGAGTGGGGTTGGCATCTCCTTTGTATGCAATGCCCCGTTTGAGTTTACTGTGTAAAACACTTAACTTGCTTTTGCTCCAGCTTGAGTCTCACTCAATTGAGGGCTCATTAATTATTACATATTCGTGAATAATTTAAATAGTCTTTGTATTACTTCATATTCCAATTATTTAAACGATTCCCTGGACGTCCTAAATTTGGAAACACGACATTGCATAAATATACACAACATTCAAGACTGTACTCATTTTTGTTAGCAAAAACAAATGACAGCATAATGAAAGCAAACAAGATAACTTACCTGACTAGCAGTGTCAACGCTAGTGCGGCAGCCACAAAAAGTACCACACCAAAAGCCGAACCCATAATTGCAAGAACCATTGTGCGTTGATGGAATGTGGGAATTTCTGACAAATACAAAGGACATAAACTCTTTTTATCCTTGTACATTTATTCATAAAGATGAGAAATACAAATGAAAACAAATGAACCCATTTTGGTTGCCAGCAACCAATGTTACTCAAATATATTTCATCATTTCTGCGAAATGTCCGAAGATCACCAGTAACAGATTTCATGGTATTTCATAGCTGACTATTTGTGTACGGCGCTCGATTGATAGTGGCTGCTGAGTTAGATCGCAATGAAACATGTACATGCCACGTGTTTCTTGATCCAACAACACATTATCTATTTTAAAACAGCAACACATTTATATGGCAAACGTTTAAATGTTGATTGATACATTGGTATTTTTTACTTTTGATTTATGCTCCACTCCGTTTGTTTTATTGCTGCCAAACTGTTCTCTTGTTAATTAAATTGTGACAAGATTAAGAAACAAACAGTTATAGCTGTGTCTGACCCAAGAATGTAAGAATACATAGACTAACCTTCTGTGCAGTTATGTCCCGTGAAACCACTGATACAGCCATGAAAACATGTTCCATTTTCCTGAAAGCAGCTAGAAACCGCATTTGATATATTTAGACAGTTTAAACTGCAAGAAAACTCACAAAATCTTCCGAATGTATGGTGTGTACAGTTTATACATTCACCAGTGTCCTTGTTACAGAGGGTGCAAGTGTGACCACATTTATTGGTACAGTAGGTTCCCCAGTGACCGTCCTGGCATTGAAAACAGCCAGTTTTGATAGAGCACTCGGTGATATTTAAGCAATTATTACAAGATACGCATATTCCATTTAGACTGACATGCCCTGAAAAACAACGAAAGCATGCATCAGAGGATGCACAATTCATACAGCCTGGGCCACATGCGGAACAAGAATTTGACTTCGAGGATAAATAGTGCCCCGTCCTACAGGTTGAACAGGTTTTATTGGCATAACATCTAATGCAACCATCCGGACATGGTAAACATTTACCACCTTCTTTAAAATAACCATCGATACAGTCTTTACACAATCCATTTTCCCTTTTACATCCATTGCAAGTTTGAGAACAGTTCTTGTCGCATAATTCTCCAAAGTATCCTGCTCTACACGTGTTGCAATTAATATTGTCATAGCATTTAAGACAGTTGTAAGGACATCTTTGTTCACACGTTGTTCCGAAATAGCCAGATTGACATTCTTCGCAGTACGTTGTAGATTTACACTTGGAACACTTGTCTGGACAATGCAAACACATATTTGTACCTTGATAATACCCATCCTTACACCCATGTGTACAGGTGCCGTTTAGAAAGTAGCATCCACCAGGCCTACAATATGGACACGATATGTCACACTTGTTCTTATAAAAACCGTCATAACACGATGTACATGTAAACCAAGATGAACATGTCTTGCAATTATCTGAACACATTCTGCATCCTCTTCCGTATTCGTAATACCCATCTACGCACCCATGTGTACATCGTCCGTTAAACTCTTCACATACTCGGTTAAAGCACCATTCAGAGCATCGCTGACACGTTTCACCATAATATCCATTGAGACATCCATTTACACAACGTCCTGATTGTTTGTTACATTCTTTGCCGCGACAACCTTCTGAACATGATACATTACAAAACTGTCCATAAAAACCATTTAAACATCCTTTACTACACTGCGCGTAGTATTGCTTGTCGGAACAAGAATAGCACCAACCATTCGATAAGAAGTATCCACTTCCACATGATACACAGTCTTGCCAGGAAGAACAATTTGTACAGCCTTGTGGGCATTGAGTACATACTCCAAGGCGGCGGGTGTCATTGAAATATCCAGGTTTACATCTGTAGCACGTATTTTGCCAAGAGCAACTCTGACAGTTGACAGGGCACAGCGACTCAGTCTGCCCTGAAAAATACAGTGTGAACATTTTTAAAAGTGTTGTTGTTCTTTTCAATACAAACCTGGAGGTCGTTCCACTCATGCCGAAAAACACATGCCACATAGAATACCGACTATTACAATTGGGTAAAGGTGTAAGTTAGAGGTTGATCTAAGATATACTCGTAAACAGAACAATACACTTTCGAAAATGTATGTTCAGCCTATATAAATATATTTCTACGAACAAAGGCCGTTTAGTGAGAATCCATACGCAGATTTGCCAACCATCTGATCAGAAGTTTATGTTTTTTGTTCAGCCAGTCAATCACGTTTTAATTGGCATTTAGCAATATGAACAGTTGACGTCGTCTCTCATATTACATGAATAGAATTACTCATATATATGACACAGGCGAGATAATGTTTCGTCAAGAAAACATTCCAACGTTAATGGTCTTCCACCACGGCTATGAGCTTGCATTATCAGTATTTCAAATACATTGCTGTACATTGAGTTCTTAAAATAGTTCCTGTTTTGTTTTGGTTTTGTTTATTGGCGGAAAAAGATTTTATGCTTTAACTTAAAATACAAATGAAAATTTGAGAATTATCTATGTAAATAGTATTTTATGTCTAACCTTTCATTATACAGTGCGGTTTGTGTATACAATTTAGGCAAACAATAAAGTTGGTACCCAATAGTTTGGACCAGATTTTCTTTTCTGAAACAACCATACAACTTTTTGGATTCATTGATACCCTACATCTATGCAACATAACCCCTGTAGGCACTAGCAAACCAGGGGGCGCCTGTAGTGTGGTGGTAGAGTCGCCGATTTGTAACTTTTTCTGACTGCTTAGCTTCTCACCGCGTGGGTTCGTGTCCCGATTAGGGCGAAGGACTTAATGTGAGAAAGTCTTCCAGCTGACTTGCGGTACGCAGGTGGTTCTGCAAAGAAACGTGTCTGGGGTCTGCCTTCACCAAAAAGCTGGACGTTGCTCTAATGATCATAAATGGTCGCTGCAATATATGTCAAAAACAAAACACAAGCACTACCAAACTATAGGATACCACCTTTAAATCAAAATACCAGGAACAGTTCATGAATCGGTCTAATATTCTTGAATAAATTTGTAACTCTCGAGTATTTTCTAACATTAAGATCATAGGAAATGGAAACTATATACCTGCTTCCCAAAGGATGATCGGTAAGAAAACCAGCAAAATTGCCATTCTCGTGAGGTTGTTGATGCACCCGTCTTTGATCGTACTTTATTAAACTGTTGTCGAAGTTGGTCGGTTATTAAAACAGCATTTTTGCGGAGTCCCTTTTTAAACTCGTTTGGAAGAAAAAGATATTTGGGCACTTAGAAACCGTAGGTAAAACTTGATCAAGAACTAGAGATTGACGTTTGTTTAAAATTGGCATTCCGTTGTGATTCAGATAATTGATGGTCTCATTGTTGAAAGGCGGTCGTACAGAGACAGTTGTACTCAGATGATTGGATATAGATATGATCGTTTTGGTTCAGAATTTAGTACACAAATGAAGTAAGAGAACTTAGATGGTCGAAAATATATCTTCGCATAATCCAGGTGCCAACAGATCATAGTAAATTCCTAACCGAGTTCCAATGCAGATCGGTTGTTTGCTGTATATCTTGGAGTTTACATTTAGTATGATGTTTATAGAGCAAAAAGCTCTGAACACAGCCTATGTAGATTGTCTTCGAAAACAAATGAACACCACAACATTTTTTTTTCAAATTTTCAAATATCACTAGTACGCCATTATCGGACCAATCTTGTTACTCTTGGTGTCTGACGTATAAAAATGACATTTAAACAAACAAACGCAATTTAGTAATGCACTGGGTGGCACAACTTCCTATTGGTAAAATATGGCCGTTACAACCGCTAAAAGTTTATGGCCGTTCCAACTTAAAGACAGCAAATGATCCCAGAGTTAAACATGCTCCTATTTACAACATCTGAGCACGACTAACCTCCAATATTTCGTGAAAACAAACATATAAATCAACAATAAAATAATTGTTTTCCTGTCGCTTTAAAATCTAATTAATAGATTGTCCAATCCCACAAACTACATTAATGTATTCTATTGTTTAAAGCTTGTCGACTTTTAACCAAGTAGCATGTATTTTTCTATATTAATATACAATGAATATCCGACAAGCTATTGTTTGCCAATCAGAAAACCCATCACGTGCCTTCACTGTCACTTGCGCAATAGATACAAAGTACTGGCAACGCATCATTATCATTTCAAGTATACGCTTGTATTACAATGACTAGGTTACAGATTGTCAAATTTGCATTCTTCATTTTTGAAGAATTTAAAATTCAAAACTTTGATGAACCGTACCGAAAAATGGAATAAATACATTACTGATAATTAGATTATATGTGACCATGATGACGTTCAAAAAGCCTTTCATAAGGTTGGGAGATCCCAAAGCGTTGAGACTTTTTCCATCAATGTTTCGGCAGTTTAAGGTCAACATCCTGGTATATTTCTGAACTGCGCATTAATACACGTCACGTGTTTTGGTTTGTCGTTAAGAAAATGTTGATGGTTTGACTACAACGCAATAATTTATATAACTATACGGGTGATTGAATGTATCATGTACAATAATTTATAGGAATAAAAAGTGTGACTCTTGTTGTTCTATGTACTAGGTACAATCAATTATGTAAATGAACAGAGTGTTCTATTTTCCATGTATAATAAGTTCTATAAATGTAAAGAGTAAATGAAGTGGTTATATGTGCTCTGTACAATAATTTGAATAAATATAAAGTGTGGATTTTGTTGTTATATGTGCCATGTACAATACATTATAAATTGTAAAGTGTGAATCTTCTGGTTCTATGTGTCATGTACAATAATTTATATGAATGCATAGTGTGGCTCGTGCGGTTCAATGTGCCATGTATCTTTTAAAACAGTAATCGTGTCGTTTTAAACTACTTCGTTTCTTGTTCTTAATTCCATTCGAAAAAATTTCTACCATTTTACTTTCTGACATTTTTACCCTCAATTTATTAAAAGTCAACATATAGGAGACGCATTGTCCGTCCACATCCGCCTGTCATTAAGTTGTCCATATGTCTGTATTCAGCGATGGATTATTGCGGTTATTGCTCTTTTTGTTCTCCCAACAAAAGGTCCGAATATAAGAACATAAATCAAAGTTAATAAATAAACAGCACCTATTGTGCCCCACCCCAACCCCACTGGCCTATGTATCCAATGGTGTGCGAGACTGTACAGTGACCCTGACTTTGTCTGTCATAACTTCCGTATAAGAAGTTGTCCAACAGAGATGCACTTGAACATTTGCAGATGCAGTCATTAGGGCTAAGATCGTGTCTAATATCAGACAGAAAACATAACAGTTCTCGACCCACGCGGTGAGTGCCTAAGGATTTACGTCTTTGAATGCAACCGCTCGGTCAAGGTTGCTCTGAGTTATAACTTGGTTGAAGAATATATTTATTTTTGACGTGTTGCTTGTTTATTTTTGATTGTGTATGTATTTGTTTATTTTAATTAGGGTTGCTTGAAAAATTTGCAAATCATTGAAAAATATTCTTAAATTAAAAACGTGTAATTCTCGTATTACTATTTTCGTGTGTTTGAATTTGTTTTTTATATCATACGTGTGTATACATCTGACAAGTGCTTTAAGTATTTTAGTTATATTTTGTTTTAAATATGTTAATCCCGCCATTTAATCTAATGTCATTCCCGTGTTTTATTTTATAATTTTGTTAGGTATACACAAGAGTTATAAAATTATTGAAGTATGTTCTTATATTTGACTTTCATCATCATCATCATCATCATCATCATCATCATCATCATCATCATCATCCTCCTCTATCATCATTATCATCCTTCATCGTCATCATCATAATCATTACCCTTCATCGTTTGGATCAACGTCATCATTATCATCATCATTATCATCATCATCATCGTCTTCTTCTTCTTTATAATCATCAATCATCGTCGTCATCATAAGCAACACCCATCAACAACAACATCATCATCATCATCATCATCATAATCACCACCAACAACAACCACCAATGAAAACAACAAACGATTCCAATTCAAGCTTTCAGACAATCATCCTATACTTTCTGCTAAATCAATTTTGTTGATACCAATCATTCACAGATGTATTTTCAAGTTGTCAATTTTGACACTAATATATTTCTGTTCAGCTTCATGTCGAAAATGGAAATAAACAAACTTATAGAATATTGTAATTGAGAATAATTCAGTTGTGCGTATGTCTATTGACTGGGCATCACTCGCATTGTATCTTCAATGTCCGAAAATTCTGAAGTCCTGAATAACCAGGACAAGCACTATTCTCTAAGGAGTATGTCAGTAAATAATTGATTAAACATCTGAGAATTGAGAAAATATCTGAGTTAATAAGTGCACATGTGTTGGGTTTAATAATTACATTCATATATTATTGCCATTATAACATGACTATCAAATACACACTGGCACGTGTACAAATATATACAAAGAAATACATAAACATGTATGGATACATGTACATACACGCACACACACACACATACAAATATTTATACATATGAACATGCATAATTAAATGCACACACGTGTACATCACTTTACATCATACCGATCATTTAAATATACACAGTACACTTTTCCTTTATAGCGAATAAAGCAATATAATGTAATTTCAAGACCCATGCGATTTTTAATTCTAGCTTATTAAAAAAAGAATAAATCTCTATTTCAGTTCGATAAAGAAATATAACTTACTGTTAATATCAAGGAGGATTTTTTATCTAATCACCAATATTTTATTGAAAGTTTTGATGGCAGGACTTGTGGAATTGCGAGCCAAGAAGATTAGTCCTTTGAAAAGACTATATTATGCTGCCAACACCATCAATCCTTCAAAGTTAGAAACTGACTGAAGAACAGTCATTGTACCTTTGCGGAGAGAAAGGGACTCTCCATCATTTACATGCAAAAGTGCACTTTCTCAATGTAGATACAGGCGGCGTCATGGAAACGCGCATACCGTCTTGGCAGATGCCTATAATTCTTCATTTAGCTTGCCTTTATGTCTAATCAACAATTGTAACTTTTAAATTGTACATTATTTGATGTGTGGTCGAATGTCGTATACCAAGTGTACCATTAAAAGAGTCCAATAATCGGACTGTCTGCATGTGATATTAACAATTCTACCATTTCAATTAATATCTATTTTGCGGATGTGTTTTCTCGTCCCAATAAGACTCGCGCCATATTAGCATTAATTGCAGGCCGATATGTAATACGACACCTAGCCCTAATCTATTGTTTTCCATTGTAAACAACACCGTCATATTTTCTACTTTCAGTTTGATCTTCTTCCATGATCTGGGGCAGCGTTACATAACATGTGGTGTTGTATGTAGCATGATCTGTGTTGCTTGTGACAAATCGCTGGTTTGTATGACTGTAAGTGCCATCTTCATCTTGCCTTCCGTCGACAAGTTTTGGGCTGTTTGTCCGCATCCTCTCAGTGCGCCTTCCACACGACTACGACTGGATTCTCCCGGCGACATTATGTGTCCCTTCGTTACACGGAAGACCCACATCGTGCGAGACATAGTCATACACAGTCCCGCAATTCATCTGTCTGGTGTTCATTGTCCCATTTTATTCACGTCACTAATATGACTGTATGTATCGTCTCCCTTTTTCTCGGATCCCGTCATTGTATGCCGCTGAGCTTTTGCTGGTTGCCTCTCTGTCGAAGTTACGTCGTAAACATTGTCATTAGCTTCTGATTTGTCCATCCTGTTGACTGGTTTCTGCTTCATTTGAACCTTCTGGACGATGGTAATCTGAATCTTGCTTAATCTCTAGTCTGGTGGCATCGATAACGATGCCAATAGAATCGTCGTATGTAGGATTTCGGATGGAACGTCTGACATTCTGGAATTCTGGTTGAAAAACACACATACAGTGGATTTTGTAACCTTGTTGCGTCTGCTCTTGAAATAAGTATATTTGATTTAAGGTGCATCGTACCAAACAATTAAGGCCATTTAGGCCTGCCTTTATTTGCTGGAGGAAGATCGCAGGCAAATTTCTGGACAGAATCAACGACGTACTGCATGTCAGCCGGAAGACCGTTTCACATTAGACTTTGATCAAGACCGGGACATAAACCTACATGGTGACTGACTGAAGAATTACATAAAGCAACTCTAGCCGCTCAGCTACGGAAGCCCATTATAGCCAGATGAAACAACAATATGCAAAAGTATATGCATTGGTTTGTTTGGGAGATTGCGTAACACCAGCACAAAATTCCAAACAAAAACAGAAACTGTTTGGTCACTACGAGAAAAAGCTTCCTTAGTGTGACCTGTGTGAGTGGGTTGGTCTTTTTATGGGATTTAAAATTAGTTTAATTATTCGAGAGTCTTTTTGTGCAATGTCCGCTTTCAGAGTTTCTGTGCAAAAATGTAACTTGCATTTGCTTCAGCTTGAGCCTCCCTCAACTGAGAGTTCATTCATAATTACATGTTCATTAATATATTTATTTGCCTTTGTAGCTGATCATCTTTCTATTCTGAAATATGCCGATGGTTCTATCCAGACATTGAATAAATATTTACAACATTCAAGACTAAGTTAACCATCGTTAACAAAAACAAATGACAGCATAATGCAAACAAACAAGAGTACTGACCTAATCTTAGGTATCCGCAACAACGCGACTGCGGCTGCCACAATAAGTACCACCACACCAAGAGCGGAACACACCATTACAAGAACCATTGTGCGTTGTTGCAATGTGGAAATTTCTGAGTAATACAAATGACATAAACTATTTTTATTAATCCAAGATGAGAAAGACCCATGAAAACAAATGATCCCATTAACGTCCGAAAATAACCAGTAACAGATTTTCATTGTATTTCAATTCCGAATACTTGGGAAAGGCTTTCTATTGATATTCGTTGCTGAATAAGACCGCAATGAAACATGTACATGCCAAGAGTTACTTGATCAAACAACAATTTTTATTTTAAACAGCAACACATTAATTTGAAGAACCATCTTGTTTAAAATAACCATCGATACGGTCTTTTCCCAAGTCACTCTCCTTTTTCCATTCATTCGCGCAGGTTTGTGAACAATATGTATCGCACGATTGTCCAAACTTTCCCGCATTACACGTGATATAATTAACAATGACAAAGCATGACAGAAAGTTGTTTGGACATCGTTGTTCACGGGTTTTTCCGAAATAGCCAGATTGGCATTCTTCGCAGTATAGATTTGCATTTAGAACATTTGTCTGTACAATGGAAACACATATTACCTTGATAATACCCATCCTTACACCCATTTGTACAGGTGGCACTTTGAAAGTAACATCCACCAGGCATAGAATATAGACACGATGTGTCACACTTGTGTATATCAAAATACACATAACACGATGTACATGTAGACCAAGATAAACACGTTTTGCTATTATCTGAGCACTTTTCGCATTTTCGTACGTACGTTTCGTAATACCCATCTACGCACCCATGAGTACATCGTCAGTCAAACTCCACGCACACCCTGTTTAAGCACCATTCAGAGCATCGTTGACACTTTTCACCATAATATCCACCAAGACATCCGTTCACACACCGCCCTGATTGTTTGCTACATTCTTTGCCGCGATATCCTTCCGGACATGACACATTACAAAACTGTCCATAAAAACCATCAGCACATCCCCTACAAACACCCAGTGGTTTGATTGCACTCTTCGTCGAGACATCACATTTGTGTGCGCACGTCTCACAATTCTTAGGACATGCAAAACAATAGTTGTTCCTGTGGTAGAAGCCATTGTTGCAGCTTCCACATTTGTCGAAGGCCGTGCACGAGGCACATCCTATTATCACATGATAAACATTCTGTCCATGAAGAAGAATTTGTACAGCCTTTTGGGCATTGAGTACATTATCCAAGTCTATGAGTGTCAATGTAATATCCGGTTTTACAACTGTTACACATCTTTTTCCGAGAACAGCTCTGACAGTTGACAGGGCAATGCGATGTAGCTTGCTCTGAAAAAAAAACATTTAAAAAAACAACAAGAATGCATGTTTAGCAAAAACCTAAAGGTCGTCCGACAAAAACATAGGCTATAATGAGTACCAACCATGACAGATGGCTAAAGGCGTATCTTAGAGGTTAATATACGCTGTATTTATGTATACAAGCAACAATAATAGAAAATAGAAAATGCAGGAATATATACATGTTTTACGCAAATGTGACAACCAGCAAGTATCTGGTCAGATGGGTATATTATGTTCAGCAAACCAAATCGCTTTGGTTGGCATTTAGCATATAAACAGTTGACTCCATCTGTACGTATATGGAATTAATGATTACATTGTTGTCTTTTTATAAAACTGTGTAATACAATGTGTTGTGAAGGAACTATAACTAACATATTCTCGTAGTTTACTCTATTCGGTTTTCTTTTATTAAAAAATTAAATCATTTATTTCGTAAAAATATAGACATATACACAGTTTATGTCATTTTTGTGAACTAGCGATGTTTTACCGACATTAAATGATACTTAATTTAATAAAAACAGACAAGGGAAATATTTGGAGTCTTTGTAATACGCGTCGGTTTTGCGTTATTTAGTTTCGATGAGGATTTGATATTGATAGTGTCTTTCAACACCTTGATGTGCTTGCATGATCAACAAAATATCTCAAAGTGCCCACAATTCTGTTCATAGAGGTCTTAAAAATGATTCCTGTTTTGTGTTTATTGTTTAGTGGATAGAGGTCCCATGCATACTTTAAAACACAAATGAAAACTGGAGAATTATTTATAAAAAATATGTTTAACCTTACGTAACCTTTGAGAATACAATTTTAATATTCGTTAAGTTGGAACCGAATAGTTTGGATTTATTTTCTAAAACAGCTATATATATATATATATATATATATATATATATATATATATATATATATGCGTTTGTTCTCACTGATACACAATAGCTATGTGAAAGGTGCAACATAACACCCCTCTAGTCAGTAGCATGCCTTTTAATCAAAATACCAGAAACAAATAATGAATAGGTTTAATATTGTTAAACAAAAATTGCAACTCTTGAATATTTTCAATCATTAGGATCTGGAAAAAATGTGAATGATTACTTACTTCCATAGCAAAGGATAGTCTCTAAGACAACCAGAAATATTCCTATATCCGGTGGGGTCTTGGTACACTTGTGTAATAAATTTTAAACAAAAAGGATCATCTATGTATCCAACCCTCTGAGTTTAAGGAGAATATCTATGTACGACCGCCTTCTCACAATGTTAACCTTTATAATAAAATCATCACTGATTTGTTAATTTGTTGAATAGCTTTGAGTTTACATTTATTTTTGTGTTTATAGATGTTTGGTAGAAAAATACCAGTAAAATCATAATCAAAACTTAACATATGACTTGTACATGTATATATATGTGTGTGTGTGTGTGTGTGTGTGTGTGTGTGTGTGTGTGTGTGTGTGTGTGTGTGTGTGTGTGTGTGTGTGTGTGTGTGTGTGTGTGTGTGTGTGTGTGTGTGTGTGTGTGTGTGTGTGTGTGTGTGTGTGTGTGTGTGTGTGTGTGTGTGTGTGTGTGTGTGTACGTATATATATGTATAAATGTGTGTATTTGAAATGCATATATTTATGGTATTGGATATAAAGACATAAATGCACTTCTGCGTACAAAACATTGTACTTATGTGTATGTTCATGGAATTAAGTAAATGTCATAGTTGACGCCACTTATTTTACTCCAGGAATAACCCCGATGCAGGTCCTTACTGTTAGTTGTTTCCCTTTAACGGGATATTTTTATTTACACTGTTTGTTTGATAGAAAAACCTTCAGGAAGTGCCAGATTGGAGCGCTACACTAACCAGGTTTAAGCACCCCAGTCGGTCCTTTTGCCGACTGACCGGCGGTGACTGATGTTGTTGTTTTTTCATTTTGTGTGTTATGTCTTGTCTCTGTGTTTTAGTCACATTTACATTTTCCCTGTTTGCCTGGGTCTAGAGGTAGATAAAACTTTAATATCTATGGAAATTTTGATAGAACCTTATCTTATTTACTTATTTAAAACGTTTATTTATTTTCCTCATCCCAGGTAGAGCGTGTAGAAGCTATTAGTAATAAATATAACAAACTTCTTGTATTTATGTTAATATGCAGTATTGAACCCAACATCTGTTGCAACTTTTGAGTCAAATTTATTCTTAATTATTTATTGAGAGCTGCTTGCGAACTTTGTACGACATACTGCTTAGACTTGGCAGAAAATAGTGCAGGTCCTAGTTATTTAGCACTTTATACGACCATGACGGGGTTGCTTTGGAGGACAGTGAAAATAAAATTCGAGTAATACCCAGTCAAAAAAGATTTCCACAACGATATTTTTGCCAATAATGATATTCTATCCTTTTGTTTATTTCCATTTTCGACATGAAGATGGACAGAAGTACATACGTCTCTATTGGCAGCTTGTAGATACCACTGCGAATAATTAATGACAATAAAATTGATTATGCAGAAAGCATCAACTAATTTTATTGTTAGTATTGATGCTGTTGTTGTTTGTTGTTGCTGCTGTTGTTGTTGTTGTTGATGATGATGATGATGATGATGATGATGATGATGATGATGATGATGATGATGATGATGATGATGTCTGCAGGATGTTGAAGTTGAATAAATACTCCTGATACGGAAGTTATTATCTGATTGAGGAAAAGGAAGGTCTAATTAACAGTCTCGCACACAATGGGGAACTTAAAGGGATTGGGGAACAATACGTGCTCATTGTTGCCATTGTTAACTGTGTGCTTATGTTCTTAAATTTACTCTTGAACTTGTAGCTGAGAGAACAAAATAAGAGAACAATAGTGTAGCCAGAAGAATCCATTGCAGAGTACAGACAAACGGACAGGCGGATGTGGCGGACAAGGAATAAATCGACGGCATACGCATTATCTTTGGTTCTTTCTGTACACCTACAGAAATATCTGAAGATAAAATGGCCGAGTTGTCCCAAATGAAATGATGGAATTAAGAGCCAGAAGTAAAGAGTTTTAAAACGGCCTGATTACTGTTTTAATGGGTACATGATACAGAGAGCCACGTATAACCCCGAGATCCACACTTAACATTTATATAAATTATTGTACATGGCACAAATAACAACGACAAACTCACTTAACATTCTTACAAATTATTGTACATGGCACATATTACCACAAGATTAAACGTTACATATATATATATATATAAAAATATTTTCATCCAATCGACAATAAACATTTTCAAGGACAGTAGATTTCCAGCATCGCCAGTAGATTTCCAGCAGGGCCAGTAAGATTTCTGGCCAGCTTGCCTTGTGGCCAGTTTATATATTTTTTGGCTTAAATTCGTGCCCACATTGTTTGAATCGCGACTCTTTGGGTTCTAGCAACCCTCAGACATCATACTCTTTTAAATGACAGTATATGTATTCCTATATTCATTGCTGTTCTACAAAATCTGGCATTTCAACCCCCAAGCCCCACTCCCATCTCACCCACGCCAAAAAAGAAAAAAAGCAGAAAAGGAAATCTGTGGCCATGTCACATAAAACCTTAATAATGGGTCGCTAGCACTTTCCGTCCATTTCACAACTGACAGGATGAGCATGTGATGGTTTTCCTGGTTGGCGAACAATAGTTAGCAGTATATTCATTGGACAATAAAATACTTAATAACAGAAGCTTCGAGCACTAGAAAACAGTGATAAGTATATGTGGGACTAAACAACTTGCAAATTTGATGTTAGAACGATCAGGAAACTAAAAGTCTATTTTGTATTTTATAAATTTATGGAACCTTTCTTCAACCGAGATAAATATCGGATTTTATTATTGATGTTGATTAAATGTTGAAAATGTTGGTTTGTGTAACTTTGAAAGAACGGCCACGGTGGTTGTAAAGCCTATTTAAAGTTGTATCACACTGGCGATTATGCTCTAATGCATGGAATGGAAGTCATGGGTTATACATCAGTCACAATCAGTAAAATGATTGGAATGACAGATAATATTTAAAATATAAATGGTGAAAGTGTTTTCTGGTATTTCAGTAGATTCTACGTTACTGTGCCAGTCAAACTTATTCTGCTATAAGCACGAAAGTGTAAACTCTAAGATATTCAACAAATGGCAGTACAGCATTGAATTTCGATTAGCTGTGAACAGTTGGAATTTTCATCTGCTCCCACCTGGATACGGCAAAAAATGTGTGTTCGACTAGATAAATTAATTTGTGTACCAAATTCGGAATAAAAAAGATCAAATCTGCATCCAACTATCTGAGTAAATCGACAGTATCTATGTACAACCGCCTTTTCATAGTGATAACCTTTATAATGATCCCATCAATAAGAATTCCAAAGAAAATTTTGAACAGACGTTAATCTAGGTTCGGCCAACTTTGACCTGCGGGAACCTAAAATAGCTTTAATAATGAGAGTATCAATAATTTGACTCACAACGGAATGTCAATTTTAAACAAAGGTTTTCTTTACTTAACGGTCAAATGTGACTTGCTGAAATTTAATTACACATCATTGTACAAACGATGTTAAACAGTGACTCCATTTAGTTTTAATAAAAGAAACATTTCTACTACAGGATATTCCATGTGCGGCACGAATATCGATAGTGAAAACGCTCATTTGTACGACCGTTTTAAACTCATTTAGTATTAAAGACAATTGTAGCATGAAGTCCTCGGAAATGACGATTTGGCTGGTTTCCTTAGCGATCATCATTTGCCAAGCAGGTATGTAATTATACAAGTACTCAGATCTTTAAGATAGAAAATATTTGGGGTTGCAAATATGTTCATGAATATTATATACTCACTTCTAATACATTCATAGATTTTTTTGGCATACTGATATAAATGTGATAGTCTACGGTTTGTCTTTATCAGATACAATTTACAAAACCTTACCCCTGTTCAGGGGCGACATTGGCATATCTTTAAATACTTCCTCAATTGTCAGACGGTACTTATCGCAAAACGCTCGCTCTAAATTTTCATTATATTCAAATTAATAAATAAGCATGAAGGGTATTTCTGCTAACGACAGAGCTGATAAGCTGAATGATGCTATAAAGTGATCTCTAAAAAATGGGTCAAGTGGTTTTCTAAATTTTAAATCTAAATTTGCAGCATGGCTCAGATAGGAAGTACATGTTTGTGGGTTGTTATGTTGTACTTTTCACAAAGATGTAGAGCATCAATGAGGAGCATTTTATGGGATCTGTACAGGTAACATAAAAGTTATGGGTGTTTAAGAAACAAAATCTGGTCCAAACCGTCGGATACCAAGTTTTACAAATGATAGAATACTATATGCAAACCGCCTCGTAAAATGTAACTGTTATATAATATTTATTATTCTTTTCACGAATAAACCTCATATCAACCCCTACTATATACATTTACCCATCTTTGGTTGGCACCCTTTGTGGCATATATGAATGTTTCTTACGCGTGAGTCGGACAACCTTCAGGTTTGAAAAAAAACATGATGTTTTAAATGTTAAATCTATTTTAGGTCAAATTGAGTCGAGGTGTCCTATCAACTGTCAGAGGTGCTTTTGGCAAAACAAGTGTGAAATGTGTGAACTTGGATATTTCAAACACACTACCATCAACCATGATGAATGTATTCAATGCCAAGCTGGTTGTACACATTGCTCTTCTTGGACAAAATGCCATTCATGTAAAGATGGATACGGCTTGTCTAATGGTGTTTGCCAATTGTGCTCAGAAAACTGTGATAGTTGTTTTTATTCAGGAACGTGTGACAGGTGTAAACATGGATATTACAAAAACGAACATACGGACACACACAATGCAGTATGCATAAAATGCTACCGAGGTTGTACAACGTGCTCTTCAATGTATGAATGTATGTCATGTAAAAAAGGGTTCGTCTTGTCAAATGGCTGGTGCCATCATTGCTCAAGCAATTGCGACAAATGTTCTCAGCCAAATAAGTGTGACACTTGTAAGCCTGGATATTATGTTACCAGCAACCAATATTGTTATCAATGCCCAGAAAGTTGCAGCACATGCTCAGATGAGACAAACTGTCAATCTTGCCTCAATGGCTACTACCTTCAAGACTCAAACTGTATAAAATGTCCAGAAACATGTTCCACGTGTAGCTCACAATACAAGTGTAGCTCCTGTCAGACTGGCTTTTATCTAGATAACGATTTTTGCGTGAATTGCATAAAAGGGTGTGCTTCCTGTGAAAAATATTACAATTGTAAACAATGTTTGCCGGATTACTATTTAACGTCAAGCGGCAGATGCGAGAAATGTCCTAGAATTTGTATTAACTGCTCCGGTAGGAGTACATGTGATTCATGCATCCCGGGCTACTTTGGAAATATCTGTGAGAAAACATGCTCAGTACTGTGTAATCGTAATCAATGTCGTCAGTTCGATGGTTTATGTATAGATGACTGTGTAACTGGCTATTACAAGGACAACGCTCACTGTAAGCCATGTCCAGATGGATGTCATGATAGAAAATGCAGTCAATACAATGGGAAATGTAGTGAAGGGTGTGTTTCTGGTTTTTATGGACCGTTTTGTAATTTTTCATGTTCGGAAGGATGTCATGAAAAGCTATGTAACCAACTAAGTGGAGAGTGCATGAAAGGCTGTATTGATGGATATTATGGTGAAACGTGTCAACGTTGCTCCGAGTTGTGCTTAAACGAAGAATGTGAAACATCTTCTGGACGATGTACAAGCGGCTGTGTAGAAGGGTATTACGAAAATGGAAGCAAGTGCCAAAAGTGTTCAGATAAGTGCAAAGCCTGTTCATCTTTGTATTTATGTACATCTTGCAATGAGGGTTGGTATACACAAAATTGTAATACGTCTTGTCCATATTGTACTTCTGGTGGCTGCACTTTAAATGATGGCCTCTGTTTAAATGGGTGTAAGGATGGGCATTATCAAGATACAACTGGGTGTTTGCCTTGTCCAGACAACTGTTCTAAGTGTAACTCTACAAAACTCTGCAAAGAATGTCAATCTGGTCATTTCGGAATAATGTGTGAACAACGATGTCCTTACAACTGCCTTACATGCGATGACAATGGTAATTGCCGCAAGTGCCGTGCAGGATACTTTGGAAAATCGTGCGACAAGAAGTGTTCACAAACCTGCATCAATCGATGTAAAAAGAAAAGTGGAGTGTGTAAAGACTGCATCGATGGTTATTTTAAAGCAGATGATCAATGTTTGCCATGTCGAAATGGCTGCATTAGTTGCTATTGCAATAAAAACTGTTCACGCTGCAAGACAGGGCACTATTTATCCTTAACGACAGGTCTTTGTCCCGCATGTAGTCAAGACTGTATGAAGTGTGCATCCCCTGATGCATGTATTCGATGTTTTCCAGAGCATGGCAACCTAAACGGGACATGCGTGTCTTGTAACAAGTGCATAAATGTCACCGAGTGTTCTAGAAAAACTGGCTGTTCGCAATGTCAGGACGGTCACTGGGGAACCTACTGTACCGATAAATGTGGTCCGACTTGCACCCTCTGTAACAAGGACACTGGTGAATGTATAAACTGTACACACCATACATTCGGAAGATTTTGTGAGTTGTCTTGCAGTTCAAACTGCCACAAGACATCGGATGATGTTTTAAGCTGCTTTCAAGAAAATGGGACATGTCGTTATGGATGCGTCAGAGGATTCACTGGACATAATTGCACAATAGGTAACTCTTTGTATAAATGATAACATTCTTGGCCCTAAGTCAGTTGTAAGTGTATCTTTTTTAATCTTATGAAATTGTTAATAATACAACAACAAAAAAGTATGTGGATATAATACAAAAAGAGGTGGTGGTGCACAAATCAATATTAAATGTCGGCATTTAAACGTTTGCCAAAAAAGGTGTTGCTGTTTTGAAATCTAGTTGTGCTGTTTAATTAAGTGACGCATGGCATAGACTTCCAACAACCAATAGCCTAATACCAATGCGCACACAGTCATTAATGCAATACCATGAAATACCTTGAACGATCTTTGACTAACGTTGGATGCTAGAAACCAAAATGGGCTCACTTGGTTATAAAGTGTCTTTCTCATATTGTTGCATACATGAATATGACAAAAAGAGTGTAAATGTATTTTTCAGAAATTCCCACATCCTATCAACGCTTTATGGTTCTTGCGATTTCGGGTTCGGCTCTTGGAGGATCACTTCTTGTGACAGTCACAATCTCGTTGATAATGCTTTTCAGGTTAGTTGTCTTTTTTGTCTGAATTATTTTGTCATTTATTTTAATAACAAATGTGTTTAACATTTGTAAATATTGTAAATATGTATGCACTTTAATTCTTTTTAACTAAGGATGGTCAAATCGTTTAAATTAAGAAATATGAATAACTACAAAAAGAGAATGTATTCATTAATGAAATCCAAACTGCAAGAGGCTAAATCTGAAACAAATGCTAGTAAAATGTAAAATTTACAAAGAAAACACCATAACAGGAAATTGAGTTAAAAATGCTATAAGCCAAACCTAAGGTCACACTCAGAAATATTTTTCTCAAAATTAACAAACTGTTTTTTTCTTTTAAAATCTTTGTGGTTGTGTTTAACAAAACCCATAACAAGTCTATGCATACACTTATTTCATAGGTGTTCATATTTTTTAAAGTTGGCTATCCTGGACGAGCTGTAAGAACAGTCTAATACAACTCCTAAGTCACTTAACGCGTAGGTTGGAGTCCTGGCTTTGAAGAAAATATTATGTGAGAGGGCCTTCCAGCTGACATGCAGTTTGTCTTACATAGAAATATATCTGGAATGTTCCTCCAGCTTATATATGTTGGATATAATATATATAGGCCATTATTTTTTTAGTGCGACCTATCTATAATTAAAATAAAAACTCATTTCAGGAGAAGGCGCAAACAGGTTACAATATCGCATGGTGTGGATTCCAACTGTCAGCATGTCAGATGTTCCATCCGAAACCCGACATACGACGACGTTTCTATTGGCATCGATATCAATTTGGCCAGGTCGGAGACCAACTCAGATGCTGCCGACCATGTCTACTCCGTCGCCCAGACGGCTCAACTTAAGCAGAAATGCACCAACGAAAGAGGTCAATCAGGTCCTTATGATAATGTTTACGAGGTAACTTCGACAGAAAGGCAACAAGTGAAAAATCAGTGGCGTACAAAGACGGGTGACGATAGATACAATCATATAAATCACATGAATAAAATGGGACTTTTTGTCATTGAAAATCAGATGGATTGGCAGACTGGGTATGACCATGTAAAGCACGAACTGTGTCGTCCGTGTAACGAAGGGACATATGATATCGCTGGGCGAATCCAATCGCCGTCATTGGGGAGACGTCAGGAAAGGATGCTGACGTTTAACAGTCCAAACCAGGGAGATGAAAGTTACAATAAAGATGACATATGCAATCACACTAACCAGAGATTTGCCACGGACAACGCAGATCATGCATCATATAACACTGAAAGTGCTGTTATGCTGTCCCAGATTAAGAAAGATGACTGCAAATCAATGCGAGTAGAAAAAGACGAGCAAGAGGGCAATACATATGAATGCGCCTTCACCAATGGAAAACAATAGAATTGCCTGTAATATCATGTTGATGTGAAACTTTATGGGAGGGCATATTGTTTAGTTGTTAAAACCTTTTGCCCAACCTTATCCATGTACATTGTTTAAACTAACAACAGATTAACGCTTGGTGCCGGATGACATATTGTCCAGCAATAAATGACGCGATCTTGGTGGGAAGTAAAATACATTCCCAAAATAAATAACAATGGAAATGGTATTATTGTTATACGGATGTAAAGACACACCAAATAATAAACAATTGAAATGATACAATTGATAATAGGACTTGAACAGACGCCAATTAATGAACAAGTGAAATGATAGAATTGTTCACGGGACGTGAAGTCACGCCAAATAATTAAGGAAGGGAATGGAAATAGTGAGGTTGTAGAAGGTGCAGTTAATCCAATTAGTAATGAACAATTGAAATCGTGGGGTTATTGGTAAGGCATTGAGCCCAACTTATAATTATAAATGTGCTGCAATTTATAACAGCGCCAAAAATTAACAGTCCAGTTGTCATAATATTGCGCATTTGTAAACATTCTTAACCATCCAGTACTTACCTTTTACAGTCCCCTTGACTGCATATGCAAATTTAGTCATTTCTTCATGATGATCACCCTAAAGTTACCCCTCTTTATTTCAATAATTGTTGAATATAATCTTCACCTCTATTGTATAACTTTAAGTTAAGACCAAGAGTCTTACATATGTCATTTCAATCTAAATTCAACGCGGCATGATCAATGTTGGCCAAATGTACTTTCTGCAAAGCGGCACGGTCAATGTTGGCCAAATGTACACTCTGCAAAGCGGCACGGTCAATGCTGGCCAGATGTACACTCTGCAAAGCGGCACGGTCAATGTTGGTCAAATGTACACTCTGCAAAGCGGCACGGTCAATGTTGGCTAAATGTACTCTCTGCAAAGCGGCACGGTCAATGCTGGCCAATTGTACACTCTGCAAAGCGGCATGGTCAATGTTGGTCAAATGTACTCTCTGCAAAGCGGCATGGCTAATGTTGGTCAAATGTACTCTCTGCAAAGCGGCATGGCCAATGTTGGTCAAATATACACTCTGCAAAGCGGCATGGTCAATGTTGGTCAAATGTACTCTCTGCAAATGTTTTCTTTTTTGCAAATGTTTTCTTTTTGGTATTTGGAAGAGTGGTGTCTTCATCCTTGGTTTCTGCAAGAATCACAAAAATGTGTTGTAGCTAGCTTGCTTGTTGCGCCAATGTCCATGGCGAAGGAGATATATTTGGGTTTGGTGAATTGATGAGTTTTTTGCTTCCCCATTTCTCTCTGCCAAGACGTTTAGCTCTTGGTCATAACGCCGTCTGTATCTACCCCGAGTAAGCTGCTCTTCATTAATAGAGTAGAGTAAAACCTCGCTAAGAGGGACAACTGTGCTTTTTTAATGTGTCCCAATTTGCGAGGTGGTCCTCTAAGTGAGTTCATACAAATAAATTTATTATACTGCTGCTTATATCTAAGTTTTAATATTATATTATTTTATAATGTATTAATACTAAATGTACTTATTGTGTTTAAGTTTATTAGTTTTAAATTTCTTTTGATGTTTAACATATATTTTATAATTTTTCACAATAATTTAATTTAACATAAAAAGAAAGTCGATTTTCTGTATTGATTATTTGTTGTAAAAGAAATTTAACATAAAGGTCAGTTCTGAAAGAAAACTTAAGAAAAGAATGTTTTCTTAAACTTTTATGCACCTTAAAAAATCAAGAAATGAAAAGACAATATCCATAATAAAGCTACGAATATACTTAAAGCTTATTACTCAACATTTTAACAACTTATGATCCGGTATCAGTTTGAAAACAAACAAATCGCCGACTTTTTACGATTACCGTAAGTGAATCGGCAATGTCGTAATTTAAAATCGTAAAGTGTACAAACAATCTTGTTCTCTCGACAGGTTTTTGTAGACGTGAAACAACTGATTAGTGACACTTGGATAACTGGACCTGGTGCTGTTCCGCGAAACGAGGGTTAAGAAAGGAATGAATTTGTTAATCGGTTCTGGCATTACTGTTCTGGGTCCCGGGTAGCATATCATAGTCTCTTGTAGGACTTATCTTGTCTGGCGTGGCTCGTTCTTCTACAACTATTGCCATCACAACATTGTGTATGTTATTGGTGCTAACATAGAAACCTTCATATAACTAGTAGTTTAACTATTTTGCTAATAAAGATTTTCTTTCAATTCAACAAGAATTAAAATCATTTTGTTACTATGTTTAATCAATAATTGAAACTAGATATAAATTATTATTGTGTACTTTTTGATTCAACATGTATATTTTCCTTTTTACATTTCCACAATGTTTATAAGTTATATTAATTTGCAATTATCTTCTGTGTCCTAACTCTTCAGCTCAAAAATAGCTATCGTTTGGGAATTGTAATTTGAACAATTAATTTTTTATACAAGTGCACTTGTGTCTTGCAAAAGCTTTAACATTTATTGTGCATATAAGTTATGATTTGTTATGATTTATAATGTTTTGTTGTTATTTATTATGATTTATAATGATTTGTTTTGATTTATAATGATTTGTTTTGATTTATAATGATTTATTATGATTTGTTATGATTTGTTTAAATTTATGATTTGTTATGATTTGTTATGGTTTATAATTATTTATAATGATTTATTATGATTAGTTCTGTTTTGTTCTTATTTAAAAAAAATAATGTTTACAACCAAACAGTAGATATGTTTAAAAGTTGTATGCATGTGTGTGCGTATTTGTGTAGATCGATGCTTATAAGTTAGTGCAAATATGAATTTACTTAAGGGTTTATGCAAAGTTGTGTGCTTGTACATTCACCAGTATATGTATGTGTGTGTGCATATATATCTGTACTAATAAATGCATTTTATTATGAATGGTCATGATGTGTACGAATACATGTGTATATACATATGTATGCACTTCTGTGTATTTGTGCATAGACGTGCCTGTGTGTATTTCACATACATACTATTATGGTAATCCTGTTTAAGTGCACTTGTATGTATTAAAGATCGCACTTATGTGTATGTATATGTAAATAAGTATATTTGACGATCGTCAGTATTTTGATCTCGCTGCCCACGTGAAAATGTTCTCGAGTCATTATCATTTTATATTGACTTACACATGACCAGCTCTCGACCAACCAAAATGCTTTACATTCAATGGCTACAAGCACACGCATACACACAAGGAGCGTTTCTGCCATTACGCACTTTACGCACGTGCGTAACCTCCGTTCGAAAAATCAAAAATCTAAAAGCACCAAAAACACTAAGAAAGTCGTTGCCTAACCCGTTTTATCAATGATATATTTTATTTCCATAGTTTCGATGTAATAAAATCTTATTACCACACCAATTAAGTTGAAAAGGTTTAAAATGATTTAACGTACACACGTCAGGATTTTAGTCGTTCATATTCTGCGTTAAGTTCTTCGCATGTCCGCATTTTACCTGTTATTCATTAGAAAAGAACCGAATATATTCAAAAGTATTACTACAAAGGTTATTTCCCTTGTATTTGTGCGTAACTTTAAAAAACGGCCTGGATACGCGCCTGATACACACACATGTTTACATGTTTAATTGTTACTTTTTTCTTGCCTTGTTTTTTATATATACCGCAATAT
Source organism: Sinonovacula constricta (assembly GCA_007844125.1). Classification (NCBI taxonomy): domain Eukaryota; kingdom Metazoa; phylum Mollusca; class Bivalvia; order Cardiida; family Solecurtidae; genus Sinonovacula; species Sinonovacula constricta. The sequence continues at coordinate 19,228,266 of CM017570.1, read as the reverse complement.
ATTTACTCCTGGAAATTTTTCTTTTAAGACTTCTGTATAATATTGCTTATCTGATGTATCATCTCATGTTGAGTGAGAGGGAAGAAAGTTTAAGAAATAATTTTACCGCATAACCTACCGAGCGAGCGTGAGGTAACATTCATGCGTTATTTTTGGTAACACATTCGTTTGTTATCGTAGAGTGACGTCATTAAGAATGTGTAGTGTAAATGCAAATTCAAGAACACTTTGTTTTCGCTGTTTTATGCATTTTGTTGGACAATTTATTTAATTAATAAAAGAATAACATTTTAGTCATGTTATAAACAAAATCTGTTCCTTTTTATGGAAAATAGTCGAATAAAGCTTAGAACTATTTTTTGTGCTGATTCTCCAAAACCGAATTAACAATGTCAATGCCGACTGTTCGTACTATAAAAAGATGATACATTGTGAACAAAAAGACAAAAAAAAAAAACAGCTGATGTTTTGGTTGTGTGATAAATAGAATCTAATATTCGTGTTCATTAGAACAGCCTCGTTTCGTATCATTTCAGCCAACTCGTTTATTATTTTCAGTGTCTAATGAACACTCATATCAGAGCCTCTATATACAATATATACATAAACTCTCTGTGTCCTTATTTATGTTAATATACAGTATTAAACCCAACTCTCATTGCAGCTTTAAATTCAACTTTTCATTTAGTATTAATTATTTACTGACAGATGCATGGTTGCGTATAAAGACTTGGTAGAAAATAGTGATAATATATAAAAAGAAATATCCTAGTTATTCAACACTCGCCGGCAGCAATCTGGGCTTAGCTATGTATTTAGTCCTGGTCAATCGTAAAAAACATTTCTCAACGTGGATTATTCTCAAACTCAAATCTTGTCTCAAATATACTTTTTTCAACTCAGCTGAGAACTTCTCAAGTTTGACTTGCATAAAATTATTAGAGAAAACTCTCAGCTAAAACATCACGTGGAAACTATCTATTGGGATTTGCATGCGACATTAGCTGCCCATTTACATAATTACAGAACAACGACTTATAGAACTATCTACATAATCAAAGAACAACAACTCTGTATTCTCGACTTATAGAAATATCTACATAATCAAAGAACAACAACTCTGTATTCTCGACTTATAGAAATATCTACATAATCAAGGAACAACAACTCTGTATTCTCGACTTATAGAAATATCTGCAAGAACGCAGACATAAGAAACCAGCATAATTATTAAATAACAATGTCAACTTCGCATTCATAACATGTCAAGTCTTTTTCTCCAATCACATGAACGCCTTCATAAAGATATCATACCACCTCTGTTTTTTTAAATGATAGAAATGAGCACATAAGCATTACGAACTAACTCTTTCTCAATTAAAGAAATGCCTACGTAAAAAACAACAACAAAAAATCAACTTTGTTTTCTAGACTTATAGAAATGCTTACATAAACATATTGTACCATCTCTGTTTGCTACAATCAAAAGAACACTTACACAAACAGTACATACCGACTCTTAAATCTCCAATCAAAAGAACACTTATACAAACATAACATACCAACTCTGTTTTCTCCAATCAAAAGAACGCTTATACAAACATAACATACCAACTCTGTTTTCTCCAATCAAAAGAACGCTTATACAAACATAACATACCAACTCTGTTTTCTCCAATCACAAGAACGCTTATACAAACATAACATACCAACTATGTTTTCTCCAATCAAGAGAACGCTTATACAAACATAACATACCAACTCTGTTCCAATCACAAGAACACTTATACAAACATAACATACCAACTCTGTTCCAATCACAAGAACGCTTATACAAACATAACATACCAACTCTGTTCCAATCACAAGAACGCTTATACAAACATAACATACCAACTCTGTTCCAATCACAAGAACGCTTATACAAACATAACATACCAACTCTGTTCCAATCACAAGAACGCTTATACAAACATAACATACAAACTCTGTTTTCACCAATCACAAGAACGCTTACATAAACATGACATACCAACTCTGTTTTCTCCAATCACAAGAACGCTTACACAAACATAACATACCAACTTTGTTTTCTCCAATCACAAGAACGCCTGCACAAACATAACATACCAACTCTGTTTTCTCCAATCACAAGAACGCTTACACAAACACAACATCCCAACTCTGTTTTCTCCAATCACAAGAACGCTTACACAAACATAACATACCATCTGTTTATTCTCCAATCACAAGAACGCTTACACAAACATAACATCCCAACTCTGTTTTCTCCAATCACAAGAATGCTTATACAAACATAACATACCAACTCTGTTTTCTCCAATCAAAAGAACGCCTGCACAAACATAACATACCAACTTTGTGTTTCTTTGAATTATAGAAATGGCTCTCTATATACCAAGTCTGTTTTCGCGAATTATAGAAATGTGTACATAGGCAAAACCCCGTCTTCTCGAATGAAAAATACGTCTCTCTATTAAAACATACCAACTCTATCGTTTTTGTTATTGTTGTTGTTGTTGTTTTTGTGTATGTGTGTGTGTTTGTGCGTGCGTGTGTGTGTGTTTCGAATTATAGATACGTCTTAATATAAACAAAACATACCAACTCTGTTTTCCCGAATTATTTAAATGTCTCTCTTTAAACAAAACATGCCAACCATGTTTTCTCGAAATATAGAAATGTGTATATAAACAAAAGTACCATCTCTGTTTTCTAAACTCAAAGACACATTTCTATTTAAACAAAACATACCAAATATACATACTGAAAGATAACGAAGGAAAATAATTGGACAAAAGTGTTCAGCCTCAATTTTCAGAAAAACAAAGCCGATTTTGAAAGCTACATGTATACATAGTTAAGTGAAGGATACACCAAAAGCACGTCTGCCCGGGTCACGGTCTGATGTTTCTACCGTGCTTAAATTTCTCTGTCTAGTGTGCGCATGGGCCAGACTGCTATTTTAAACTACGCGTTCCTAAATTTCCTACCATTCCATACTGGTGTAAAAAGTGTTATTTAATATGGAAACATGTGCCCGGGAGGAAATATAAGCCCATTTTTATACGGGCTGATGCTTCTATCCGACCAGTCTTTCTATCTCTACCATAAACATGTTTACATAAATATGACATGTTTGCATAAGTTGGAAATGTGTTCCTGGGTGGAAATATAAGCCCATATATACACGGGCTGATATTTCTATCAGACCAATATTTCTCTCTCTACCATATACATGTATACATAAATATTACACCTTTGCTTAAGATGGAAATGTATGCCCAGGTGGAAATATAAACCCATCTAAACACGGTCTGGTGTTTCTGTTGTACCAATCGTTCTATCTTTACATATACATGTATATCTAGAATATTTCACGTTTACTTAAGATGGAAATGTGTGCCCGGGAGGAAATCTTGGACCATCTATATACGGGCTCATATTTCTATTAAAATGTTGAGCATGCGCATTGGGGCGTGTGAGAAATTTCGACACGGCAGAAATATGAGACCGTGACACCGGCGTCAGGAAATATCGTATTAAAGTGGTTATAATAAATTGCTAGGTGTGTATGTATGTTCACAACTCACGAAAAGCATCACTCTAATTGTCCATTTTGTCCATATCCATAAATAAGCACGAGATCGTGATCTAGGGGCGCCCATGGCCGAGCGCTTAGAGTCGCTGACTTCAAACTCCTCAGCCGCTCACAGCATGGATTCGAGTCCCAGTCAGAGCGAGAACTTTCTTACATGAGGGGTGGTTTTCCAGCCAACCTGCGGTGCGCCGGTGGTTTTAACCAAATATAGCCTAAATCTGCGGTCTTCCGCCACCAATAGTTAGCAGGATGTCGCCAATATTACCACACTTGTGTCGGTGCGATGTAACAAACAACAACAATAGGCCTAATACACACAACAATAGCGTGATCTCTGCTAAAAATAGATTTGAAGTCCGGGCGAATTACTTGGATGGCGATTGAATATGATCTTAAAGTCAGCTGTCGTGTGGTTTTCTTAGTTGTCTCGGCAGCGTGGATCAGTTAGAAAAAGGCTTGCTAACAATGACAAGTGTTGAATTATTCTCCACTTTTTTCGCAGATATAAAACAGCATTTGAAGCAAACTTTTCAGGTAAGATGACTTATTTGGCTGTTGGAGGAAAATGGTCCAAATTACTTGATACCACATTTAATGTCCGTCTTGACAACGAATAGATAGTTTCCATGTGATGTCATAGGCACTAATAAGACAGTTTAAGGCAGCCATCTTTGAAGGCAGATGCTAATGCAGGCCAAAATCGGGAAATGTGTGCTGTATTAAACCCACCAATGTGTTTTTATTTTTCAGTCTATTTTAATGAATTTTGTATAAAATTTAACAGCTTTTATGAAGTATTTTAATTATCAAAATTATATTTTGATAGTTTAAAAGGTAAAAAAAAAAAAAAAAATACAACCAAAAAGATACACTGTTCATTTTGTTATTAAAGGATGAGCCAATAATTTTATTTTTTCCTGTGTATTAATTATTTGTAAATTTATCAATTTTATTCTATTCTATTCTAAAAATATAATTTCAAGAGTTTTCCAATGGCGTACGGCTTATAATTTTTGGATCACTTATATGAAGCAGTTGCAAGAAAATACATGTTCATTCTATACAATTCATATGAAAATCCCTTGAAGTTGCCATCAATGATGACTGTCAAGATAAAAGATCTTCACTGATGTGGGAACTATCTATTAATCTTCCTTTACGAAATGGCAAGTTAGATTTAAAATTGAATTATTCATATCAAGGGATGTATTAATTAAAACTTATTTTTGCATAAGTCTCCTTTCACACTCACAATTGAAAGTTTTGATCCGCCCTGATTTTCTTTTTTGTATAGCTTATCCTTACTTCAAATTTCGAATAAGTTTATGTCGTTTATTTACATAATTTAATACTTTGTTGTACGCTTTGAATCAAAACTAAAATTGAACTGGTGCATTTCTAAATCAACTGCAGGTGTTTCCCAATATTAGCCAATCAGCGACAAGAGTGCATTCATGACGTCACAGAAAGCATATGGCGGACAGTCAAACAAAGTGAATTATTGAAATATCGACTGAATACAAAATAAACCAGACAGTGCGCCTTGATTTGCAAAGTTGTAAGTTTTATCTATTAAGAATCAAAATTCAGTGTTCTTTTTTAACGTAAATGATATGTTGTCATGTAAACATGTTTAAAAAATGCTATTCTTTTGTTATTGTTTTGAAAGTGCATTATAAATGGTAGTGGGTGGGGTATAGAACTTTTTTAGGACCTGTTTTTAGTGAGTTTGGCGAATAATTATCCGAAACATGTGTAACTTGCCTTATAAAGACAGGCCACTTTGAACTTGGCTTTTGGTTAAACTGTCATAACACAAACTGCCATTCAAGTTAACAAGAATATATATTATATTGTAAAATTGACTATGCAGCTAAAGTCAGATGTGTCGGTGAACTAACTCCAAAATTGTTCGTTATTGGAAATGTATTTTCATACTTTATTATCTATAGGCCAAAAAAATGTTGAGAATAACAGGTTTAAGATATGCAAAATGCATTATGTAGCCTTGTTTTTCTATTTTCAAGTTTTGTCAAGTTAAGCTTTTTATTTGATCTGTATTGTGTTTTGTTTCTGTTCAATTGTTTATTTCCCTTTCAAAGATACATACTAAGAGAGAGTGTTAAGTCAAGTTTATTTATTAAAACTGTTTATTATTCAGCAAATTCAAAATTGGTAACCATAACAGCACCTGCAGAGAGCAATCAAGCTTTCAGTACACCTCACGCATACACTAAGGTAAAGAAAAACAACAGCACCATGAATGATAAATAATGGACCATGATTTCAGGTTTGCATGCTAAATCACTTTATCAAGCCTTGCAAATTCTAGCTAATGATTGTGTGTTGTTTTACCAAATTTATGTCGGTGTTTAGATCAGAATTAGTAAGGAATGTATTAATCAACACTTCAGCAAATTGGAGATGTTGAACTTGTGTAGAACTGAGAAGTTAAATTGGTGTTGTGCAATTGTCAATGTTTGCATCACAAAAACGATATTATATTGACCGGACCTGGTAGCGCAATCGGTAGAGTGTCGGCTCCAGGTACGGGAGGCCCCAGGTTCGATCCCGGGCCGCGACATACCAAAGTCGTTAAAAATGGTAGTGGTATAGCTCCCTTGCTAACGCTCAAGCAAATATAAGGGTAGTTCCACGACTGGTTGTCCCGGTGTCAGGATAATGTGACTGGGTGTGGTATCATGCCAGGTGTTCACGGCATGCTATACACAGTGAAGGCAGCACTATACCTGCTTCAAGTGGACACCGTCTCCAGATAACTGAAATACTGTTGGAGGGACGATAAACCAAATAAACAAACGAAACAAAACAATATTATATTGTTGAAAGTAGGACATTTAACAAACTATGTAATGTCCAAAACTAAACTTCATGTAAACGTTTTCATTAGAGACAAAATATTCATAAAGTTTCTTAAATGACCACATATATATATTCAGCTCAGAGCATTGTTAATATCTTGTATTTTTTCAAGCTGGAGTAATGCTATTTCAATACTATATAGCACAATCAGCAATTATCACATATTGTTTGATTTAAATGTGGTATCCGACAGTTTTTATCAAGAAGCAAAATAAGTCCTTCTTACCTGAAAAAGTCTATCAAAATGCTGTTTATTGGTGCCCTAGATCTAAGAGCAGTGCAGCACAAATCTTCACTCATCATTGCCAATAGGTATTTCCTAATTGATCCACAATAAAAATTTAGCTATTTTTACCATGTGGCCACTTACTATTAAGATCAATTTACACGAACATTATGAGTTATCAGTTTTAACGTTGATATCTATTTATATCGGTCATCTTATCATATGGAAATAATTTTAAGTGATGTATTTCATAATTTGTACTGTCTAACAATTAAGCTAATGATACAAACAGCCTTTACTTATGGTATAAGTTTTTTCCGCAATAGTGCAAACCTTCATCAGAACAGGGGTAAGATTTTGTTACGTGTTTTAGATATAGGAAAACTGTCAGACACCACCATTTAAAAAAAAAGGATTTATAATTCTATAAAAATTTTACTTCTATAAACAAAGAAGCATTCTGTCATGATAAAATAAGCGATATATCACGGCATTAAGTGGAACTATTTTACTGCAGTAGAATATCTGTTCGTTAACTTTCCTTACCCATTGTCGTATTGCAGACCAAGCTGACATCTTGTGATAACTTGTTCTTTGCGTTCACATCCGCCTGAAACTTTACCCTATCTTGGAAAGTAACGGTTTTGTTTTACTATTAACATACGTATTAAATTATGATAAAAATAAATTGATTAAATATGCAATTTCGTCGGGTGTTGATATTTAAAAAAATAATGGGGAACTACACGGGGTGAATTAGAACAGCCAAGGGAAACACCCTAACAACATTGCCTAAATTGTTGTTCGCGTTGTAGTTCGCATTTGTGCCCCTTATAAGTAGAAATTTTCATGTCGAAACTCTCAGTAAATATAAGGTTAGTACCATGGCTGGTCAAGCTTGTGTCAGGGTAATGTGACTGGGTGTGCTATCATGCCAGTTGTTCAAAGACTGCTATACACAGTGAAGGCAGCACTATATCTGCTTCAAGTGGACACGGTCTCTAGATAACTGAAATACTGTTGGTAGGACGATAAAATCAATAAACATAAACAACTATCGAAAATATCTAAATTATTGATGGTGTATACACAATGTATGGAAAGGTATTCCTAACTAATCTTACAATGCTGTTAGGTGGTTCTTGTGTTCATTGTGACCTCTTTCTCCTAGTAGTATGTTGCCATTTTCTCTCCATATTTTTATCAAGTTCTCAAAAGCACTCTTGTATAAAATCGAACCAACCGTTGAAAGCCGACTTTAAACTGACTGGCTGTACTTGATTAACATGATAATGTAAAGAGAATGGATCGAAAGAAGCATCCATTCATTTAGATCAAGGTATAATATTGCTTGAAAGCATCAATATAAAATAATTTGTTTTGTAATATATAAATTATATCTCTTATGCAAAATGAACAACAAAATTGTCATGTTTACATTTACTCACATTAAATCATAGAATTGGAACATTTTAAACAATTCTCTCCAAATGATAAATCCAAGAAACAAACCTATTGAGACTATTTGGATCCTATGAAGCATTTTGTCACAGAAATTACTGAAAGGATTAATTGGATACTAAACACAACAAGTTATTCTCTCCAATATATAAAGCTCTGTCTGAGTGTTATCAATTATTCAGAAACATGTTCGCTCTTGTGCTGACTCACCACTGAAATACATCATTTACCAATAAGGCCAGTGTACACTTCCAAAAAAGTACTCGATGGCTTAGCTTTGTGTCTCTTCTAGCAATATGGTTGTCTGTGTATGCAATGGATGCTTCAACAATTTGTAACTCGTCCCTGAAGTGCAGTGTTATGTGAAAAACCAGAAATATAACAGGACTAAAAGTCCTGAAACATGGAGAATATACAGGACATAGTCCAAAATTACTAAAAGTTTCTGTTTGTCCCCTAATACCTATTGATGCATTCCATCTGCCAAGTGCACTCAGCCAACGTCCCCCCACCCCCTCCACACAGCCCCCCCCCCCCCCCCCCAAACGACAATAACACCCCAATTATTTTTTTAATTTGTTTAAGAACTTCTTTTTTATTTTTAGAATAATTTTTTTTTCTTTTCTTCAGATGTTTAGGGCAGATCGACTATGGCGGTCCCACTAGTAACTGTATTCTCCTTGGAAAATTCATAGGTAAGTCTTTTAAAACATGTTAACTGTGATTATACAGTATAATCACTGTATGGCTTCATTGAATTTGGATTGTTTTTAGGTATATCCCACTGACACAATGGGATACATTGGTGAAATGGTAATTGCCTCCCTTGTTAGTTAAGATTCAAGGTACTCAAAACAGTAGGTAGGTCCTTTTAGTTGAAATTCTTGGACTTTATCGCCTGTTCTTTTGTAGATATTGCAACTACAAACAGTTAAATTTCTTACTTTTGTGTAATCATAAGCTTAAAATCCATTTAAATACTTATAGATATATGTTATTTAAATAAGAAAATATAAGGGTTTGTTGATGATGGTTAACCTGGGTATCACAAGAAAGGCAGAAAAGTCAACATTAACACTCCATAGAACACAAGCATAAAAACCGAGTAAAACAAAGGAAAGGGCCTACTTCCATTGAGGGATTATTCAGGGGAGACAATTCATTAATGTCTCATTATGGCCATAATTTGGATGACCTTATTTCATATGTGGAGGAAGTTCACAGATCAACGTCAAGGTAGAACTACTAGCACTCCACTGGTCAACTGGAAGATGGCTCTTTTTCAGATAAATGGAAAAAAATCACTTTTTTTTTGCTTTTTTTAAAATATGGTTGCATAAACTCAATGATTTGGTTGTATTTATTTTTTTTATTTAATAAAAATATAAAATATAATTAAAATGTATTTTATATAACCATGTATTTTGCCTAAATATATGGGTTTTTTTTTTGCCAAAAGTGTCAAACTTATAAGTTTTGACATTTTTGACAAAAAACGTAGTAATGACCAAGTCATGACAAGCAACACAAAGCAATGTACTTTTTTAAATAATATATTTGCAGTTAAATAAATATACCTTAATAATTCAATTTATGCAAACAGATTTGCAATTAAGCACAAAAATGGACGTTATTTTTACCACTCATACCAAGGTTTTAATCCTCTGCTAGGTCAAACAAACCTTGTCTCAGACATTAAGCACTTGCCACATAGGACCCACAATCAGAACACTTCCAGCCAAATGGAAAGCTTTCTCCATGTTTAAACAGCATAGGAAGTGTGAGATTTGGAACTATCCTGCAGAGGGTTATAGTAAGTGCCCATTCAGCCTGCAGTCCTGCACACGTTCCATTAGTAATTGTATGCGCAGACAGTGTCTGATTCTAAGCTTGTTTGCTTCCTGAACGAGATTGGTATTCTTATAATGAATTATAAATATTTAAACAGTTTATTATTCTAACATCATGAATTTTCAAGTTATTTATTGTACTAATCTGTAGTCAATTATAATTCATATTATTTTAACAACATACATTTTTATATTTCTACTCACTTTTTTGAATTGTAACCTAATTATACCCTATTTACATATAACTTCGCCATATTCGGTGCCATATGACCTATGAGGTGTCATTGTTTAAAATCCAAAATACAAATACGTTTTCAGGGTTTTCCTTGACGCACAAATTTGTGCGTTTTGGTGCATATTTTCGACAGATGACCCGCAAAATGAACTTACATTGCGACACACTGGACGCACAAAATGAAATAATCCACAGCCATAATATTGTCTCCAATGACATTGATGTTTGTCAGCTCGTCAAACTGTTGCAAAAAGCATTTAAGTATCAATTTGCTTCAGTTAGACAAAGTATTTTGTAAATAAGCGTCCATTATTTGTTGTCTTAATACTGCTATCCGGTCCACCCAAACGATACATGTACTGCGTTTAGATGACTGGGAAACAGCAATTCTGTGTAGTTAGACGCTGTTTCACATTCAACATTTCTTTAAAGCGTCGCAATAGTAATGATCGTTAAGTTTAGAACGCGGCTAAAACCGGCCCGTGAATACGTTACATTTCAAAGGTTTAGATGAGTTTTATCTGCATTAATCTTTAGAACATAGTTAAGTCATACATTGCATATTTATTTTAAGCAAATATATGTTTTGCTTAAGAAACCAAACGGTCTAAGGCAATATATTAAAAACACTAAAAGGTCAAATTTAACGTTATGTAGGAAAGACATGTAGGTTGAACCAATATGAGTACGAATATCTAAGTTTTGACTGGTTTTTGTTTTTGCAACAAAAATCCAAAAGTCAACCATAAACAATTCTAAAAATGAAAACCATTCTGTCAAAATGTCTCAGTCCAAGCTGACGACATTTTTTCAAACAAAACAAAGTAAAGCATCAACTCAGCCTGAAAATGAACCTCTGCCCGGTCCGAGTTCGCCAAAAAAAAAACTGAAACTAGTAGACCCCGTGGTTTTTGTTTTGTTTTAAAAGTATAAATCATAAATGAACAATTTAGTTCTGTTTTTAAGGTGCAAGACTATTAGCAAAGTGATTATATAATGTGACCCCCAAAATTTACCAATGACCCCCAAATCATAAACCTAGGGGGACATTGTGACCCCCTAAAAAAATCTTCAAGGGAAAACCCTGCGTTTTTTATCGTTTGTTTTCTGCAGTCTAACCTCCAGTATTTCCTATGTCGGAGCATAAGTAAATTAGTTAGTCTTACCAGTACAGCTTTACCCCTTTAACTTAATGTTCTGTATTTATATTTTTGCGATTGTTTTTTACTTTTTTTATTCATGTGTATTTTCTTTAATTTCAGAGTGTGAGCAATCATGTCCTCCTACGATGAATTACTCAAGCAAGTCGAGACATTGAGATTGGAAAACTCTGCCCTGCAGCGCGAACTTAAAGATCAACCCTCTCAACGGGGTCGTCATGATAATGCTGTACAACAACATAATAGAGGTCACCATGACGACCATTTCCAACATTCCAGTGATAGTGGACGGGACAACTCGCAGCATGGTGGTGGCGATGATGACGGTGGTGATGAGGCCATTGCACTTGTTGAGGGTCAAGGGTCATGTGACTCGGTTGCTGGGGCAGCCAGCGGAAGCAGTGGAGGGATGTCAGGCGAGGAGAGTTTCGGAGAAGAGCTGGGATGCAGGGAAAACATGGCATCATATGATGGTGAGTAAAATAAAACTTATTTACATTTTAGTTATCTCCCTTGTGGCCAGGTATTTTTTAATACTTTTATTTAAAAAAAAACCACAACATTTTTACTGTTCCTCATTAATTGTTTCATTCTTCTAAGCATGCTGTATTATCTGAATTCATTATATGTCATATTTTACAGAACATGACTTAATCTAAAAGAAGGATTTTCAAGCTGTAAAAAGGATGTTCCGTAATATAACTACAGCATCCATACATAAAATTATAATACCTATCCACAAGGGACATAATACAACACACTTTAACATGTTAGAGTAATGTCCCCTCTAAAAGAGTCTGAGACAATTCTGCAACATGTGATTGGTTAGATTTATGCATGAGAAATTTTTAAGGTTATGTAATTTTCTGACAGCTTCAAACTTGCGTCATGTGGGTCGGAGTCTGAGGCAATGTGAGGGATTATGGGAAGGTCTTTCAGCTTCGGTACACTAGTATTCTACCTAGAACCGGAAAGGGTTTTCCTCTCTTTAAAGACATGGACTTCACTTTAATGACCATAATTATGTTAATTTCTAACAACATCTGCATTACGGCTCCAGGTACGGGAGGCTCCGGGTTCGATCCCGGGCCGCGACATACCAAAGTCGTTAAAAATGGTAGTGGTATAGCTCCCTTGCTAACGCTCAAGCAAATATAAGGGTAGTTCCACGACTGGTTGGCCCGGTGTCAGGATAATGTGACTGGGTGTGGTATCATGCCAGGTGTTCACGGCGTGCTATACACAGTGAAGGCAGCACTATATCTGCTTCAAGTGGACACCGTCTCCAGATAACTGAAATACTGTTGGTGGGACGATAAACCCAATAAACAATAAACAAAACAAACATCTGCATTAAACACAAAAATCACCAAATGTACAGAATATAGGATGAAATCACAAGTTCAAAACATATAAATGTGGCCACAAACATAATATAATGGTGATATTATGTGAATCATCTCTTTGTGCTTGTACAGCATGATTGAATACCTTCATTTACCTCAACTTCTTAGACATTTTATTAGCATAATGGGGTACATTGGTGAAATGGAAATTGTCTCCCTTTCATTGGTGAAATGGAAATTGTCTCCCTTGAAATTTAGTATCAGAAGTATTCCATACAGTATTTAGGTCCCTTTAGTTGGAAATCTTGAATTTTATCGCCTGTTCTTTTGTAGATATTGCAATTACAAACAGTGAAATTTCTTACTTTTGCAGAAATATAAGCTTAAAATAAAATTAAATATTTTTTATTTAAAAAAAGTTAATAATTTTGATGATGGTTAACCTAGGTATCACTAGAAAAGCAGAAAAGTCAACATACACACCAAAGACCCCAAGCATAAAAACCGAGGAAGTCAAATGAAAGAACCTACTTAGATTTAGGGATTATTGAGGGGAGATTACTCATTAGTGTCTCTTATTGCATCTTATATTAATTCAAAGCTCCAGATAAGAGAAATGAATCTGATCTTATGTTGCCATATATCCCATAATTCTCAACCAAACTGTATATTGCTGGTACTCATTAAAAATGACCGGCCGCAATAGCTCAGGTGGCAGAGCATCTGCTGGCGGATCGGGAGGTTGCGGGTTCAAACCCCGGCCGGGTCAAACCAAAGACTTTAAAGTTGGTAGTAGTGGCTTCCCTCCTAATGCTCGGGGCTAAGGGGACAGCATTACGCCTGACTCGTCGGTGTCAGTATAATGGACCGGCCGGGTTCAATCCCTGGGCACCTCATAAATACCCCTGTGCTATAATGATTGAAATGTCGCTACACAGTATCGACAAAAATGCCGGTTAATCCCAATCCCATCAAAAATGTCTGATTGAGATGATATTAGGTATATATATATATATATATGTATACAGGGTTGTCATTAGGAGGCGGCTGGCGGCCGATTTGACCGCCTCAAATGAAATTCGGGCCGCCTCAAATTTAAAACAACAAGAAGAAAATCGGTCAAGAGCATGCCTCCGATGCCCCCTAGCAACACTTCGCACCTTGGGCGCTCGCATAGCCTAGCCTCCTCAAAAGTTAATTGAGCCTGCTCAAAATATTTCTAGTGACAACCCTGTGTATAAAGGGTTTGGAAGATAAATAAAGATGGAAGCAGGAACTGCTCCAGTCTTTTTATCTGGGGCTCATTATATAATGACTTTCTGTTAAGAAACTGGCTTCTTGTTCTGTTTACCATTTCGATGTTATTGATTCTCCAAGCCTTAATACGACATAATCCTTTCAAAGTCAGCATGTTCACATGTATTCTAAAAATTAGAAGTTCTATTAGATATATAAGTTGATAGTCTCCCCTGAATAATTCGTACATGAAAGTAGGTCCTTTTATTTGGTTTACTTGGTTTTTATGCTTGTACTCTTTGGTGTGTATGTTGACTTTCATGCCTTTCCTGTGATACACAGGTTCACCATCATCTACCAACAATTCCATTTTTTTGTTTAAATAAAATATCTCTGTAAGAACTTCAGTGGATTTAGAGCTCATATGTACGCAAAAGTAAAATTTTTTATCTTTTTATATTGCACCATCTGCGAAAACACGTGCAATGAAGTCCAAGAAATCCAACTAAAAGGACCTACCTGCTATTTGGACTACCTTGGATATTATCTAACAAGGGAGACAATTAAAATTTTGTCAATGTTCCCCATTAAAAGAAACAAATCATTCTGGGGTTTTTTACCTTATATAGAAGGGGTTGTTTACAGGCACCTTCCCTTCAGAAAATAAGCCAAGTTTTTCCCATAAAAATGAAAATTCCCCTCAGATAAAATTAAAAAATTAATTGCCAAAATGCCGAAATTAGGGCCAGTGATGTGGATTAGTGAACACTTATTGTTAGTGAACTGGACGATGATAATCTAGTGGGAGGAATTCATTAAAAGAAAAGTAAAGAGATGACCTTGTAATAAATAAACATACAGGATTATGATAGCAATCAAGTAAGTTAAACAACCTGAACTGTTGTAAAAAAAAATTGAATAATAACATAACAAGAAAGACCAAGCTCTGACTGTTGTTTTAAAAGAATAACCACAAAATGTCTTTAATGTCTTTACTTAATGTCTTCAATTAAAGTGAAGTATCCTCTGATTTCTTGAAGTTGAAAGTAACAACTATTTAGTGGTATGATCAACCCATTAGTGAATATAACAATATGTTAAACAAAGCTCTGTGTGTGGGTGTTTTGCTTTATTAATCAAAGGATGTTTATATTGGATCAAAGCATGCACTTAAAAAGTTACTTTTACCTATAACTCACCTGTGTTCAATCGCCATGACTTGTACAGCTTCAGGTAATCGACATTTTCTTTAGATCTTTCTTTCTCTGTTTTATACTCTCACTGACAGTTAAAATTTCTGTACATATTTGTGTACATATGGAAGGAATTTAACTTGAAACACTCTAAACTGCCTTTGGAAATATGGGATAAACAAAGATGGTAAGATTTTTTTTTAAATATTTCATTTTTTTAATGCTTTTGGGGTGATTTTCAGTAAATGAATGAAAGTTATTGTTCTCCCCTTTTGGCCTGGTTTTGGTATTGGGGATTTATGTTTTTTTACTTGCATTGTTGTGAAAACTGTAAAATTTAAAGTATCACCATCTTTGTTTATCATAGTGATAAACCTTTCATATTACAACATCAATCTCATCACCATCATCACCAATATCATCACCGATATCACCATATTCACCACCAATATCACCATATTCATCACCAATATTACTGCTATCATCCCCAATATCATCACCAATATCACCATATTCATAAGCAATATCACCAATATCATCACCATCATCTCTTATATCATTAGTTAAATTATTGTCATCATCATCAACATCTCATCAGTATCATCACCATCACCCTTCAACATCATCATTAGTTTAAATATTGTCATTACCATAAACACCATGATCATAAATCACAGGGCTTTTTAATTAAAAAACATTTTGACTGCTTTCGCTAAAACCTGTACTATCTGTTATATTGGAACAAATTATTCAGACTGCAGACCTTAAAACAGGACTAAAAATGTTTATGTTGTTTCTGAAAGATTTCTGTATGGGAGAGTTGCTTATTTTTGTTGCAGGTAAGGTAAATATCTTTTTACGAACTCAAAGTTATCAAGTAATTGTGAATTTGTCTTCAGGCATCAAATTCAGCCATAGCTATTAACAATAGATGTTGAAGCTGCTTTGAATTTTTAATGAACGCTCTTTATTAATTATCATTGACAACCCTGTCCTATAACTCAACTATTAGTGAAGTCTTAGCCTTGCCTTTCAGCATAAATTGTTCAGGTTTAGGCAAATCATATAGATCTTGATTGGAGCTGTCTTATCAGGGTTGTTTCTATTTGCTGCAGAATCTCTAGCAGAATGTCTTGCTAGCTTTGGATGTAGTTGAAAACAAATAAATTTGTTATCGTTCAGTAACTCCTGTAGTTGAGGGTGAACCGGACCCGGTAGTGCAGTCGGTCAAGTGTCGGTTCCAGGTATGGGAGGTTCCGTGTTTGATACCCGTCCGCGACACACTGAAGTCCTTAAAATGGTAGTGGTATTGCTCCTTTGCTAACGCTTAAGCAGATATAAGGGTAGTTCCATGACTGGTTGGCCCGGTGTTAGGATAATGCGACTGGGTGTGGTATCATGCCAGTTGTTTACAGCATGCTATACACAGTGAAGGAAGCACTATATCTGCTTCAAGTGGACACCGTTTCCAGATACCTGAAATACTGTTGGTGGGATGATAAACCTAATAAACAAACTTCAAAGCGATGTATAATTTATGTTAAAGGTGGTATTCAACAGTTTGCCCTATCAAATGCATATAGCAATATTTTCTCACTGTTTTGGGGAATTTAGGCATTTTTACTGCATAAAATAATTTACTCTGAGCAAAGACGATTTTTACTACCCCAACTGTAAGAAGACAGTACAAAACACAAAATTAATTGCTTCAAATATTACTTCCTTCCAAATTTATAAATAAGCATGATGAGGAGTTAAAATAAGATAGTTATCAATGCCAGAGCAAAATAACTGGGAGGTGCAATTTTAGTAAGTTGTCACATTGCTTTCTTTGTTTAAAAATAGCTATATCTGCAGCATGGGTCAGATAGAAAATACCTGTTTACAATGACAGGTGTGGATTTATGCTTCATTGTCCACGCAGGTCTATATCATCAATGAACAACATTTTGTATGCCTTTTTCAGGTAACAATGACTTTTGGTTATTTAAGAAAAAAATGTTTGGTTCAATCTGTCGGATACTACTACCTTTAATGGGGTGGATAATATATCCAACATATAAAGGGTTCATAGATGCATAAATGTGAACTTTGTCAGATGCCAAAGTGGGTGATTTTCACTTGTAAAGTGAGAGATTTGTAATTTTCATTTAAACAAAGAAGGAAGCTATCTATTTCCATAAAAAAAATATTTTCAATTTGTAAAACACCCCACATTTTCAAACAATTTTGAACTTTTTATGTATATTCATCTTTCTCAAAAAACAGGACAGTTCACATGTATGTAGATATAGCATGGTATGGTTTAATTGCTATCATTATTGTCATTATCATGCATACATTCCACCTAAGGTTATTGTATCATTATCCACCATCAGCCCCCACCATCCACCTTCAACCAATCCATCATACATGATACTTCCAACTCATTAATCAATTTGCATTCATAATTAACATACAACACTCACTGCTTGTCGTGCATGAGTATGTTTGTCTCACGGCTGTGTGATTCTCACAAGGGACCAACCAGTGACACAGTGAGTCAATAAAGAACTCATTAATCCAGGGAGCAGGTATTGATTTCTGCCTCAGCTCGGAATATCTCAACATCTGAGTTCCCACTGAAATGATTTTTCCAGGTCAGACTGAGTTAAATCCAGGAGTATTGTTTTAGTGAGGTTGCATTGAGTTAGTTGAAAAGTAAGAGTTTTTGTTAAAAAACTCCAAATTGTTAATAGTCAGTAGTGTTGCCTTCACTGTGACTATAATAATCCCCCCCCCCCACCCCCTCCAATAAAAACCCACACATAGTGTTGCTACACAGTGATTATACATCAGCTCTCCACCCCCACCCCCCTCCCCCCACCCCCCAAAATAAACAGAAAAAAAACAACAACAACAACAAAAACAGGCAACAAAAATTGATTATAGTCATTTGTGTTGCCTTCACAATGATAATAACAATGTTTAGCCCCAACCCCCATTCCCAAATGAAACAGCAAAAAAACAAAACAAAATACAAAAACAACACCAAATTGATTATAGTCATTTGTGTTGCCTTCACAGTGATTATAACAATTTTCAGCCCATCGAACGTCCGCACACCCCCACCATCCCCCACCACCCCCCACCTCCCATCCCCCCCTCCCCAATCAATGTTTTTTGAGCTCATGAGAAGCTAAATCCAGGCTAAACAAAAGTGTATTATTTCTATTCATGCAGCATTCAATATGATTATAATTAAATCCTCACCCCCATCTCTGCTCGCCCAATGATTTTTTTCAGGTCATAAGAAGATAAAACATGAAGTATTGTTTTTTTAGTCCTGGTCTCATTGATTTAGTTGAAACTTCAAAAGCGAAGTAGCAGCTCTTGTTTGTTAGTTATCAAACAGCTCTAAGTTGTATTATAGTTATTAGTGCTGCTTTCACTGTGATTATAACAAGTTTCCCCACCCCCACCACCCCCTTTGATTTTTTTCAAGGCCATAAAGAAAGGAAGTCTGGGAGTATTTCTTCATCAGCCATTTTTAATTGATTTGGGCAATATTTAAATTTCCTTTAAATTTTAAATTTATCATTTAAACTTGTGGCAAGGTATCTGTCATATTCTAGCTGTGAAATATGAGTCACATATAGGGATGCATTCACCCTGAAAGCAATGTTCCCCTTTGAGAAGGGGTTCAATCCAGTATTGTTTTAGTGGAGTCTGCCCAACACAGGCGATTAATAAATGAGATATATTGAGAAATGTTCATTTGAGTCAGGTTCAATGGATTGTTCTGCTTTTTTTGCAAGTAGAAACTTTTATATCCTAGTGATATGAAAGACTGTTCAGTCACATATAGCGCTACCATAACAATTATAACATGCCTTGAATAGTTAACAATGGTATATTAAAGTTTTGTAAGATAAACTTGTATATATAAAATTTTCCGAAATTATTTTTTTAAGTGTGATCTTGATAGCAAGTATTTTTATTAAAATCCTCAATTTTACTCTTAAAATTTATGTAAATATTTAATAAAGACATTAATTTTTAATGATAAATGTTGACACAAACATTTCAATTGAAGAGACTTAATATTGACTTTTGAAATTAGAGATTAGAAAAGAGTTTTTGTTGAGATCTCAAGGAGCCTTGTTAAAGCTGTTGTCTAAATACAAGTATTGTAGTGCATTGACTTCAGAGAATTGAATGATTTTATGTATCCACACTTATTATGTGCATGGGGGTACCTGTGGCCATGAGGTTAGAGTCGATGAGATGTAACTCCTCAGCCCCTCAATTTGTGGGTTTTGAGTCGAGAACGTTCATGTTAGGAGGTTTTTTAGCTAACCTGAAAGGAGCTGGTGGTTCTACCCAGATATTACCAATAATTATCTGGACATCGCCATTATGAGCATAATTGTGTCAGTGCGATGTTTTAACAAATGAAATGAAGCAATATGAGCATAATAAATTGAATTGGCTTTTTTCTTTCTTTAGTTGGAGCCATTTACAGGCGCCTTCCCCGCAGAAAATTTCTTTAAAATCATGCAGTTTTCCCCAAAAATTAACTTAACATAAGGTTTTTTTTATTTTTCTTTAGTACCGGCAGCAATAGCTCAGGTGTTAGAGCATAGGCTTGCAGATCGGGAGGTCGCGGGTTCAAACCCCAGCTGGGTCAAACCAACAACTTAAAAGTTGGTAGTAGTGGCTTCCCTCCTTACGCTCGAGGCTAAGGGGACAGCATTAGGCCTGACTCGTCGGTGTCGGTATAATGGACCGGCCGGGTTCAGTCCCTGGGCACCTCATAAGTGCCCCTGTGCTATAATGATAGAAATGTTCTGCACCTTATCGGCAAAAATGCCTGCAAATCACAAATCCCATCCCTTATTCTCCTTTAAGGAAGAAATCATGTTATTTTTCCCATAATTATAGGGCCTGGACCCCATCTCCTGGCAGTGAAAAAAAAGCCTTGATTGGTCATTAAAACAATCCTTTGGATTTTAAAAAATTGAAAAAATGATTTTTTTTTTCAACACAATGCTTGTTATATTTATTTATAAGTATTACAAAACCTTCATTTTTTTTCTTACAACTTCATACAAAGATAGTAAGAAATATTACTAGATACTCGGAAGCAGATGTTATACAGCTACACTGTCTAAGCCTTATAAGCGTTCGTGGTCTTGTGAGCGTTCGTGGTCTAGTGGTTAAGACGTTGGACTCTGGATTGGAGGGTCTAAGGTTCGAACCCCGAAACTGACCACGTGATGTTAGTCCTTGAGCAAGACTATTTACTGCACATTGCTCCAGATATTCAGTACCTGAGTACTGGTTCTACCCAGAAAGTGGACAGTGGAGAGGGATTAATATAAGTTAAAAGAACTCGTTTCCCAATCGACTATAAATAAATAGGTTTAAACTAAACTAAGCCTTATAAATATGTGTTTAGCAAGAAGGCAGTGAGTAGAATTTAATTTCTTTGGTATTTTGCTGAAATTGTAAAAAAGATTTTACAGATAACAAAATGTGAGAAGAACAATGTACTACAGCTGGTATTATTAAGCATGCAAATTTCTCTACAGTTTTTTTATAATTTCCACAAAATTCATACACCAACTTTTAAAAAATGAATGGAATAAGACTAAATCTAATTAAGTAACACAATCAATTAAAATGAAAATTCAAAATGGAACAATTTTTTTTTTATTTTTTTTTAATTAAATTTCATCTACCTATTAACACATGTTGATACAAATCCTTTTTTGCATTTTAGTTAAATTTTTAATTTAATTCTGGTAATTTGTTCAAATGGCGGTCTGAACCTTTAGAAATTAAAAGAGAAGATTTTGCATGGCTGAGGAACACTCTCCACCTTTAGCTGGATAATTTTTTTTTTTTTTTCTATGGAGAAATACACCTCCAAAGCAAGGCCCCTAAGGTCCCTATTTAAACCTGTTGTCTGGGAAAGAAACGTTGTTTTATGTTGAATGATCACTGAAATAGGTATTATCTGATCAGCAAGCGGAAAAACTGTACTTCAGCATACTCTAAATGAATCATACACACATCCCTGCTATATGCTTATGTGGGATATTGGAATTCTGTTACACTGCTTCCGATTGGCTGTTTCACTTCTGTGTCAAAGATGCTGATTGGCTGGTCTGTGTTCATGCTGATGAAATTGTGAAAGAAGAGCAGTATTCTTGGCAGGGTGTATGTAAAAAAAAGTGGAGAAAATGTATTTTAAGGTTTGGATGTTGGAGAGGATTTTGAAAGAGACTGGAAATTGTGTGATTCAGCTAGAAGTGCGAGATTGAGTTCAGTTCCGTGGTGTTTATTGTAGAAAGATGAACTATCATGGAATGTATGTGAATGTTAATACTCTATGGATATAATGCAGTGAATATGAATGAATGGTGATATGTAAGGTTAGATAAGGGATGCAGAGGATGTGATTGTAATGGCAGAGATGATGGTAAAGTACATTATAAATGTTTTTGAGTACAATGTTGAGGACTGTGCAAGCAGTGTGGGTCCAGATCAGTCAAGTCCTTAAGGTTAAAGAGGGACATGTTTAATTTTAGCTTAGTAAGCATAAATCAAGCATGTGTAGGTAGAAAGTGTGGATCCAGATCAGCCAGCTCTATCTGCCAGCTACTGTTAAAGAGAGACCGCCTTTTCTTAGCCAAGTTATTATACACTGAACTGGTCTAGGTAGGAGCTGCTGTCAAAGAGAGACCGCCTTTTCTTAGCCAAGTTATTATACACTGAACTGGTCTAGGTAGGAGCTGCTGTCAAAGAGAGACCGCTTTTTCTTAGCCAAGTTATTATACACTGACCATGTGTAGGTAGATAGTGTAGATCCAGATCAACCAGCTCCATCTGCCAGCTACTGTCAAAGAGGGGTTGCCTTTTCTTAGCCAAGTTATTATACACTGAACTGGTCTAGGTAGGAGCCACTGTCAAAGAGGGGATGCCTTTTCTTAGCCAAGTTATTATACACTGAACTGGTGTAGATAGATAGTGTAGATCCAGATCAACCAGCACCATCTGGGAGCTGCTGTCAAAGAGGGGATGCCTTTTCTTAGCCAAGTTATTATACACTGAACTGGTCTAGGTAGGAGCTGCTGTCAAAGAGGGGATGCCTTTTCTTAGCCAAGTTATTATTCACTGATTTGGTGTAGGTAGATAGTGTAGATCCAGATTAGCCAGCTCCATCTGCCAGCTACTGTCAAAGAGGGGATGCCTTTTCTTAGCCAAGTTATTATACACTGAACTGGTCTAGGTAGGAGCTGCTGTCAAAGAGGGGATGCCTTTTCTTAGCCAAGTTATTATTCACTGATTTGGTGTAGGTAGATAGTGTAGATCTAGATCAGCTAGCCCCATCTGGGAGCTGCTGTCAAAGAGGAACTGCTTTTTCTTAGCCAAGTTATTATTCACTGACCATGTGTAGGTAGATAGTGTAGATACAGATGAGCCAGCTCCATTTGGCAGCTACTGTTAAAAAGGGACCGCTTTTATATAGCCAAGTTATTATACACTGACCATGCGTAGGTGGATAGTGTAGATACAGATGAGCCAGCTCCATCTGGGAGCTGCTGTTAAAAAGGGACCGCTTTTATATAGCCAAGTTATTATACACTGAACTGGTCTAGGTAGGAGCTGCTGTCAAAGAGGGGTCGCCTTTTCTTAGACAAGTTTTCCTAAACTGAGCAGGCCTATACAAATAATGCAGATTCTGTCTGATTAGGATCTGCACCTTTTGCTGCTGAGTCTTTCGTATTGCACCTTCTCTGGTTGAATTTCATCAATAACAATTTATTGTTGTACGCTTGTAATTAAGAATGATTATTATGAGTTACTCACCTGCTAAGCATACATTGATAAGGCTAAGTATTTTTCAGCCAGAGTGGGCTGGCCGAAAAGGATCCTCAGTATGTTTTACTTAGAATCTTCAAACATTTGAATGGAGTTGACATAAAGATTAACTTGGAATTTAGCATTTTTTTTAACAGTAGCATGATCAATATTAATAAATGCAGTGCCCTAAACATGAGGAATTTCTTAACTGAAAGTCATTTTATTAAGAGAACCAGGTAAGATTACTACTACGTGCTATCTCCTTTATTTCTCTTTTAAACCCTGTATACCTGGTACTCATTAGAATCGTCTCATTGTGACAATTCCAATGTGTACCTACACTATAGGGCTAACTCCCTTATTTGTCCTCCAAACCCTTTATACCTGGTACTCATTAGAATCGTCTCGATGTGACAATTCCAATGTGTACCTACACTATAGGGCTAACTCCTTAATTTCTCCTCCAAACCCTGTATACGTGATACTCATTAGAATCGTACCGATATGACAATTTCAATGAGCACCAGCAATGTAAGGTTTCATTGAGAATTATGGGATATATGGCAACTCAAAGCTCTTAATTATCTGGAGCGCTATAAATCTGGCAGGGTAAGGGGTTAGAATGTAAACTCTGCTGCAGATATCATTGTGTAATTGAGCATTAAAATGGAAGAGAGGGAGGTGTGGGTCAAGCTTAATTTGAAATGTAATCCTTTTCTTGCACAGGTGATTGCTGTGCCTTGTTGGCGATGCAACAGACTTTTAAATTTAACTGACTATTCCTTGTATCATTTTTTTTTCAAACAGTTTTTAATTCACAGTTATCAACTCATAACTGCATGCAAACTGTAGGTTACAAAATCAGGAAAATTGAGAATAGGCAGCAAAAATGGTTGATCCTGATCTGACCATTCCCAGCTGGAGACAGCTAATCTTGGACTGTACTGGTTGTGTAAGTTTGTTCAGTGGTGTACTGCTAAGAGTTAATTGCTGTTATTTGTAGTTAATTTGAAGTCTATTGCACATATTTGAAGTTAATTGCTATTTATTAGTTTATTCAGTTAATTGTAGTTTATTGCAGTTAAGTGTAGTTTATTGCTGCCAATGTAGTTTATTGCTGTTAATTGCAGTTAAAGGTAGTTTATTGCAGTTAATTGCTGTTTATTGGTGTTAATTGCTGTTTATTTTATTTTTGAACAGCTAACAGCATATAAGGTTTTAATTTTTTCTTTTTAACTCCAGTAATTACATATTAACATCAGATACTGTTGTATGTGACATATCAATACAGGTATGAATGTTGCTAATAAATATACCATTCTGTTATATACAGCTTATGCCTTAAAATATCTTACGTTTGTTTAAACTTGATATGATATTATAATATTCAGTATTGTTTTTATTGTTTCATTATATTCAATATTGTTTTTATTGTTTCATCAGCATCATTCTTTCATTTTCACTCTCATTATCAGATCATATTCAGTCTTGTTGTTTCATTATCATCATTATCATTCATTAATTTTTGCCATTATCATCAGCTGCAGCGGCATCATCAGCAATATCATCTTGTACAAAAACCTTAATAGCATCCATCATAACGACATAATCTTGTTTTGTTTCATATGATAATTTTTTTAGAGATATGTGAAATGACAACATCATTTATTACTTAATAATTATTTGATTGTGTGTGTGTGTAATTCTATTAACACTGAAATATTAATGTTGTTTTTGTTGAAACAGAACTGTTTTATGTATATAGTTGTTTAAATAAAGCCTTGAAATTGAAATTCCCTAGCTTGGGCTGTTATTGTCCTGTAACTTAATTAAACAAATGTTTCCTTTTATTTTTGGTGAGATAATCAAATATACAGTAACACCAGTCTCCATGGATTCTTAGATGACAAACGGTGGGTTGAAAAGGCGAATGGAGTTATTTGAAGTGGACTATTGAATTTCTTGTTTTCTGTGGAAATGGTAGAATTGTGTGGTTTCTTGATTGACAGAATGAAAATGTGCCTTGATGAGTGAGAGACAATAGGAGGGAGAAGAAGAGAGACAGAAAGAAGGGGGGGGGGGAGAAAGGGAAGGAAGGAGAGAGAAAAGAGATATAGTGGGATGGAGAGAGTGACAGAGAAGAGGAGAGAGTGGGAGAGAAAAAGAGAGGGAGAATGAGAGAAGGGGAGGGAGAGAACGGGAGACTAATACTTAAAGAAAATTAGCAAAATGAGAGAAGCAAAGAAAATTAAAAACATAAAAGATAGAGAGTAGAGACAGGAAGCTGACAAACATAAGGTGAGACATATTGAAAAGAAGACAGAGAGGGAAGGGTGGATAGGAGAGGATGTTAAAGTTGTTGAATGGTTTTCTAATCCTGAAGTGTCTAACTTTTGTTTTGCTAGTTATTCTGACCTGTATTATGTAACCTTACACTTTTGTGTGAAATATTAGCCAAGAAGGAACCATTACAGATTTTTTTAGAAGCGCCCAGGATCTTATATTTCAGACCCAGATACACACGGTGACATTTGGCTATATTACCTTCCTTCTGGCTGTGTCATTTGAGGACATAAACAGGATATCTTATGGCTGGCCCTTTGTATTCTTTTTAAAGTCAAAATAAATTTAATGAAGCAATGGAAAATACTGGTTATGTAAGTGAATAGATAAAAAATGACATATAAACACAGAATGGATCATATGATGTGAGCCAGCCAATGAAAACATTCAGTTTATTAAGCCAATCAAATTGCTTGTTGAATTTTTATTACACCATAATTAAAAACACAAAAAATGCAGTATACATAATGGTCAGATTTGACAAATAATCTTTTCTCTGTGTCCAAACTTGGCATATTTAAATATGATTTCATGTGCAACCATGTTATTTTATGCACCTTGTAAGCCCTTTTCTTTTCTTTTCTAAGCACCATTTTGTCTTTTTATATGGGAAAACTCAAACTGAACACTTGTGGGAGAGACCAAGGATTAACCAAAAATGTAATTGTTACCAATCCCAACCTCCGTAATTGAAGAGTTTTATGTATGTCTTTTTGGTTTGTGTAACATCCTACTGAAGTTTTTGGTTTTATTGACTACATCCAACATATATTTGAAGGAGGAAGATTCGAGACCAATATTTGGGTAAATTCACTTGCGCATCGCTGATCAGCTGATAAACCTATCCACATTTAGTCACATGCCCTATCTTGGACTCGAACCCATGTGGTTAGGGACTGAGGAGTAACAAGCTGGTGACTCTTACAGCTTGGCCACGGATGCCATTACAGTAATTATGTGCAGGTTTTATATAGATTGTACTTTCTTTGTAAGCATCAGTTCGGGTAAACATTAATTTATCAGGCGAAGGTGTTTGGTCAGGCTAAGGTATATAATGTAGATCCTGATGAAAAGTGTAGATTCTGATGGAAATATCCTGATAGAAAGTGTAGATCCTGATGGGAATTCTATATCCTGATGGAAATATCCTGATGGAAAGTGCAGATCCTGATGGAAAGTGCAGATATGATGGGAATTGAAGATCCTGACTGAACAATCTTCATGGAAAGATCCTGATGGAAAGTGCAGATCCTGATGGAAAGTGCAGATCCTGATTGGAATTGTACATCCTGATGGAATGATCTTGATGGAATGATCCTGATGGAATGATCCTGATGGAAAGATATTTCATCAGTAATATTGTTTTGTCATCTTGGTTATTAACAGATTGTTGCAAACAAGAAGTGCTACATGTAGAACCCTCAGGTTCTGTCTAACTGGTTAGTGTATGGGCACGCTATTATTGCTCTCTGATGATCACAATGAACACCAGATGTTTGGTGTTTCTATGTCTCATCTGCCTATTGTTCAACAACACTAATGCCTTGTACCTGGATGTTGTTGTGGTGTTGTGGCTGTTGTTTTCTGCAACATGCTCTATCCAGTGTGGGCCTGTTCCAAAGTGAAAGGTGTGGAAAGGTGTAAAATTGAGAAAGGTGGGGAAGAGGGTTGGATCTTTGTTACTCATTCATTCATGTGGTCTTGTGGTTAGATGCCAGCAAATATGTTTGTATTCTACCAGTAATGATAGTGTGCAAGATGTTCAAAAACATGCTAATTATGCTATTCATAGTGAAGGCACCATCTCCAGATAACTGAAATATTGTGGGGCGTTAAACCCAAACAAACAGTTTGTTCTATATTCTGTTGTAAATCATGAAAGTTTGTAAGTAAATTGCTTCATGATGCAGTTATGATTGGTCCACATAACAATGTATAGATGAAAAGTGCTATTTTAATTGTCTGTCAGAAAGACTCCAAAATAATACAAATTTTGTAACATTTAAAAGGGTTTCTGCTTAATTGAAAACACATACCTTCAACTTGCCAGTTGGTAACCCACAAATAACAAAACCATTTATCCCTTAACAAGTGGATCAGTCTAGGAGTGTGTGCATGCGTTCAGAAATTTTTGCATTATTATCATTGTACATTGACTCGATTGTGTCAGGATTAAACGTGACTGGGTGTGGTATCATGCCAGGTGTTCACAGCATGCTATACACAGTGAAGGCAGCACTATATCTGTTTCCACTGTTGGTAGGACATAAACCAAATTAACAATAAACAAACAAACCCTCAGTTGTGTAGAATCTACAGAAAATAAGAGTGATAAGTGTGTATGCTGCCTAAAGGCATAAAATGGCATACACATGAACAAAAAAAAACCATCTCAAATCTGAATAAAACCATGAAAATGACATCCACCATACTATCTAACTGACCCATACTTGGTACAAAGAAAACCTTAAGTGGGCACTTTACCACTCTCCAAACACACCTATGTCCAGTTTTCCTTTATGTCCAATTACAGTTGTTGTGCTTCAAATCTCTTCCATTGAACTTCAAGGGCAGCTTAACATCAAAGGCTGACCGCCTTGTTATCATGTCTTTGATCTCAAATTGGGACACCTTGCTATAGTAATTGGATCCCTTATAGCTCTAGACTTTTCACCTCACAACATGAAGAAATAAAGCAAGTTATCTTTTTTTTCCTGCATTTATTTAACAGAACTGTTTTCAGAAGTGTTTTTTTTTAAGTTGCTTTATTTTATTTTTGTGTATAATTAATTTAAACAGCTGTTTTGTAGTGTTCAGAGACTCTTTTAAGTTTTCTGTGAAAACACTTTTGACTGGGGAAAGTTGATGTGTTCAAAAGGTTTTTGTTACAAATTTATACAAGAATGTCAAACTTAATCATAACCAAGAATTTTTTTAATTCTCTGATAAACTGAAAGATTGATGTTTGGAGAAAAATCCAACATTCTTTGTTACAGACATAAAACAAAGAGATCAAATCAGTTTCAAGTTAATATAAGCAACGCCTGTGGCAAAGTGGTAGAGTCATCGACTTGTAACTCCTCTGACTGTCTTACCTCTGTGGCGTAAGGGGGCTCCATCCCATGATTACAAGTTTATTAATGAAAGTTACATTTTACAATCTAACAACAGTGAGGTATAAATACCTCTCTCTAAGGCGTCCACATCCACTCTCCGTCTCGTCCAGATCTACCCTCCTTCTCCCTAGCCTGTCTCTATTCCTTTTTCCCTTTCACCCCGTGACCCAAAAATATAAACTCTACTCCGACTGCGCATCCCCTTTGCTAATTGCGCTGCCTATGCCTATCATTTCTGATATTAGTATTAATAAAAGCTAAAAATAGTACTTTTAATGCTAATCGTGTCTTCTGACCAGCGCTGTGTCCCATGGTTTCTTCTTATGTTTTGACGTATGAATTAACCACTGTCCTGAATCTTGCCTAACCGCGTGGGTTTGAGTCCCATTCGAGACAAAGGACTTAATGAGGGAAGGTCTTCCAGCTGACTTGCTGTACACCGGTGGTTCTGCCTAGACATTTGTCTGGGGTCTTCCTCCATCAAATAGCTGGCTGTAGCTATAATGATCATAATAAGTCACTGTGATGTAATCCCAAAACAAACAAACAAGATAATATGACTGTCTATTGTGTGTATTTTCCTGTGTTTAAGGTGAAGACAGCACTTTATCACCTTTACCTGAACACGGGTCTCTTATTGACTTCAACTATGTTGTTTTGACATTTAAAGTCTGATAAAATCAACAAAACCATAACAACATAATTGGATGGGATGTCAGTGCCTATAACCAACATTTGTGAAACCTCAGCATGTTTAGCCAGTCGAACTGGCCTCATCAACAAGGCCTGGCATATTGATAATAGTTGATATGCATTTTTCCAATACCAGTTAATTTGAATTCTGGCATATATTTCTTCATCAACTTGTAGCCTTCTATCATATATTGCTTCATCAACTCGAAGTTGTAATGCATGGATTGTCCAGGATTAGGCAAAAAGTGTAGACCTGGAAAGAGCTGCCTGATCAGGATCTTCACTTTTTGCTGATTAATATAGCAATTCATCGTTCAAATGCTTGATGTTGTTAGTAGATTACCAAGACTAAAACCGGACCTGGTAGCGCAATCGGTAGAGCGTCGGCTCCGGGTACGGGAGGCCCCGGGTTCGATCCCGGGCCGCGACATACCGAAGTCGTTAAAAATGGTAGTGGTATAGCTCCCTTGCTAACGCTCAAGCAAATATAAAGGTAGTTCCACAACTGGTTGACCCGGTGTCAGGATAATGTGACTGGGTGTGGTATCATGCCAGGTGTTCACGGAATGCTATACACAGTGAAGGCAGCACTATATCTGCTTCAAGTGGACACCGTCTCCAGATAACTGAAATACTGTTGGTGGGATGATAAACCCAATAAACAAACAAACAAACCAAGACTAAACTAGGGCGCCCATGGTGTAGTGGTATAGTCCGGCGATTTGTAGCTCCTCTGACTGCTTAGCCTCTCGCCACATGGGTTTGAGTCTTATTATCGGCGAAGGACTTGACCTGCGGTACGCCGGTGGTTCTACCCAGACATGTGTCTGGGATTTTTCTCCACCACAAAGCTGGTATAATGATCATAAATGTTCGCTGCAATGTATTTCAAAAACAAACAAAGACTAAATTACCTGTATAGGAACAAATATAGGTCAAGAAGACTGCAAGTCCCAAGTGAACAATTTCAGATTGCCTGTTATGTGGGGTACAGCTTCTACTAACATTGATTCCTTCTCCAAACCCTTTATATCTTTGTACTCATAAGAATTATCTCAGTCAGACATTTTCTATTAAATTCCACAATAAAGGGTTTGGTTGAGAATTATTGGATATATGTTACACCAGTAATGTTATTAAGAGCTCCAGAAAATAGAAGTACAGCTCCTGCTCTTTTATTCCTCACCTAAATCCTTTATATCTGGGACTTGTTAGAATCATCTCAGTAAGACAGTTACATTGAGAACCCTTAATATTATGCACTACAGCTAATCCCTTTATTCCTTACCAAAACCCTTTATACCTGGTGTTTGTTAAAATTGTCTCATCAGAAAACATAAATCAGGACCCACAAAAAAAGTTTGTAAGGAATTATGGGATATATGTTAACATCAGTCATTTTATTAAGATCCCCAGATATGAAGGGTACTGCCCCAGCTAACCCCTATATTCCTCACCTAAATCCTTTATATCTGGGACTTGATGGAATCATCACAGTAAGACAGTTATATTGAGAACCCTTAACATAGGCTTTGGTTGAGAATTATGGGATATATGCTAACACAGATAAAAAGTCATTTTATTTAGAGCCCCAGAAAATGGAGTATGTCTCCTGCTAACTCATTTATTTCTCCTCCAAACCCTTTATACCTGGTGTTTGTTAGAATCTATAGCCACAATAAAGGGTTTCGTTGAGAATTATGGGATATATATGACACCACAAAATCATATTTATTCCTCTTATTTGCAGCTCTGAATTCCGTGAACTTGGCATTGACCTTGGCTGTCTAGTCAGTCTTGCATACAGGTCTCACATCCAAGTTTCGGGATATTGATATTTGTGGTAGATGTGCGTTTTCCCCAACCATTTATTTACATTGAATTCTGGCAAGGTCTTTGCACCGTCAATAATTTCACATCAATAGCACTGCTGCATACGAGGAATATCGCTGATGTGTAGAATGGTGTTGTGATATCATGGATGTGCAGGCTGGTATGGATTTGTTAGCAGCAGCATAAAAAGCAGCAGCTTTAGCATGAGAGGGTCTGTAATAGAGCAAGTTATAAGTAACCAGCAAAATGTTTCAATGTAGTGTATGTGGAGATGTTGGCAGTCTTCCTGTAAGAAATTAAAAACACACTAGACCTTTGGTCAACCAGGCTGGCAATATCTACTGGACCAGACCAAATTTTACTGGACCAGTATGATTTGGGCATTTTGTCACAAAAGGTTGGTAAGCTTACCAAGGTGTTACAAGTGGCCAGGCTCAGTAAAAGGCTGTAAAGGGTTGTTTAATTTAGTTTAGTATATATGCTTTCATAATAATTCAGAATTTTGAAAGTAATGTGGCTAAAAAGATAGTCTGTAGCAGAGAAAGTTATAAGTAAGTCGCAGAATATTCCAATGTAGAGTTTGTGGGGATGTTGGGATGTTTGTAGTAAATGGTGGTATCTGACTTTTTTTCTATATTAAATTTATGTAACAATACCTTACCACTGCTTTGGGGAATTTGAGCATGCTATCACTGTGATGTCTGCTCTTCACACAGATAGAGATCAATCACTTGTTGGACAATAAACAGATAATGATCATTATTTTCCAACGATTCCTCAGTAAGAAGCAGTCAATAACTATCCAAACTACTCTGGAGTCCCAAATTGACTAGGTATAGTTGTACACTTTTATTATCATCCCAGGCTCCTCGACCTCTCATGGTCACAGGTTCAAGCTGCAGTATTGTTGAGAGATCTTCCAGCTTAACTGCAGGTATGCTGGTGGTTCTACCATGACATATTGTAGTCCTTCCCCTTCCCATAAAAGCTGGTCGTCCCTATTTGGCCATAACTGTATATTGATATTCCTGGCCGCGACCACGTCGCCGGAATTGTGATACTATGATAATTATTCTTCTGGTCTCCAGAGTCTAGGATGTGGTGGAAGTATTTCATGTATTGCTACTGGGCATGAGTCATTCACTGGCCCTGTCCAATAGTGACCATCCTGGTGGTCAACTATGGGCAGTCTATAATCACTGTTCATTGGATGCCAATCTTAATGTGCCAGTGGTAGTTAATTTGTTGTTGTTGTTTTTTTACAGAAACTATAAAAAAATAATTAATCCAGAGACCTTTTTTTTCTTAACAAAGTGTGTCACTTTCAATACCATGATCCTCATGCAGTGCTTAAACTCCTTGCAAAAACTGTTTAAAAATAATTTATTCAGAGACTATTTTCTCATTAAGCAAGTATGTTGCTTTTTTTTTACTGTAATAGCATGCCATGATCCAAATACATTGCTGGAACTTCCACTGTTTGTTATCCCCCTCAGGGTATATTCGTTAGTAACCAATTATAAATTCCTTGTAATTTGCTAACAATTTTGTGAATAGAAAGTAAGAGATAATGTTGAAAAGTTGACAGCAAACCATGCAAATCCTGTATGAGCTGGCTGATCTGGATATACACTATTTGCATCAGATTGTTAAATTGTACTTAGCCAGTTCAAGCCATTGTTAATGATGTTTTTAGTGTACCCAACCCCTAATTCCCAAAGATAACACCATGCCAAGAGATCAAAGTGGGAAGGGACATAAATCAATTAGTGTGTGTATATTTGTGGATATCACAGTGGGAAAGTTCAGAAAATAATAAGTAATAGTTGATACACGTGGGCTTACTGTGCTGCCATTGGTCAGCAAGTCTTCACCCCCTCTCTGATACCACTGTAGGCTGAGGCGATGTCCAGCCTGGTAGACCCGACCCAGTGCCTTAAACCCACCACTTACCAATTAACCTCCTTCTGTTTAACTAAATAAATCTGAGATGTTGGCATGCTCCAGTTTTAAATGTCTTAAGGGTGGTATCCAACAGTTTGCCTCTATCAGATGCACGTAGCAATATCTTACCATTGCTTTGTAGAATCTGGACATAATTTTATGTATAAACTCATAGTTTATTCGAAGTAAAGACATTTTTGAACACTACCTATATTGTTACACAGTAAAACCACGATAACAAACACTCTTATAGTTCATTGTTTCCAAATCTATAAATAAGCAGGATAGTGATCTCTCCTTAAAATAAATATTGACGTCAGAGCGGATTAACCGGATGCCTATATAACGTGATCTAGAAAGGGAGTTGTCATATGGTCTTCTTAGTTTAAAAATAGCTTTCTCTGCAGCGTGGCTCAGATAGCAAAACCCTGTTTGCAATGATAAATGGGGATTCATGCTTCACTGTTCACACAGATCTAGTGTATCAATCAACAGCATTATGCAAGACCTTTTCAAGTGGCAATGACTAATTTGGCTATTTAAAAAACAACATTTAGACCAAACTGTTTGATACTGCCTTTAACAAGAAAAACACAGAGTGTTTTACCCCCTAATTACGATGCAGAGATGTTAAATAGGTATTTCCTATCTGAGCCACGATGCATAGATTTGAAATGAGTATTTCCTATCTGGGCCACTATGCATAGATTTGAAATGAGTATTTCCTATCTGGGCCACAATGCATAGATTTGAAATGAGTATTTCCTATCTGGGCCACAATGCATAGATTTGAAATGAGTATTTCCTATCTGGGCCACAATGCATAGATTTGAAATGAGTATTTCCTATCTGAGCCACAATGCATAGATTTGAAATGAGTATTTCCTATCTGAGCCACTATGCATAGATTTGAAATGAGTATTTCCTATCTGAGCCACAATGCATAGGTTTGAAATGAGTATTTCCTATCTGAGCCACTATGCAGAGATTACTTTGTATGTACATCCTGTAGAATAAATTTAATGATTGATTTGGTTATTTAAGAGAGAAAAAAATGGTCCAAACTGTTGGAACTTGGATACCACCTCTAACAGGTTAAATAAATAAATCTGAACTGTTGACATGCACCAATTTTTAATGCCTTAATAGGTTTATCATTACAAAATACAGCATGTGAGGGCCCATGATTTCCACAACTAAATCATGTGACCTTGACTGTAGCCTCTGACTCATTCTCACTCACCATCATCACGTTGGTTGTCTAATTATCCAATCAATAGTCACTGTCAAATCAATTATGGTTGAGGGTAGCTTTACTACAAGTTACTGCTCATAAAATCAGAATAATGTTCACCATCACACACTCACAGGATAACTGAACGGGTAATATCACAGACAGGCATGGTTGTTTTACCTTGTCCATAAAAGGTTCAAATGTTCTGTGGTTTCAAATGAACCCTGGAAATTAATTTGGCTATAAAAATACAAGAAAAAGACAAAAATGTAATAAAACCACAAACTAAAAATGTTTGATTTTTGTAGGATTCCAACTGGGGCTATTTATGTATATCAGTCCATCGCTTTACTTACTGTGCTAGTGAATCTTTGTACACACTTGTGTTATGTTGTTTAATTGCATATTGTGACTGGTTCAGTATACATGCAAATTCCAACATATTTTGCTAATGCGTTATGATGTACCAGCCCTGGTAGCGCAATCGGTAGAGCGTCTGCTTGCTCCAGGTACGGGAGGCCCCGGGTTGGATGTTGCAAGTTTTGGGGATGAATGTCAACCACAATGATGGGGTCAGTTGCTATTGTTTTTGCCAGTCTATTGATCAATAAACTTGTTTTGTAATTTTTGCACCAAAAACACTTTTTTTTCTCCTGAAAATTTATGGCCTTATACCAACTAATTAGCATAATATATTGGAATCTATGGTTAGACTCTTAAACATACGACCGGCCGCAATAGCTCAAGAGGTAGAGCGTCAGCTTGCGCGGGTCAGCAGGTCGCTGTTTCAAACCCCGGCCAGGTCAAACCAAGACTCTAAAGTTGGTAGTAGTGGCTTCCCCCTTCCCCCCTCCCCCCAACCTACCCCACCCTCTGTTCTTTCTGCAGGGTTTAACTGTAATGTGTAATGACAAGCAACAGATAAGGAGAAACAGTCTGATTTAAAGTTTAAAAATGCCCCATAAATCTCACCCACAATCTTACTTTTGTCCTGTTTATTAAAACCATCTTGTTAATGGTGTTATCCTACAGTTTGCCTATATCTAATACATGTAACAATATCTTAGCCCTGTTCTGGGTAATTTGTCCTAGATTGCTAAATAAACTTATACTAAAGTTTAAATAGAAAATGTTTTATAACTTTACCTCAATTGTTAGTACAAATCGCAAAAATACATAAAGGATCTGACACAATTTGTCATTTAATACAAGCATTTATTAAACAAGTTCAGAAAAAGTGCTTGTAAGCAAGTCTATGGTGAGCTTACTATCATTTTTCCTTGACGATGCTTGTATAAAATGATAACGACTGTCAAATTCTTTTTATTACCGGTACATGATTTTATTATAGATGATTTTATGAAAGTTTAACAACAATACTAAGTGAAATAGTGATCGTTTCGACGTCATCAATCAAAAAGCTGTATTACACCAGTGTAACATAAGATAATAGGTAATGGACACCCATGAATGGAAAACAAGGGGTATCATGTAATGAATTGCTTTAAGTGTCCATTGTTTTCTCCAAGTCTATAAATAAGCACGCTAAGGGATTCCTGGATGTACGGCACCAATAAGCAGTATTTAGCAGGACCTTTTCAGGTCATAATAATTTGTTTACATGCATGAGAGAGAAAAAATGGGCCAAACTATCAGATACCTCATTTCAGACAAAGCAAATGCGTAAAGGTGGTACCCCAAGGTACCCCCAGACACCACAATTGTCATTACAGTCATGTATTTTCTGTCTGAGCCACGCTGCACAATAAGCTATTTTTAGACAACAGCGTGACCACTTATGTTTTAGCTCATCCGCTGTGACGCTGATGTATATTTTGGGCAGAAATCACAATCCTTCGTATTTATAGATTTAAAATAAATGAACATTTTAAGTGTTGATAAAATGTTACTGCCCCAAAATTGTGATACTGTTGAAAATCGTCAATATATGTACTTGCCTTATTTCAGGGAGCTCAATTAGTCACCCAATGGTTTACAGGTCACCCCTTTACTTGCTGAGAACACCTTTAGAGTGGGGTATGTTTTATGTTAATGGGTTTATGTTAATGTTTTATGTTAATGGGTTTATGTTAATGTTTTATGTTAATGTTTTATGTTAATGGGTTTATGTTAATGGGTTTGTGTTTATGGGTTTGTGTTAATGTTTTATGTTAATGGGTCCATGTTAATGGGTTTATGTTAATGGGTTTATGTTAATGGGTTTGTGTTTATGGGTTTGTGTTTATGGGTTTGTGTTAATGTTTTATATTAATGGGTCCATGTTAATGGGTCCATGTTAATGGGTTTATGTAAATGGGTCCATGTTAATGGGTTTATGTTAATGGATGTATGTTAATGATTTATGTTAATGTTTTATGTTAATGGGTTTATGTTAATGGGCTTATGTTAATGTTTTATGTTAATCGGTTTAATGGTGTTTCCAGCTAGTAATGGGTTAATTAAATGTTGTGCCATAATAAAACCTCAAAATGACACGATGAATAACATGCTGTTTGTAATGGGCCCTCTTATTATTGTTGTTTTAATCAGTCATTAAATGTGTTATTTATGGTGGAGGTGGCATCAATGGATGTTAGCCTAACTTGAGGGCAATTTGAGTCTCGGTCAGGCGGAATGCTGTTTTCATACTGACTCATAATAAAGTGGCTCTGTGAACAGTGGTCTCAAAAGAGCAGTCATAGAAATTAGGATTGAATTTTGCAAGCAAGTTAAGGGCTAGTAACTATGCAATTTTTACTAGCCCGAAAGAAATTTCACTAGCCTGAATTAAATTCTGTTTTTATTTACAAGTAAGTCTAAAAAACTAAGATAACTACAGAAAAAAACACAATTTAACATTCAGCATTTATTTCATTTATTCTCTAGAACATATGAAAACCAAATTCCAGTCGTAAAACATGGTGTTTGACACCCTCATAAATCGTAACAAGGGCCTGTTATTTGTTCAGGAAAGAAGAAAATTTCTGTCACAAACATCTTTATATCTGCGTTTGGTAGCCGCACACTCGGTAACTTCAAGGGTTTTTTTTGGGGTTTTTTCCTGGGTTTTGCACCAGAAACATTTTTTATTTTCATTTTCTCTGCCTTTTTGTTCTGTGGCCGAGTTGATTTGGTATAGAACATTATGTATCATGCGGTAAGTAGAATAGCGCATGGTTCCTGCACACTTAACATATCAATTTAGTGTGCATAACACGCTTGTGACACAAGCTTGATACAACAGCTTGCTAAATGAAATAAGCGACCCAAAAGTTTGTTTACTAATTGAAAATGAAAGTACAATAATTTTTCAATGATCTGGATCTTACAAGCCTGTCGGGCTAGTAAATTGGCAATTTTTACTAGACCGAAAGAAAATCTACCAGTTTTTGCTGTCGGGCTAGCGCTAATTTCCACCACTGTAAGAGGGGCAAATCTGATGCGGCATCACCATATATCCCATAATTCTCAAATAAACAATATATTGCTGGTATTCATTGGAATTGTCTAATCATGACAATTCTAATGAGTACCAGGTATCAAGTGTTTGGACTAGGATTGAAGAAGCTTTCGACTTATGTCAGGGTACGAGATTATAAAATAATTGTTTCTCAAGTCTACCGAGATCATTCTCAAGGATGATTGGCTGAAATTAAAAGAAATTTGAAATCTGACCAATCAGATGCTTGATGTTGCCTCAAGCTCAGGTGCTGATGTTCTTACCCAGACATTTGACTTGGGTCTTGAACTCGTGCTTTGTGCCCAAGCGGTTAGAATTGCTGACTTGTAACTCCTCAGACTGCGTGGGTTAAAGTTCCAGTCCCGGTAGAGGCAAGAACTTTCATGTGTGGGGGTTATCCGGCTAACTTGTAGTGCGCCAGTGGTTCTACCCAGGCATAAGTTGACCAATTTTCCTCGACCAATAATTAGCTGGACATCGCCATTCTGATCAAAATTGTGTCGGTGCGATATAACAATAAAAAAACATCGCAATTACACCTTCGTCAATAATTGCTGAATAATCCCTTTTGTATCCAAAATTAGGTATTAAATTTGGGTATGAATTTAAGAACTAAGCAGACAGCAGAATAAAGAGACAGTAAAAAACATAATCAAGTACTATAATATTGTAGATTTAATTTTTGAACGGCACCTTAATTTCTATAGTTCCATCAGGGTGATTTTATACAACAATACTCAAATGCCCTTTAGATAGGGTACAGCTCCTGCTGAATCCTTTATAACTGCGCCAAACCCTTTATACCGGGTACTTGTTAGAATCGTTTCTATGAGACAATGAGTACTCACACTTTAGGATTTGGTTGATTATATTTCATGCTAACTCCTCTATTTCTCCTCCAAACCCTTTATACCTGGTACTCATTAGAATCCTCTCAGTGAGACAAAGCTGATGAGTAGTCACACTATAGGATTTGGTTGTCTATTTTTCATGCTAAATCCTTTATTTCTCCTCCAAACCCTATATACCTGGTACTCATTAGAATCCTCTCAGTGAGACAAAGCTAATGAGTACCCACATTCCATGATTTGGTTAAATATTTTTCATGCTAAATCCTTTATTTCTCCTCCCAACCCTTTATACCTGGTACTCATTAGAATCCTCTCAGTGAGACAAAGCTGATGAGTACCCACACCATGGGGTTTAGTTGATAAATTTTTATGCTAAAGTCTCTATTTCTTCTTCAAACACTATACCAGGTACTCTTTTGAATCGTCACTGCGAGTAAGACAAAGCTAATGAGTACCCTTACTACAGAATTTGGTTGATTATTTTTCATGCTAACCCCACCAAACCCTTTATACCTAGTACTCCATATAATAGTCTCAGGACAATTTCAATGGGTACCAGCAATATAGGGCTTGGTGGAGAATTTTGGGATTCATGGTGAGTTGGTGACACAAAATAAGATTTGACCATCATATCAGAATTCTGTTTAAGTATCAAAGTGTTACCCAGTTAAACTGTGTCCTTTAGTGGTGAAGGTGGCATCAATGGATTGTTTATCAGTCCGTGTTATTTCATTGAGTGCATGAGTCATCCACACCGATATTGTCAGTGGTGATTGCTGACGTCTCCTGAACGATATTGGAGATGTTATTGGATTTTCTGCTGCCCAGTTATGTATGTGGTATGTCTAGAGACCTTGAGGAAGCTCAATGCTACTGACGTAGATTAGATAGAGGTGGTGTTTCACTTGGACGTGGACTTAAAATAGATGTAAAAGTGGTGTTTTGAGTTAGATGTGCATACTTTTTTGGTTATTTTTGTTGTTTGGAATATACGCTTTCTAAGCAAGAACACTTGATGGTGGGATATTCAATTTCAACAGGTAACTATACTTTTTGTTTGACCAACTTTGGAGGTTTGCTTTTTGTTGGCATACAAGGACTTTTTGTCTTTGACATTTCTATGCTAAAAGGTCTTTAGTCTGTGAAATGTCTATGTGAAAGTGACTTTTATCTTTGAAATGTGGATGTTCAAAGGACTTTCGCTTGTAATTTCTATGCTAAAATGACTTGTCTACGAAATTTCTATGCTGAAAGGACTTGTCGGTGAAATTTCTATGCTAAAATGACTTGTCGGTGAAATTTCTATGCAAAAATGACTTGTCTGTTAAGTTTCTTTGCTAAAAGGATTTTTAAAAGACATTTCTTTGCTTAAATAACTTCTGTCATTAAAATTGCTATGATTAAAGGACTTTTGACTGTAATATTTATGCTAAAAAGACGTTTGTGAGATTTCTATGCTAAAAGGACTTTTATTTTAAATGTCTATGCTTAAAGAACTACTAACATTAAAATTTCTATGATAAAAAGACTTTTGTCTTTACATTTTTTACATTAAAAGATTTTAAATCATTGACATTTGTATGTTTACAGGACATAATTTGTCTTTGAAATTTCAATGCTAAAAGAACTAAATTTTATTTGTTATGTATCAAGACATCAAACTAAGGAGTTTTCCCCATTAAATGGAAATATAACCCATACCTATGAATTAGGGTGAAAAAACAACAACATAGATCCTGGGGAATTTTAAAAATATTTTCTGTATTTAAAAAAAGTCCATTTTTCAATTTGTCTATGCCAAAAAATAACTCAGTTTGATCATATTTGGTAAAAAAAATAAACACTTTCTTTTCTAATTTAGATGCAGACTTAATTATTTTTTTCCCCAATTGAAAATTCTTCCATAAATCTATGGGAAATATACCTTATATGACATATTAACAGCTATAAAATTGACAAAAGATAAATCCTTTATATATGCAAGTAATGAAATTTCCGATCGGAATGTCTGTCTTGTAATCTTATTGATGTTTTCTATCAAGATACAGTCGTGGATTGATATTAATGTCTAGATACTGTATCATTAACTGGTAACAGTAGATCATCATTGCAGGCACAATAAACAAGCCCTTATTGTTGACATAGATGATTGTGAACGTTTGTACATTCCTATGTTGAGACATACAAAACATGAATGTCCCCGGCGAACATATATTAATGCATGGTAATAATGAGTCGACAAGGTCTATAAAAGAAGATGTTGGTGAAATATAGTGTCATTTATTCTGTTTTTATTAAAGAAATCAACTTAACCTTTGTCAGATTAAAATGCTGTGTTTTGTTAATAAGCTTTTCTTAGCTATCCCTTTACTTTATCATGAGCACTGTTGGTGGGATGATAAACCCATCTAACAAATAAATTTTGCTTTTATTAAAGATTTATTAAAATCAACTAACCAATTTTATGCACCCCAGTCGGTCCTCTTGCCGACTGACCATTCCAAGGCGGTAATTAATGGTTTTTCTTTTTATGTGTTATTTCTCGTCTTTGTGTTTTTGTCACATTTACATTTACCCTTTTTGCCTTTGTCTAGAGGTAGATTAAATTTAAATATCTGTGGAAATTTTGATAGAACGTTTTCTTATTGACCTATAACCTTGAACAGATTTTAACAAACCTGGTAGCGCAATGGGTAGAGTGTCATCTCCAGGTATGGGAGGCCCCGGGTTCAAACCAAGGTAGTGACATATCAAAGTTTGAAAAAAAAGTTAGTGATAGTGTTAGAGAACCAGCAAGAAATAGTCTACAGCTTGATTATACAGCTCCCAGTGTTAAGAAAAAATAAAAAATCTAAAATTTGGACCATGGAAATCACAAATCTTTTGACTAAAAATATTACAATTTTGTTCTGCATAAGTTGAAGGAACCTAAATCTCTGAATTGGCTCAAAAGATTACCTATTTTCTGCATCTTCATTCAAATTTCAAGTGGATAATCCATGCAATTTGCATTTTTTTACAGATAACTGCATACACTCGTCAATTTAATTCAGAATTCTCAATTAACTGGATAATATTTTGATTGAAAAATACTTTATTTTTCAATTTAAATTCATAAGACTTTCCCCTTTTAAAATTGAAAATGAACATGCAACAAATCTTCTAATAGCCTCTTTTTGCATGATTTTAAAATACATAATTGACATCCAGCACAGACAATGATCTAAATGAAATAGATTTGTTAATGCTTGTATGCATAGTGAAATTTTATCATGAAGAATATGGAAAGAAAATTTAATTTTCAGTTCACATGGATAACTGAAAACATTTAGAAGAACATCCACAATTTTGTCATGACATCAGCAATGTGACATCTTTATGGATTTCTGTTTTAACGAATTTGGGGATGCTTAAATCTTTACTTGTTGGAAACAACTTAAGGGTGGGGTATCTTTTATGTTATACTGTTTTTCCATGATTTCATCAACTTAAGAGCATAAACCTTCTCAGACATTTTAAATGCTGCCCAGTTGAACTGTTAATTATGTGTCCTGCTACTAAGCATCACTGTAAACCATAGCAAGCACTAAACTCAAAACACAATAGCAATTGATAAAAATATTGCTCTGCCTTCAATAACAAGCCAGATGTCTGGAGAAGAAATGTGTTTTCTCATAAATCTGTTTTTTTATTTTTTAAATTTCTACATTTCACATTCCCAATAAATCCTGTATCTAAATGTATATCATTTCAGTCACTTAGCCATGTGCTTTGAAATACATACTATAAAACGTTTGTCATAAACAAAAGGCTGATCGGTTTAATTGTTACGCAATAAT
Source organism: Sinonovacula constricta (assembly GCA_007844125.1). Taxonomy (NCBI): domain Eukaryota; kingdom Metazoa; phylum Mollusca; class Bivalvia; order Cardiida; family Solecurtidae; genus Sinonovacula; species Sinonovacula constricta. Next base: position 19,185,890 of record CM017570.1, on the reverse strand, counting down.
TTATATCCGTGGGTTTTAACTATGTTCATTATCAATCTACATGCATATCTGAGTTACAAAATGGCCATGTATATAGTTGTTTAACAAAAGCCTTGAAAATATATTCCCTAGCTTGGGCTGTTATTGTCCTGTAACTTAATTAAACAAATGTTTCCTTTTATTTTTGGTGAGATAATCAAATATACAGTAACACCAGTCTCCATGGATTCTTAGATGACAAACGGTGGGTTGAAAAATATAGAACGTAAAGAAGAGACAACAGACACACAACAAATGATTTATAGAATCAGTAATTTAACAATGCTAAGTTAATGGTTTTCTAAACTGGTATACTTTCAATTTGATTTTTTCTTACTTTTGGGTGTCCTTTTAAGCCTACCACAATATAAAATCTATATCTAAGCAGATAGAGCAAAAATCTACTTTTTGGGTATAGTTAAAAAGAAAATATTCATGAAATCATGAATATGCATGAGACTGTGAGAAGTGAGTATAAAAGGTGCAAATAGTGTTTCCAGCAAGTAAAGGGTGAAAGAATTCAGGAGGTGTTACCTACATGTATTCATTTCCATCATCATAACGTTCATTTTTATAATTCACAGACCAATAAAATAAAAGATTTGTTTTTAAGATATACTGAAGGAAAAAAAGTTCAGAGAGGATTGACTCCTAGGGAACTTTGTGACCCGCGGAGGATCGTCCATTTTGCTGTGCACATACTGCACGGGATTTTCGTGAAAGTTACGTTTCACTCTTACATAATGATGTAGTTTTAAAAAAGGGGGAAATCATGTTGTCAATGGATGGACACAATTGGTCAATACGGAAACATTTTAGTCACATGGATTTTAGACAACAACCAAATTTGTAAAAATAGTGCTAAACTTTTTTTCTTCAGTATATGTCTTTTTTTGGTAGATTGTTGATTTGATGTTGATTTTACAGGCCCAATAACAATAACTTGAATAAGTTAAATGAGGATTTTGTTTTCATGTATATGAAGGCCATTCAAATTTAAATCAAATTAAGTCTTCCACATATTGATAATGTAACGTTTTAAATTTTCCTTTCATAGAGTAAGCTATAAAAGATGCATATTTAGATAACATAGCTAATTAAACTGATCTACAAATTCATCTATTCAACCTGTTAGTCAATGTTTGTGCTTTATCTCGCTAACATATGCATACACATGCAGACAAGATGTGACAAATTTTAATGATGTAAGATTATCTCTACATCTGAGCAGGTCATGTGTGCCGTCTCGGCATGGTATCAGAGGTAGAATTACCCACGTGTAGCTCCTCTGACCCTCAATGCGTGGGTTCATGTCCAGGACTGAACCGAAACATTCATGGGGTGGTTTTCTGGTTTACCTATGGTGCGCCCGTGAATCTATCGGGTTTTAAATATGTCTAGAGTATTCCTACTCCTACACCAATAATTAGCTGGAAATTACCAAAATGACCTTTTATTGTGTCCAAGGGATTGAACAAAAAATAATGAAAATGTTTTTGTCTGTATATTAGATTGAATTGATCAGGTGCTGTTGCATTTATATCACCAAAATTCACTAAAAATATTTTAAAAAAGGATTTGAGAGAATGTGTTGGAAAATGTTTGAGAGTTTTAAGTGGCAAGCCTTTCTTTCATGCATATGCAATTTTTTGCAAATTTTATCCAAAGCATACTTAATTATCTTTCTTTATTTTTGGTTGCTTCTACAATGAGAGACATTAGTGAATAGTCTCCCCTGAATAATCCCGCAATGCAAGTAGGTCCTTTCATTTGTTTTACTCGGTTTTTATGCTTGTGCTGTTTGGAGTGCATGATGACTTGTCTGCCTATCTTGTGATACGCAGGTTACCTATCATCAACAAACACTTCCCTTTTCTTTTTTAAATAACAAACCTCTATAAGCATGTACATTTATTTTAAGCTTATATTTATACAAAAGTAAGAATTTTTACTGTTTGTTATTGCAATGTCTACAAAAGAACAGGCGATAAAGTCCAAGAATTTCAACTAAAAGGACCTACCTACTGTTTGGAATACCTATATTATCTATCAAGGGAGACAATTTCAATTTTACCAATGTACCTCATTAAGTAGTTGTTTTTAGACTGTTTATCTTTAGGATCTTAAATTATATATATTGAGCATACATGTATAAAATACTGAAAAACTGTTTCCAATAAAATCTACAACATAAAATATATTTTTAAAATCCTTGTAAACTAAGTGAAGCCAATCTTGAGTTACATTAGGTAGCCTTAGATCTTTGATGAAAGTTGACAGTTTGTCCCAATTTCTTGGAAATAAATAAACCGATAGAGATATGGATATGCATCCATAATTAGATATGCAAAATGCCATTGTCTTTGCATCCATAATTAGATATGCAAAATGCCTTCTCTTTGCATCCTTAATTAGATGAGCAAAATGCATTGTCTTTGCATCTTTAATTAGATGGGCAAAATGCCATCTTTGCATCCTTAATTAGATGGGCAAAATGCCCTCTTTGCATCCCTAATTAGATTGGCAAAATGCCGTCTTTGCATCCATAATTAGATGGGCAAAATGCCTTTTCTTTGTATCCTTAATTAGATGGGCAAAATTCCTTGTCTTTGCATCCTTAATTAGATGGGCAAAATGCCTTGTCTTTGCATCCTTAATTAGATGGGCAAAATGCCTGGTCTTTGCATCCTTAAATAAGATGGACAAAATGCCTTCTCTTTGCATCCTTAATTAGATGGGCAAAATGCCTTGTCTTTGCATCCTTAAATAAGATGGGCAAAATGCCTTTTCTTTACATCCTTAAATAAGATGGACAAAATGCCTTCTCTTTGCATCCTTAAATAAGATGGACAAAATACCTTGTGTTTGCACCCTTAATTGGATGGGCAAAATGCTATGTCTTTGCATCCTTAATTAGCAATGCAAAATGCTGCATCTTTCGCCTGCATCATCATTTGTCTACTTAATATTGCTGTTGCTTGATGAGTCATGCTACCTTTTTCTATGACTCCTATATTCTAGAGCCCAAGAAAAGAGAAGTACACCTCCTGCTAAATGCTTTATTTCTCTTTCCAAACCCCCATATACCTGATATTCAGTCGTCTTAATCTGACCATTTTAATTAAGTACCTGCAATATAGGGTTGGCTGAGAATTATGGGATATATGGCAACACAAAGTCAGATTAACTCTCTGTGTCTGGAGCTCAGATTGTAAGTGTATATACATAGTATACTTTCCTGCAAGCACACCTCTGGTGCAGCATTTATCATTGTACAATACCTTTGCTATTTTTATCTTAGAAATGATCAAGGGATTAGATTGGAAGACAGAAGTGATTTTTTGTCTGCTAATCTTTAAGAGCACAAATTGGCTTCATACAAAGAGAGAGAGAGAGAGAGAGAGAGAGAGAGAGAGAGAGAGAGAGAGAGAGAAAGGTGAGAGATGGAAGAAAAGAGAGACAGGGGAGAGATGGAGGGAGGGGATGGTGATATAGAAGAGAGTGAGTGAGACAGACACAGAGAGGGTGAGAGAGAGACAGGGGAGGGAAAGAGAGAGAGGGAGGTGATAGAGAGTGAGTAAGACAGACAGAGAGTGAGAGAGAGAAGGGAGGGAGGGAAAGAGAGAGCGGGAGGTGATAGAGAGTGAGTAAGACAGACAGAGAGTGAGAGAGAGAAGGGAGGGAGGGAAAGAGAGGAGGTGATAGAGAGTGAGTAAGACAGACAGAGAGTGAGAAAGAGAAGGGAGGGAGGGAAAGAGAGAGGGAGAGAGAGAGTTGACTGTTCAATTACCCATTCACATCAGAGTATGGCTTAGGAAGTTTTGCGTGCAATACAACCATCAACCAGTGCACATGTTGAAATAAAACTTCACATATGTCTTTCCTATTGATCATATCTAGCGATATAATCAACTTTCCAAGCTGGATTTTGTGAAAAATAATTATAGCCCTGGTTTTACAAGAAAATAGCGATGGACCAGCCGCAATAGCTCAATTGGTAGAGCTTCGGCTTGCTGATAGAGAGGTCACGGAACAAAATCCCAGCCTGGTCAAACCAAAGACTTTAAAGTTGGTAGTAGTGGCTAAAGGGACATCATTACGCCTGACTCGTCGGTGTCAGTATAATGGACCGTTGTTCAGTCCCTGTGCACCTCATAAGTGCCCCTGTGATATAATGATAGAAATATCGCCGCACAGTAGTAGCAAAAATACCGGCAAATCCCATCACAAAATGTTGATACATAGACATAGGTGCAGGGTAAAGTATTGCATGCATGTATCATCAAGTTTATATCAAATCATGCTTTCAAGCTCTTGAAAAGTCAAGCGTGCTGTCCTGTTTCGACATCTCTTTTTTGTGTGTGCCAATTTTCATTCAGTGGAACAGATTGGCTGGTAGGGATAAAGGGGAGAGATAGTTTTTTGATGCTGCAAGTCTGCATGTCTCAGGAGATACATGAAGCTGCAGGAGTGTTGAAACACCTGGGCTCGGAGCTTGCAGTATCCGAGATACAGGTAAAAGGACAATATATCTTGTAATAAAGTAATTTGTACCATAATTTTCATGTCGAATCCTAAATTATCAGCTCTGTCTCAGTCAGACAATAATAATAAGTAACAGCAATTTCAGGTCTTAAAGTTGGAATCTGACAGTTTGCCTGTTAAAAAGCATTGGGGATTTATGTTAAAAACAGATGTCGACATCAGAGCGAATTACCCGGATGACGGCATAATGTAATCTCAAAAGTGAGTTGTCTTAGGATTTTCTTAGTTTAAGAATACGTATCTCTGCAGTTTTGCTCAGGTAGTAAATATATATTGATGCGTGGGGTGTAATGGTTCATTTTTCACATAGATAAGCATCAGAAAACAGCAGTTCGCAGGACCATTTCAGGTAACAACAATTTAATTGTTCGAGAAATGGAATTTTGATCCAAACTGTCAGATACCACCTTTAAAAATTGATAAAAGAATGAATAATAAACCAAAAGAAAAAAAAAGAAGATAATTTATTTCAAATAGGCATCCCTTATCTGAATCTTTGTCCATAGTTTAAATCTGTCTCCCAGAGCTGCTGTAGGCACTGATCCATAATCAGCTTTGTTAATTAATTTTTAGTTTGATGTTAATTGATTTCAAATAACTCAATTTTGAATGAAGTTCAGAATAACTGACTCACTGGTGGCCCTGGCTGATTAAGTTATTTCACAATTTAGAGTCTTCACAGTTTTTTACCATGTCGGTTGAAGACCAATATGAGGGACCAGACCTGGTAGCACAATCAGCAGAGCGTCGGCTTCCAGGCTGCAGGAGGCCCCAGGTTTGATCCCAGGCCACAACATACCAAAGTCATTAAAATGGTAGTGGTATAACTCCCTTGTAAATATAAGAGTAGTTCCACGACTGGTTGGCCCAGTGTCGGGATAATGTGACTGGGTGTGGTATCATGCCAGGTGTTCACGGCATGCTATACACAGTGAAGGCAGCACTATATCTGCTTCAAGTGGACACCGTCTCCAGATAACTGAAATACTGTTGGTGGGACGATAAACCCAATAAACAAACAAAAAAAAAAAAACATGAGGACTTATCAAAATTTTTCTGGTTTTTCTCAGAAGTATGTGTACATTATAAGCTGGAAACTGCCATAATGTACCTGATAATGACTGCCCAACTTTCTCACATCATGCTTTCTTAAACATGTTTAAGCATCCCAGTTGAATCTTGAGCTGACTGACCCGTTCCGAAGCAGGAATTGTTGTCAGATTTTAATGTATATTGTTTATACAAAAAAGACAATCTCATTTTTTCTCAATTCAGTGTGAAGGCAGCACTATATGTGCTTAAAAAATAAATAACGTGTTGAACTGATAATAATAATTATTATAATAATAATAATAGTCATAATAATAATGATAATAATAATAATTATACTAATAGTAATAATAATAATTGTAATAATAATAATATATATTATACTAATAGTAATAATAATAATAATAGTAATAATAATAATAATTATAATAATAATAATTGTAATAATAATATATATTATACTACTACTAATAATAATAATAGTACCGTAAAGTTTTATAGATAAGACGCAGTTTTGTGCCCCAAATGATGATAAAAAAAGTGAGGGGTGCGTCTTATACATGCGAATTTAAGTTTTCCCCTTTTTTCCCAGACCAAAATTGACCCTTAGACTAATCCGACCGCAGAGAATATCGCCGATAGTATCGGCCATAGACAACTGTATTGTGCTATTTTAAGGGAAAAGTTACGTTGTTTTTACCTAAAATTTGACATTAAACATAAAAAGAGACATTTAAATTTGTTTGTGTATACATAAAACAACAATATGCAATAGATATTTGCATAAATATCAATTTATTCTAACAAAATCGGCGAAGTTTCATAATTCGGAAACGGTTATTGAGTTTTATAGTGGAACGGGCATATTCATTGACGACACTGTTATTATCATCGTCCTAAGTAATATGGTATTATTCAATTGATCAATTCTGAATTGATTTTTTTTTATTTTAAATGTTAACTACGAATAAATTTTAAGTTGAAATTAAAAACCCACTTAACAACAATAAAATGTGCATCGGCTATTTGCGCAGACAAGTTTTCACACCTCTTTTGGATCACCGTCCATCATCCGTAAGTAATTACAAAGGTGCATAGAACTAATTTGTTGGTAAGCGGTCACTTAAATAGCATGGTGTGAAAATGAACATATAAAAGCCTTTAGTTGTTATTTTAAATGTCATTTGTGTGTTTGTCCCATGTGTCGAGAACTTAATTATAGGCCGAGAACTTAATTGTTTTTATGACATGCTGCCGCGTGAAACAGGATGTTCTCTCATGTGTAGGGCTGGGATAGCCGCCAGAATATCCTGTCTGGCGTGTAAACGATATATTGGGGTAGAGTGTCATAACGTAACACAATACACACGGTCTCACTAGGCAAACAGTCGCGACGTATTATTCAAGACACTTAGAGAATAATAAGCACTCGGCGCAAACACCGAGTTACGGAACAATTGGAACATGTTCCCTTGAGTCAAATCGAGCGATGCGGCGACGCGGGAATTTCGTAATGGCGGCCAGATGGATTAGTGAATCGGGGATGCGTCTTGTCTTTGAGAATTTGCTTTTTTCCTTGATTCTAGACCTCAAAGAGGGGGTGCGTCTTATCTTTGTGTGCGTCTTATCTTTAAAACTTTACGGTAATAATAATTATAATTTGATGCAGAAGAATAAGATTTTCATTTAATAATGAACACCTGGATGAATCTTTTTTTTTACTAATTTTTTCCTCTGGCACTATCAAATAATGGCACGCAAGTAAGCTGCGAAATGCGCCCAGAACTAATAACATCAAGAGCTTCACTTTTTAAAGGGTGATAACACCTTGCTTAGATTACAAGCAACACAGACATGTGAAAAGAGAGACATGAAACATGAAAACTTTCCAGAATATGAAGCCTGATAGATGTTGAGGTTTCATACTGTATGAACGGAATGATTGATCGCAGTCTGTATGATTCGCGATCGTAAAAGGTTAATGAGCAAATAATGAAGCCAATAATTGAATGTTTATAATTGATCTTGATTCTAATTGGTTTTTGCAATTGATTTAATAAGACAGTTACAATCAATCAGTCATTGGCATCAAATGTAGAATTAAAATACAAATATCAATATTGATAAAGCTTGTGAAATTCAATATAAAACTGTAACCTTTCTTTATCTTTGAATAATTGGACATGTGGAAATAAAAAATGCAATTGGCAGTGGATTGACTTATTGACAGCCGTGATGAAAAGAGTATTTCCCCTGAACCTGACCAATCAGAGGCTGCGATTCGTTAGCACATTTTCCTTTGTTTACTCATGACTATGTCAATACATGTTGAAATTGTAATAGGATGTTTCTGCTTAGTCGTTCCACATGATTTGAAGGGTTTATGCTTTGCTATTTCATCTAACATTTTGTAGACAGAATTTGTAGACATGGGGGTGCCCGTGGCGTAGTGGTAGAGTCGCCGATTTGTAATTTCTCAGATTGCTAAGCCTGTCACCATGTGGGTTCGAGTCCCAGTTAAGGCGACAGACTTAATGTGTGAATACGGTGTGCCCGTGGTTCTACCAAGACATTTGTTTGTGGTCTTTCTCCACCAGATAGCTGGATGTAGCTATAAGGATCATAATTGGTCGCTGCAATGTATTTCAAAAACAAACAAAACAAATCTGTAGACAAATATTACATTGTGTAGATCGTGGATACTATCGGTAAGTAGATGGTTCAACTGGCCATAATAGCTCAATTGGTAGAGTGTTGGGTTGCAGATTGGGAGGTCGTGGGTTCAAACCCCAGCCGTGTCAAACCAAAGACTTTAAAGTTGGTAGTAGTGGCTTCGCTCCTAACGCTCGTGGCTAAGGGGACAGCATTTTGCCTGACTCGTTGGTATCAGTATTATTGACCGGCTGGGTTCAGTCCCTGGGCACCTCATAAGTGCCCCTGTGCTATAATGATAGAAATGTTACCGCACAATATCTGCAAAATGCTGGCCAATCCCAATCCCTAGATGGTTCAATAAAAGTATATCCAGGTAAAGAAGCAAGCTTTTCAAGTTAGTTTCATGATATTTATGCATGCCTGTATGTTGGCTATCTGTGGCTTTATATTTGTAGTCTAACTGTAATCGGCATTGTTCGCATAAATGTATGAAACTGTAATCCAAAAAAAAAATTTTGAATCTGATTGTTCAGTGATTGTTGGAGGTGACCCCTGACCTGTTGGGGTCATGGTTAAACAGACTTTATTGGCAAGAGACAAAACAGTGCAGACAATCTTTTGCAGATTTTACAAGATTTCTCTCATTCCCTATACCTGGGGAATGAAGCAAACATTAAAGTTTGATGAATGTTGTGGAAAATATACATGGTAGAAAAACCAGAGACAGTTACAAGGGATTTGCACACAAAAAAAATCATGAAGTTTCTAGGTAGAAGAGACCTTCAAAGAGGCTTTGTGGAAAGAGAGAGATGTAACAAAACAAAATGGTGCTTGCTGAAAATTTATATCATTCACTTAAAGACATCTACAGCCTGCAGTTCAGGTACATGTAGAAGGGCCTCACAGGGGCTGTGAGGAAACTAGAGAGAGAGGTGCAGAAGAAAGCTGCGTGCTGAAAATTAATATTAGTCACTTCTAGACATCTACAGCCTACAGTTCAGGTACATGTAGAAAGGGCATTAAGAGGGGCTGTGAGGAAACTAGATAGGTAAGAAAGGTAAGAAAAGGGTTCCTGTTGAAATATCAGTCAGTCACTTGTATACAAGGTATAACTTCAGAGGTGTTAATCTGATTGTGCATTGCCATATATCTCATAATTCTCAACTAGATCCAATGTTGCTGGTACTCTTTAGATTTGTCATTTCGAGACGAATCAAATGAGTATAAGGTATAAAGGGTTTGGAGGAGAAATAAAGGAGAAAGCAGTAGCTGTGCCCCTCATATCTGCCGTTGTGCATGTTCAGCTAAAGTACAAATACATTTGCAAAGAATTAGGGATGAGACATGAAAAGGGTCCATGTTATCATGGGGCTGTGATGAAGGTAAATTGTGTGCAGGCACAGGAAATTTGCGTGAAAGAAATTGGGAATGAGAAAACGGGGCAAAGAAATGGGTTTATATATTTGCAGAACTCTTCAAGATAAAATCTACGAGTTGAATACAATTAAAATTTGTTAAATAAACGTTTCTCCCCTTAAAAATAATCAGTGTGTAAACCTACAATTTTGGCATGATAATACCCTTTGAGGGGCCAAGAGAGGTACATGCATATAGGTAAGTGGGACAGAATGCATGTGAAATGTAATAATTGGGCCAAAAAATTGAGAGACAAAAGGGGCATATGGAAGGGTGTATAGGGAAAGTAGATATGTTTGCAAGAATACAAAGAATGTAAAGGTTTAGAAGTTTTAGAAGCTACAGCACTGGAATCAGCCAGATACAGATACAGGTCATATAAGGGGCTTTATTAATGGATAGTCTCCCCTGAATACTCTAAATGCAAGTAGGTCATTTTATGTGGATTTCTCATTTATTATGCTTGTACTCTTTGGAGTGTATGTTGATTTTTCACCTGCGTTAGGCTACACAGAGAATTGTGATGGTGAGATTAACACACAAAAAACTAGTCCATTTTCTTGTGTAGAAATATATCTGCATGTATTACTGGAATAAGAACTCCTTTTTATGCAAAAGTGAGCCATTTCACCATTTGTAATGAAATCATATCTAGTACAGGCGATGATATCCAAGGATTTCAACTAAAAGGACCTACCTCCTATTTGGGTTATCCTCCCCTGAAAAAGTACACCGTAATTTTTGCATAGTGTGTCTGCACATTTTCAACGAAATGATTAGTTCCAGTCTAAATGGGTCAGTCCATTATTGAGCATAGGAGTGCATTTAACTCTACAATGTTTCAGCTTTGTTTTGTATAAAATTGCATGAGCTTATCTTAATAATAGCAAATACAGTATCAAAACAAAAGAATCTAACTTATCAAAAAAACCTTCAGAGGTACTACTTCCGGTGTACATTTACACTAACCACCCCTTAAAGGACCGACCTTCTATTTGGATTACCTCTGATATCTGCTAACAAGGGAGATAAGTTTTATTTCCCCAATGTTACCCATTAGGGATTTATGTGGAAGAAAGAAGATAGATATGAGATCTGCATATGTAAGCATCAGTCTGTAAGACAAATGCAGGTAGATCATTATAAGTTGAAGGAGAAGTGTGAGGTGTTGGAGATGTATGTATTGAGATGGAAGAGAGTTGCAGGAGTTTTCTTAGCTAAGGAGATAAATGTTCTGGATTTATTGGTGTAGTAGAGAGAATCATTCTGGTGTGGATTAATGCTATTAAACAATATAGATAGTTTCCATGTGATGTCATCGACACTGATAAGACAGTTTGGGGCAGCCATCTTTGTGGGCAGAAGATTATGCAGGCTGAAATCAGGAAAAATGTGCTGTATAAAACTCACCACTGTGTTTTTATTTTTTAGTCTATTTTACTGAATTTTATATCAAAATTAACAGCTTTTATGAAGTATTTTAAATATCAAAACTATTTTGATAGTTTAAAAGGTTAAAGAAATACAACCAAAATGATACACTGTTCATTTTGTTTTAAGTATGAGCCAATAGTTTTATTTCTGTGTATTAATTCTGTGTGCATTTATCAATTGTATAAATATTGTATTCTAAAAATATGAATTTCAAGAGCTTTCCAATGGTGTATAGCTTTTAATTTTCAGACCACAAATGAAGAAATTACAAGAAAATAAAATTTACCCTTCTATACAATTCATATGAAAATCCCTTAAAGTTACAATCAAAGATGGCTGCCAAGATATGGGATTTTCACTGATGTGGAAACTATCTATTGAACAAGATTCTGTGTCGATATTTGCATCATTATTATTATCTACATCATCAGAAGCATTAGTTTAATATTTGCATCTGCATTTGAACAACATATTTATCATACCTGCTGTTCCCATAGTTATCATGATTATCAGCAGTAGCAACAACACAATCATCATCATCAACATCATTATTATCATTATGCTCTTCCATATTATCATCAACATAATTATCATCATCATCATATCTAAACATCATCATTGTCATCATCAACATCATTATCATCATTATCCTCTTCCATATTATCATCATCATAATTATCATCATCATCATCATATCTTAACATCATCATTATCATATCTTAACATCATCATTATCATATCTTAACATCACCATATCATCATATCTTTCCACACATACATTGCCTTTGTTTCTTTTATGTAGGAAAATAAAAAAAATCACGATTTGAAATATAATCTGAAGATAACATAAACGTGCGATTAAATTACAATATTGTAACAATACGATTGAAGTGTGTGTAAAAGGAGATGAAAACTATGATGTGAATAAAGTTACTGAGTGTAAAATACGATGGAGAAAATTGCTCTGTTTAGAATGACTGGAATAAACTATTTAAATGACGCGATGGACTTAAACCCATTCTAAGTGAAGTTGCTTACTGTTGAATGAAAAGATTGAATTGTCCTTAACATGGAGTTGGAATGACAAGTGTAAGATTGTGAAACAAACATGTCAGACAATGAGTTTATCTCACTAGAAGATGGTGAGGAGGAGGACGAGGAGTTAATTATTGGTGACTCGCCGTCTGATTCCAGCGAAGGTAACTACAGCACGGTTTCTATATGCCGTTTTGGGAATTTGACCAGACATCCCCAGAATTGGGAATATTTCACATCGTTTTAGCTAAAATTGGGAAAAACTCAAACCCTATTCTATATAGCAATTAAAACAAAAAAACAAAAACAAAATCTTTGGTTTATTCATTTCCTTTTATATTTTTTCCTCATTTAAAAGCAATATGTATTTCCCTTGTGACTAAAGTAGTTTACTAGGGGAAATACATATTGCTTTTAAATGAGTGAAAATATAAAAGGAAATGAATAAACCAAAGATTTTGTTTTTGTTATTTGTTTTATTTGATATATAGATTACGGTTTGAGCTTTTCCCAATTTAAACTAAAATGGTTTGACCAGGGCTGAGAATTCAATTTTTTTGTTTTTTGAATAGGGAATTTTCTTCAAGAAAAACAAACATACTTTTTGCACTTGGGAATGTGACCTAATATCGGTCTTTAAAAACGACCAAAAAAATCCTGTACTGTTGTCCACACAACACATGTTGGTCAGAAAAACCTTGAGTTATTGTACGTAATAAGATTTTTTATTATAGTATAAGTATTGAATATAACAAAAATTAAATTAAAAAGTTTTTAATGGCTGCTGCCGGTATTATAATGTTTAATCACCTTGATTAAACAACTAATTTAAATAAAAATTTCTTGTTTTGTGTGTTTTCAGAGGATGGCTCTGATATGAACGACTCTGCCCTAGATGTGGTGGATGGACCAGTAGAACAGGAGCAACAACAGTCACAACAATCTCAGCAACAACAACAGCAACAACAAAAATGTCAGCAGCAGCAGCAACAACATCAACAACCAAAGTTGCAACAACAATCTCAGCAACAGCCTCAGACCACACAACATCAGAATCAGCATCAACGTGAGCAGCAGGACCAGCGATTTCAACAGCATCATTCACAGCAGAATCATCAGCATCATTTTCAGCAGCAACATCAGCAGCAGCAGCAACAACAGCATCAAGTAATACTTCGCCAGTATGGTATTGAAAGACAAGAGGTCCAAGCTCTACTTCAACAGCTGGAGGAAGAAAGGTAATAGCTTTAGCATAACTTAAACCCTTTCATTCCTAGTAAATGCATAGTTTTAAAAAATTACTTGATTTTGTTGATTTTCTTTGAAACAGTTTTAAATATTTTTTTTAAACACATGCATTTTTTGCATATAATTATATAAGCTAGATGAAACTAGTCAACAAATAAACCCATAGTTGTGTTGATGCAGCTGAAGATAAAAGGAATAATTGTGAATCCTATACAAAGGTGTAAAATGGCATATGCTTGAGTTAAAGGGTTAAAAATAAAATAGAGCTATTGTCATGTAATGATGCTCCAGCATCGGTTTTTCTTTTCTTTTTTGTTATGGTTAATTTCAAAGATAAATTTTAAAAACTTTCCTTTCAAAAGCTGAAAGCATTTTTAAAAAGGCAGGAAACTCTTCAGTTGATTTTGGCCAAATTATGTCCTTTTTACTCTTTTTCATATTACAATCGAGCGCTTAAAGAATTTAAACACATTGCTTACTGACAGTGTGAGAGGGGTACAGTTCTGTCTTATTACTTTATTCCTCATCCAAACCCTATATACCTGGCTATTAGAAATGTCTCGATGTGACAATTCCAGTGTGTACCTACACTATAGGGCTAACTCCTTTATTTCTCCTCCAAACCCTATATACCTGGTACTCATTAGAAAGATCTCCATGTGGCAATTCCAATGTGTACCTACACTATAGGGCTAACTCCTTTATTTCTCCTCCAAACCCTTTATACCTGGTACTCATTAGAAACATCTTGATCATACATTTACAGTTAGTACCAGCAATGTAGAGTTTGGTTGAGAATTATGGGATATATGGTGACACAAAATCTGACTTATTCATTTATATCTGGAGCTCTGAAGGAGTGATTTTTGCACAACAAATTTTGTTCTACAGAGAGACATTGGGCCAGCACATAGAAGCAGAGGAGAGAAACAGGAAGTGGTTTTATGATCAGATTGAAGTGATCAAACGTAAAATACGTTCCCTACCTGCATCAGATAATGTAAGTACAAGAAAAAGAATAAAAAAGATAAAAAATTGGATGAAAATGTCTATTAAATTAACAGCATTTAATAATTTATTATAAACAATATATTTGAATTTTTTAAGCCTATAAATTGAAGTGTTTCATTTTGAGTGTCAACAAGAACAAGAAAGATTATGCTCGAATATTAAAATCATTTAAATGATTGAAAGAAAATAGTTGCTAAAGTCAATTTCAGGATTTTGACCCTCCAATGCAAAGTCCATCATTCCTACATGAAACCCTTCATATTTTTTTTAATAATAAATTATCTTGTATATTGGTCAAGAAAGGCATTGAGACTTCTCAGCCGCTGACCACGTGGGTTCGAGTCCCGGTCAGGGTGAAAACTTTAATGTGGGTAGGTTTTCCAGCTAACCTGCGCTGCATCGGTGGTTCTATTCCTGGTCGTGAAAATGTCATGATTGTTACGATATCTGTTCAAAATTGGGAAAAACTTGGGAAAATCACAAACCAATTTGAATACGAAATCAGCAATTTGTTATCATAATGTGTAAATAAAACAGGACCATTTTGCAAGCGTTAATTTGATCATGTTTCATGAAGTCTGCTGCATTTTTGCATTTTTGTCATTTCGCTGAGATTTAATGTAAATATGCTTTCAATAATGGATGTGAACGTTAACAACAGGGATCTAGCCATTCTTTGAAGTCAAAATACTTGGTTTTTAAGTGGAGTTACTCGGCTGGAAAAACCTGAAATTTAACCAAAAAAAACTATATTCTGGGAAAAGTCTGGAATTTTACCAGCAAAAATTTGGGGGAACCCTGCAAAATACAAAATACTAATAGCAATACTTCTTTGCTAACAGTCCACTGCATCCAAGACGCCACAGAAGCAGCCTGGGCTGACCAGAAACCATTTGGAGTTTGAGATCTGTCGCCTACGCGAGGCCATGCTAGGGTCGCTGGGCACCAATGAACAAATCGTACAGAGACAAGAAGCAAGGTTCCAGAGAATCCAGAAGCTCGACGAGGAGATTTCTCGACTGAAAAGTCATTGTAGTCAGGTTGGTGTGATGTACAAAGGAAGAAGTAATTAGAAATCCAAATGTTCAAAGGAATAAGTAGTTAGAAATCCAAATGTTATAATGTTTGTTGCCCTGAACCAATGGGATAATGTTGGTGGCTTGTAGCCTATCAAGGATTATAACTGGCATTAAACCATTGCAGATTTTGATAGAACTGTGTATCTTCACCTAACATATAATGATATGATAGTCATGATAAGCGAATTTGAGTAGAGATTTGTTATAAAGGTGGTATTATATGAGACTGCACAGTAGTAAAAAATAAATTAGATTTTATGTGTATTGTTTCTGAACGTAATTCCACTAAGAAAAGCAAGTTAGTAAACAATGAATAATTATAAAAAGTAAAAAAAAAAATTCAATGTATGTGTGCTTAAAAGAAAGTATGAACGTTTTAAAAAAAACTTATACAATGTAATTATATTTGAACAACACAACTCAAAAATTCTCCCCCATGGGCCAATCAGCCAACAGTTTCAGAAATGTTATACAAACCTGTGTTTTTTAAATCTACTTTTATGTACAAAGCATAACTAAAATGGAATTGATAATTTTATCTGTCAGAACTAATTTTCAAATGAATAGACATTTTTTATTAACTCTACATTGTTTCACTGTTACAGCTTGATCAGCCTCATTTCCAAGTCAACCAATCAACTGCCAGCACAGGGTCACATGACCCTGTTTCTATAACAACCCAGACAGAAAGTGACTTTGTCGACAGTAACACTGGTGGTGGTTACGGCCACAACATCCAGGCCTTTCTTCACGGCACTTGGCCTATTGGTAAAGGTGAGTGTAGTGTATATTTTTTGTTAATATTTTTTACATGTACAGCATTTGAGAGCCGGGCTATTCTGGAACTATTTTTTTAAGCCAGTCAATAGATCTACCCTTTGCATAAATCGTGTATACTTGGCCAGAAAACTAAAATGAACCCAAACTGTTTTTATGTAACAATGTATCCCATATTTCTCAGGGGGCGCCCATGGCGTAGTGGTAGAGTCACAGATTTCTAATTCCTCTGACCACTCAACCTCTCACGGCGTGGGTTCGAGTCCTGTTCAGGGCGAAAGACTTAATGTGGGAAGGTCTTCCAGATGACCTGCAGTGCGCTGGTGGTTCTACCCAGACATTAGTCTGGCGTCTTCTTCCACCAAATAAGCTGGACACTGCAATGTATTTTAAAAACAAAAACAAAATATTTTTCTTAACCATTTATTTCTTATTTGGTGTTAATTTCATGTTCTTCTGGTTTAAGTTGAAATACTCTTCTTTTAGAAACAACATTTAGTGGCATCATTATGACATCAAGTTTGGTTGGTAACATTTTCATGGTCTATTTTTCATCTACATTATATTTTCAATAAACTTTACAAGCCTAGTTGCAAATATGATTAGTAAGTAATTCATTGTTAGATTGAAAAAGAGTTTTAGTCGATTGTTATATTAGTAACGAGTTATTAAAGTTTGGTTTGTAACAGCTCCAACAATGGCAGCTCTTCATGTTACCCTGTCTGTGACAGCCTCAAGGCTGTACTCTCATCAATCCTGGGGTCATGATTCTAAAGAATCTTATCTTTCTTCAGTAAACTAAGAAATTTCCTTAAATTTGGAAAAATCTTAAGAAATTTGTTATTCAGTGGTTAGATAAAGGCTCGATAAAACTGGTTTAAGCACCCCAGTCAGTCCTTTTTGTCGACTGACCCTTCCACGTCGATAACTGTTGAGTTTGCTTTTTTTTGTTAAATGACTCATCACACAGGTTTGTTCTTGCTTTTACATTTGGCTTGCATGTGAGTAGCATTGTCCTGTGCCTTTTCAGGGTTTGGTATATGTTGCAATGCTCATAGGACTTAGTCATATATTCTTATTAAGAATAAAATTGATAAAATGTTCTTATATCTAAGGCAAGATTTCAGAAAATTTCTTACTTTAAATCAGATAAAGTAACCAAGATTTCTTATGAACACGGCCTAAGGATGCTGTTTAATCTTTGATGGGGTGCCCGTGGCCGAGCAGTTAGCGATTTGAAACTTCTCAGGTTCGAGTCCCGGTCTGGGCGAGACTTTCATGTGGGGAGGTTTTCCAGATAATTTTCAGTGCACCGCTGTGTCTTCCTCCACTTATGATTTTCTGGATGTCACCTTTATGACCATAATTGAGTCGGCGCAATGTAACAAAAAACAAAACAAAACATAATCTTTGAAATCCATCTTTAACTTACCAGATGATACGGGTTCCAATGACCGGAGAGGGCACCAAGATCTCGCCAGCGTGATGAGTTTCAACTCCACTAACACCAGCAGTTCCCACGGCTCATACCATCCCCATCATCATCAACAACAGCATCATCAGCAGCAACCACTACAGCTGCTGGCTGGCGCCCCAATACCTATGATTCAGCAACAGATACCACCGCAGCTTGGAAAAAAGGTGAGGTTTAGTTTGATAAAAATTGCCTTATGCAAGACCATCTCAAATGAATATCACAATGACTAGAGTTAGCAAAAATTTCCTACAATGATTGATAAATTAAACTCACTGATATGCCAAAAAACATTTTTTAAGGAAAAGTAATTTGTTTATTTTTCCAAATTAGCTAATTATGTTTAGAAAGGTGTCAACTGTAATAAATTACCGATTTAGATTTCTTTTCTGATCCTGATTTTACTCTTCTCCATTGGGGAGGGTAAAAGCTTCAAGAATGTCTTCAACCGGCCTTTCGTGCAACACTTTTCATAAATATATAAACCTTCAGTGTCATAGTTGTCAAGGTGGTGGAGCGTCCACTTGAAGATCGGGAGGTCGTGGGTTCAAACTCTGGCCCTTGTCAAACCAAAGACTTTAACGTTGGTAGTAGTGGCTTCCCTCCTACGCTCGGGGCTAATTGGACAGCATTGACGCCTGACTTGTCAGTGTCAGTATAATGGGCCGACCGGGTTCAGTTCCTGGACACCTTATAAGTGCCCCTGTGCTTTAATGATAGAAATGTCGCTGCACAGTATCGGCAAAATGCCAGTAAATCCCAAATCTCTCATAGTTGTCAAATATTTTTAATTGAGCAATTATTAACTAGTTTTATTAAGCCCAACAATGCTAGATATTTTCTATTTAATTTAGGCCATTTATATTACTTCCCAGGGCCATGTCTTGATGCTAGTACAAGATTGACATATGTACTCAATTAAAAGTGGGTTAAGTTTATAGAAAACTTGCTTGGATGTATTGAAAGGTTATCTATGTTATAATTACAGGTTGAGATGGTGTATGGCTTGTTGTCAATGTATTGAAAGGTTATCTATGTTATAATTACAGGTGGAGATGGTGTATGGCTTGTAGATGTATTGAAGGGTTATCTATGTTATAATTACAGGTTGAGATGTGTATGGCTTGTTGCCAATGTATTGAAAGGTTATCTATGTTATAATTACAGGTTGAGATGGTGTATGGCTTGTTGTCAATGTATTGAAAGGTTATCTATGTTATAATTACAGGTTGAGATGGTGTATGGCTTGTTGTCAATGTATTGAAAGGTTATCTATGTTATAATTACAGGTTGAGATGGTGTATGGCTTGTTGTCAATGTATTGAAAGGTTATCTATGTTATAATTACAGGTGGAGATGGTGTATGGCTTGTTGTCAATGTATTGAAAGGTTATCTATGTTATAATTACAGGTGGAGATGGTGTATGGCTTGTTGTCGATGCTGGGCACACATGACAAAGATGACATGAGTCGAACGCTGCTGGCCATGTCAAGCTCTACTGATAGCTGTATAGCCATGAGGCAGTCAGGTATAGTAACATACAAATAGTGTTTACCGGACCTGGTAGCTCTATCAGTAGAGTGTCAGCTCCAGGTACAGGAGGCCCCGGGTTCGAACCGGGCCGCGACATACATTAAAAAAAAAAAAAAAATGGTAGTGGTATAGCTTTCTTGCTAATGCTTAAGCAAATATAAGGGTAACTCCGCGACTGGTTTGCCTGGTTTCAGGATAATGTGACTTGGTGTGGTATCATGCCAGGTGTTCATGGCATGCTATACACAGTGAAGGCAGCACTATATCTGCTTCAAGTGGGCACAGTCTCCAGATAACTGAAATATTGCTGGTGGGACGATAAACCCAAAAAATGAATAAATTTTTCCATGTTGTTACTTGCTATATACTGGTTCTACCCAGGATTGGGCAATTAATGGAATTGATATAGTTTAGAAGAAACTTTTTACCAAGCAACAATAGATAAAACGGTTTGATTGAGTCCAAATGTCCATCTATTTTCCACTCAGGCTGTCTCCCTCTACTCATCCAACTGCTCCACGGGTCCGAAGAAGATTCTGCATTGCTTGGCAACACACGAGGCAGCAAGGCAGCACGGGCCCGAGCAGCGTTGGCGCTACACAACATTGTGCACTCCCATCCAGACGATAAACGTGGCCGACGGGAAGCAAGAGTTTTACGACTCCTAGAGCAGATACGAGCACACTGTGATCAGTTGAGGGAGGCATCATCTGATGATGAGGAGGAAGGGAAAGGTAATTATGATATAATTAATGATAAGTAATTACCTTATCGCTCCATTAGTGCTAATGGGTCACTCATGGTTAGCAGTTATATTATTATTACACAACTGACTGCTCAGACCCTCACCTTGAGTTCAACTGTGGGTTCACTTCATCGACACTCAAAAAAGTAAAACTTCAATAATAAAACCCAATAATTTGTTTCCATATCCAGGTTAAGGCCCATTTATTATCCAGGTCCATCTATTGCCACTCTTAATGGCTAAATACTTGTATTATTTTATTTCAATTAAATTTTAATTACAAACCAATTATGTTTCCATATGCAGGTCAGGGCCCAGTTCCCATGGATCATCATCCAGGTCCGGCTATCGCCACCCTGATGAAGTTGTCATTTGACGAGGAGCATCGGCATGCCATATGTACACTAGGTCAGTATAATGTACAAGAATAATGAATTAATGTTAAGACATATACCCATCATTGTGTCCGCAGTGCATGCGTGGATTTTTTGTTTCTGATAATAAGCTTTTAAAGAACTTAATTAATATAAAGTTAGTTTGACTTTGGCTATTATCTGCTTGACTTTATGGGGCAACCAGTCTCCACAGCTACCCTAATATTTGCTTGAGCCTTAGCAAGGGAGCCATGCCACTAACATTTTGAATAACTTTGGTATGTCGCGGCCCTGGATCGAACCTGGGGCCTCCCGTACCTAGAACCAATGCTCTACCATTTGCGCTACCAGGTCCAGTCCAAATGCATTTGTGTCCTATGGACATATTTCTTGTATTGAGTCTTCCTCAACTAATAAGATTTAGACATTTCTAAAGTGATCATAATAGTGTTGCTGTGATGTGCTTATAAATTAAAACAACGATAAAAAACACATTATAAACTCTTTTCTTCTGTATATCCAGGTGGGCTTCATGCCATAGCTGAGCTTCTTCAAGTTGACAATGAGATTCACCCAGACACCAGCGAACAGTACAACATCACGATGCGGCGCTACGCCTGTATGGCCCTTACCAACCTTACCTTTGGCGATGGAACCAACAAAGCCCTCCTGTGTTCAATGAAAGCCTGCATGGAGGCATTGGTATCTCAACTGTATAGTGTAAATGAAGAATTGTGCCAAGTAGCTGCGAGTGTGTTAAGGAATTTGAGCTGGAAAGCTGATCTAGCAAGCAAAAAAACACTTAGAAACGTTGCTGCAGTAACTTCCTTGATGGAGGCAGCCATGCGTGTTTCTAAGGAGACGACACTTAAAAGTATCCTGAGTGCATTGTGGAATCTCTCTGCACATTGTAGTGAGAATAAAGCAGATATATGCACGGTTCAAGGAGCGCTGGAGTTTTTGATTGGGACACTGACGTACAAGAGTCCAACAAAAACAACAGCAATTGTCGAGAATGGTGGTGGAATTTTGAGAAATGTCTCGAGTCACATCGCTGTGAAAGAAGAGTATCGAAAGGTGCTAAGACAGCATGGATGCCTGCAAATTTTGTTGAATCATTTACGCTCTCCAAGTTTGACAATCGTGAGCAATGCTTGCGGAACTTTGTGGAATCTCTCGGCACGCTGTGCTGAAGACCAGCAGGCATTGTGGGAAATGAATGCAGTGAATATGCTTAGGAATCTAGTGCACTCAAAACATAAAATGATTTCCATGGGAAGTAGTGCAGCTTTGAAAAATCTGCTAGCTGCCAGCCCAGCAGTGAAGAACATGGATTTAAGTAAGCAAAATAACAATAATCGACCATCGCTTCATGTTAGAAAACAACGCGCACTCGAGTCAGAAATCGACCAAAATCTGTCAGAAACATGTGAAAATGTGGAAAGTCCTCGAGACAGTCCTGTTGAGACCAAGAAATCAGAAAGTGACTATTTCATGTATCCAATATACCCAATGAACGATGGTGATCATCGGCGATCATTGCTACGTGCTGGTCCAATTATCCCTCGTAGTCAAAGCGGAGATAATTCACTAGGTGCAGACATGCAGGGCAAAGGTCCGCAGCAGAGAGTAGCTCGCTCAGGCAGTCAAGATAGTGTGGGCAGTACTCACTCCGACATATCCCACGATAGATCAAGATCAAACTCCGGAACTAGACCAAATCAAATACAAGTCAATATGGGTGGTAGTCTGGATCGAAACAAAGATGGAATCGTTCCCACTGGGAAGAAATACAATCCGGATGGTCGAACAGAGAAAAATCCCCTCGGAACCCCAAACAGTCGTATACTCCAGGTCATGCAGGAAGTTGCCATGCATGCTGGGATTGATGAGCGAGAAACTGATGGCGGTAAGGATGGAGGAAGTAATGCTGTGTTTAAACAACCGCAGCCTGTCGGCCATCATCCTCGACAGCAGCAGCAACAGCAGGGTCAGTCAGGTGTGCCATCTCGCGTACTGCAACATGCGGCTCTGATGCATCGCTACTACATGAACAATGGTCCTCAGCCTCAACAGGGGCACTCCGGTCCATTTGGTTATTATGGCGATCAGGGTCACTCTGGTAACGATGAGGAGGATGATGAGAAACCGCTAGACTACAGTATCAAATACAGGGAAAACGCTGCATCAAATGAACCAAAGAAAAACCACTCCGCTCCACCACCGCCCCAACCGATGAGAGGAAATTATATCGGAAAACCTCCGCCGGTGTTTAGACAGTTTGGTGCGCAGCGGAATAATCCAGGATACTACAATCAGCACCACATTACATCCAGGTACCAGCAGTTCAGCAACAGTGATTATGCAGAGACCGATCTTGATGCGCCAGACCAACTGACTGACTATAGTGCTCGATACGGTGCTGAGTATCATACCGCAGATAGTTATAACGAGGACCACACATACAGAGGCAATAATGATGATCATAATTACAGAAGACAGTATGAGGAGTCGGATCCTAATTGTGCTGATTGCAAGCTTGAAGAGGCTCGAAGATACACCGATTACATTGATCAAACCATGGACAGTGATCAGGTGAAAATGTTCTGTACGGAAGATACACCATATCTCAGCACAGCTACATCGCTGACCGATCTTAGCACGGCTGTGAAGATACTCGAGGAAGCTGAGGAACATTGTAATGATAGGGAGTATAATGATGACGAGACGCAGAACTTTAGTTCCAAGTATGGTGAAAGTGAGCATGGTGCGACTGATCAAAGCCAGAAATATGAAGATAAAAGCAGCCGGTCTGGGAGCCAGGCCACTGACAGGCAGACAAGCACGACAGTTATATCAAATTATCATCTTCAGAAGACGAACATTCGTCACGCGTCAGACAATCATAGCAATTGCAGTGATGTACAAGAGCGGTCTTTTCATAACACGTGCAGCGATAATGCTCCTCCTGATCAGACTAAAACGTACTGTGAAGAAGGCACACCGGTGTGTTTCTCACGGGTTAGCTCCCTGAGTAGTTTACACAGCAGCGACGCAGTGGAGAGACAAGATAAACCGCTGACACAAGGTCCACTAAAGGCCATAGCTGAGAAGGAAGATGCAAATGATCCTGGTTCGAAAAATCAAGGTCGTTATAACCAGAAGAGTGATAACATGAAGCAGAAGGACATGTCACATGATGTCGGCAGTGAGAAGGAAGGCAAAACAGTGACATTTGATGATAAGGAGCAGATACAGGAAACTCCAATGATGTTCTCTCGCTGTACGTCCCTTGGCTCACTTAGCAGTTTTGACACCCAGTCTGTTCACAGTTCGGTGTTCAGTGAATACAGCCGACGTGCCAGTGAGGTTGTCTCGCCAAGTGAGCTTCCAGATTCTCCCAGTGAAAGTATGCCACCAAGTCCACGCAGAACAAAATCTCCCATTGCCAGACAACTTAATCTTGATGCTACTCCAACTCAGTTTACAAATAAAGCCAATAACAGCTCCCATCGAATTGAGCCACTAAATAGATTCCATGCAATGAACACAATGGCTTCGATGCCAAGACCATTCGATACAGAGTCCCTAAGTAAATCTGATGCACCGGTGGTCTATGCTGATGAAGGCACTCCGCCAATTTTATCGGACAATTTAAGTCAGCTTAGCGGCATTACTGGAGATAATTATGAAATCAACAACCGGACTTTGGTGGATACAAGTGATAATCACAGCAAAGATGGTGGTGTAGGAGTAGGTGGTAGCAACCAGGATGATACAATCACCAACAAGTCTGCAGCTGGAAGCAGTAACAGTTCCCAGTCTAACAGATCTGAGAGACCCAGTGAGGGTAGTATGGATACCCAGCGTAGGTTTCAGATTCTTAAACAAGCCGAGAACGAGGTGACAATGGATTATGTAAGCAGCAAAGATGACAATAGGGACAAATCTTCCCCAGCAGTGTCTGATGTCTCTGAAGGTGAAGATGACCTTCTTGCTAATGTTATCAGCTCAGCTATGCCTAACAGCTCACGAAAGATGCGCAAAAGTTCATCTGGGAATGATCTAAAGAAAAAGTCTGGAAGCACCAGTCGGAATGATAGTGGGTCAAATTCACGATCATCCAAAACACAAGCCAAAACACAGGGTGATATGTCTAGTCAGAGTCATTCAGTAAAACGAAGTTTGAAATTGCCAGGAGCCAAGTCTGGAGGTCATGGGTCAGATACAAGGAAGAGCTCAATGGACGATGGGTCAAGTAAAGGTCAGAGGTCCCAGATACCCCGTCCAGCCCAACACAAAGATCTGGCAAGGGTCACAGAGCAAGCAGGTGTACTGAATATGAGCACTGACACTACTGGCTCATGTGGAGATGACGAGAATCCTTTCAACATTTCTAGTCAGACGGTACTTAGTAGACAGCCACATCTGTCTGGTGGCAGTGGCAGTGGCAGCAGTCAGCGAAGTAGCTCTGCCAAGCCAGTCATATTACAGAAAGCTGAGGATCTCACTCATTATGACGACAACGATGATGGGTGCAAGACCTACGCTACTGAGGACACGCCATTTTCAGGTTCAGTTCCTTCATCGCCAAGAAACGATCGGAAATTCAGCGGAGCTCCACTTCCACCAGATATGAACCAGGACTCTGTGACTAGCTTTGCCACAGAGGACACACCTTTCAGTGGTTCTGCTCCAGCGTCTCCGAAACTTGGTAGAGCTGTCAATTTTCACCATGCTGAAATAGATACTGAACAAGACACTGTTAAATGCTACAACACAGAAGATACGCCATTTAGTGGGTCTGCCATGGGCTCCCCTAGAATGGAGAGAAAATTTGGTGGCTCTGCTGCAAGTCAAGAAAGAACCGTTGGCATGAATGGCCATCAGGAATCAAATAATAAAAATGGGCGTGAATCGACACCCACTGCAGCTAAGTCGAATGACCAGCCTCAAGGAAAAGTTGCAATGGCAGGGGGAAAATCTGGATTCAGACCTCCATTTGTTGCTCCAGCTGTTCCAGACCTGGATGATGATTGTGTTAAATCTTACGCCACCGAGGGTACCCCTCAGACAGAATCTAACGTTGCCTCACCCAAACCAGTCAGCAAAGCCAACCCATACAATAAGTTTTTTGGCAACTTTGATGCTAGTGAAGACTCTGTGAAGACATTTGCCACTGAAGGTACTCCAGTCAATTATTCTCGCACTGGATCATTCAGCGACCTTAGTAGCTTGAATACAAACTTTGATGAGAAGGAGACTGTTGGACAGGGTAGTCAAGGTAATAACAAGCTGCCTCAGGAACCCTCTAGTCAGGACGTGGATGATGTTAGCTCTGATAGCAGCTCAATTATGGAAGACAGTGAGGAACTGCTCAATGAATTCATCAATTCGGCCATGCCAGCTCCAAAATCTAACAAATCTCGTCGTTCGATTGACCGCAGACCTGAGGGTGCAGAGATGAAGACAGATTTTCGTTTCGATCAGTCTTCGAAAAGATCTGCTACAATACCTCAGACTTCTACAAGCAGTTCTGCTCAGTATTCTTCACATACTCAGAAGCCAGCTACAGTTCAGAACAATCAGGGAAGGTGTCCAGTCCAGTACAACTTGTCAGAAGATTTCTATGCATCCGATCAAATGAAGACATATGCTGTCGAAGGAACCCCTAGTTGCAATATGTCCAGTGCTACCTCTTTAAGTGATCTAACAGTTGACTTTGAAAAAGATTCTAGTCAGAAGACCAAACAAGAAGTGCCAAACAACACTAATAGGGGTCCACATCCCACTACGAGCTTCCCTAATTCTGTGGCATCTTCGCAAGTTATGGCCAACTATCGACCTCCGGTGGTCCATTCTTCTATGAGCGCCTTAGTTAATGCTTCTAATAGAACATCCAACACCACCACCATGAATGCATCAAACTCCATCTCCACTGTTACACATAGCAATACAGTTTTCCTGACATCTGGTTTAACAACTGACGATGCTGTAAAAGTGTACTGCACCGAAGACACACCAGTATCTTTCTCTTGCAATTCATCTCTAAGCTCACTCAGTATTCATGATCATGAACCTGACAATCACCTAGCAGTTCAAATCAGGGCCTTGGCAAACAGAATCCTACCAACCCCACCACAAGGATTGGCTGTGCAAAATCAGAGGTTGCCCCAAGCTTCCCAGAATCCTAGTGACGGCAGTTTTTGCGATATTCAGAGAGAGGTGATTGGACAATCTAGTGATTCACAGCCGTCGAGAGCATCTAGTGCAGCATCTGTAGCATCTGTGACGGAGCCAAAGCTTTCAAGTAGCTCAGCAGCAAATACCACAACTGCGTGTAGAGTAGATGCAAGAAGATCTGCAGCTGTGGGTGCTAGCTCAGTAAGTGTATCTAGCAACTTATCAACTACAGCAAATTCTGCTCCTGGAGTTGCTTCTTCCACTAACAATGCAGCCATTTCATCCAGCTCTAACATCACCACTTCATCAAATAGACCCAATGAGACAACTATCAACAAAATGACTTCATCAGCATCTAAGACAGAAATTAAGCCCCAGAAGCCCCAGACTCCCGTTAAAGAGCAGAAATCTCATAAACCCATGAACTTCTCTCGTACCAGCTCACTGAGTTCCCTCAGTGTACACTCAGATGAAGATGATGATCCAGAAGAAATGGCTTTGTTAGAAGATTGTATAAGCTCTGCCCTACCTCCAAGAACAAGACCTGCAAGAGATGAGCGGCACAAACCTGCAGGAGGGGCCCCTTACACGCCATCGAAGTCAGACCGCTCAAAGCATACCACTGATAGTAGATATGGTGGAACAGGAACAATAGATTCCAGACATTCTTCGGACACCAGACAGGGTTCTGAACATCTAAACAGCAGGAATTATTCATCTGCTGATGAATGCGATGAGAGAAGCTCACACACATCAAGATACTCAGATTGGCGTCAACAGCCGCATAAATCATGTGACGAAATCTTCCGCAAGCCTGTGCTAGATGCTAAAGGTCGGCCATGTCGAAGGTCAAGGTCTCAGGATAGTGAGAAGCTCCTGCTGAAACAGTACAAGGACAGCTCTAACAAGGAGTTGGCTCAGTATGGAGAGTGTCACGATGGTGATTTGGACAATAGAAATGATCAGACTATGAATACGTCTAACACATCGCACAGAGGGTCTTTGAATAATACACCAAAACATGGGCAGAGACATGAGTCTGTGAATAGTACTTCACAGAACCAAGGTCGGGTCGACGATGATGAAATGGAGAGGCATCGGCAGCAGATAATATCAGAGTCGCAGAATCTTGCACGATCTATGGAAAGCCGCGTGAGAGAACTGACCGCCGGTGCGGAAAAATGTGATGAACACGAGCATGAAAAGAATGAGTCACCAGTCTACGAGGATAACTTCTTCATGACCTGCAGTGGAGTGACTGAGATAAGTGTAGAGAGTATCAGCAAGATTTCATTTCCCAGCAGTATGGCTCCACCAGACACAGATAATGAGACGCTAGATGGGTCATTCATGGGAGCAAGTTGGAAGATGGACGAAGACGAAGGCAACCATCAGAATAGAAGCAGTATTCAGAATTCTTCCCAATGTCTTGAAACCACTCTGACCGAAACAAACGTAAACCTTGTGAATCAGATGTCCAAGATGGAGCTTAGTAGTCCTGGCCACCAAGGCAGCTCAAGCCAGAAGGACGTTGTCATGTCTCCGATGGAGGCAAGCATAACATCAGAGGTCGAACGAGCTTTGGCAGAGAATGCGAGTCTGGTAGTATCGGAGATGTACAATACAAGAATGACCATGTCGGGAAGCCTTGTTGAAGAGGATCGGTTCATTGAGAATGAAACTCTATCACTGGTGTCAGATACGGGATCTGAAGCTTCCTACAGCTGGTCACTGTCCAGTGAGAAAACCACAAGTGAGTTTTCTGAGGCCACCACTGAGGGCTCTAGCAGCCGAGGTCCCAGAATAGTCAAGCCTGGGGAGAGGAGTGTTATGCCTAGAAATGAAGAGCAGACCGAGGATGGAGTAAAAGCTGTTCGTGGCAAGAGGAAACCTTTGTACAGCAGCAAGTCTGTGACTACTGCGAGTGGTGGCTCAATGGGGGCAATGGCTGGCAACCATCCGATGAGATCTAACAGTGTGGCTGGCGGCGGTAGTAATGCAAGTGCTAATATCTCCAACAGAACTATTCCCGGCTCACCATCTTCCCAAAACAACTCATCCAACTCCTCAACCCACAGCAAGAAGTCTCAGAATCTACGAACGCTACCCCAAGCCTGCAGCACACCAGTGAAATCCAACTCCGGCCAGAAATCTCGTACAGGATCCAAGTCATCGCCTCCTAATAGATCTTCTAACTCTTCACTGGATCAAAAATCCAACTCTTCCAAAGGGTCTTCCTCATTTGCTGGCAGTAATGTCAGCTCATCATCATCAGTAGCAGCAACAACAACAGCTGGTAAGGCCAATACCAGCAGCAAACTGAGTCCAAGAGGAAAGAGTGATGGTACTGAAACTCCGGATAAACCAAAAACTTTATCTAAACAGGGAACCTTTGTCAAGGAATCCACCAATAAGAATGCTCCTATCATCTCACCAGATGAAAAGAACAAAGAAAACATCTCTGTGAGATTAAGACCTGACAAAGGAAGTGATTCGTCGCTTAGTAACCGAAATTCTTCAGGCTCCTTCCGATCGAACCAAAGTTTCTCTACAAGTTCATCAGACAGCCCTGCTGATTCTTGGACTAAAGTTCTTAATGCCAGCAACTCAACTGGGGACAACCAGGATAAGTTAAACAAAGGTAGAAAATCTTTGGGAAGTTCACAGATCCCCAGTGCCAGGAGAAATCTTAATAACAGTCTGAGTCCAAACACTAAAATTCCCAGTCCAAGCCGAAGCAAGTTGAATAAATCCGGCAGCGGATCAAATCTAAAGAAATCCAACAGTAAGCCTGCACCTCTGCTGAAATCCAGTAGTGGGACCTCGTTAGGGAAATCTACTGGAGGATTGGTAAAGACGGGATCAGCTTCTAGTCTTAAACGCTTCGATAGTCGTAGTGATGTGAAACAGACGGAGAATAAACTCTCCAGACCAACAACCCCGGTCAACAAGAAAGGTTCAAACACGAGCTTGGCTGCCAAGAATAAAGAGAACAAGAAGAAAGGGGTCACCGATAAGATATCTGGACTTTGGAAGAAAGATAACGTGGAGTCTAAAACAAAGTCTGGTTCAAAACTCCCAGTTGCCAAGACAAAGAACAAGATGAAAGATGAACAGGTGTCTAAAAAGGTTCAACAGGTAACGAAGCGAGAATCATCCCCAAGACCGAATATAAACAGAAATACGGTGATTTTGACCGCGTCTAGTATAGAAGGATTAACAAAGAGTAGTACGTATGATAAACTTAGTGCAATTAATGATCACAGTCATATACCTCGTCACGACAGCACAGATAACAAAACAAAAACACCTTCGCCAACTAATGACAAACGAAGAGAAAAATCTGTATTCGATTCAAACACTCTGAATAAAACAATGCGAGATATGTCGGAGTTCGAGATTGGTGTGGAATACAATCTTGATGATGCTTGGGCATCGAATATTGAAAAATCGATCGAAGTAATGTCAAGGAGCATTGAAGAGAACAAAAACAAAATTGATAGTTTCTATGACGATGATATTGACCTCAGTAAGATGGATTTGTCTGAATCACCAGCAAAGCGGCTAAGTAAGAGTGGAAGCATGAGCGAGATTGAGCTGGAGTTTGGGAGGATTAACTCTGGTACATGGAAAAAGAAGAAGTCGAAGAATGACTTTGCAATGCTGCCCAACGCTGATGAAACCAGCCGTACATTGCCATTGAAGAAACGGTCGGAAAGTCTTAATCTAACGATGGGACTGTCAAATGATGGGTTGAGTCAGTCAGATTATGGGTTGGATTGTGATAGCGATGAGGTCTGGATTCGGCGAGACGACAAAATGAGGAGTTCCGATATTGCCTTGGCAACAAAGTCCAAGAAGAAAGGATTCCGTGGATCATCAGGTTTCCTGCCTATCAGGAATGTTGTCAGCAAGGTGTTCGGGTCAAAGAAGTCAGCAGACAAGGAGAAGCAAAGCAAGTCGTTCTCAGTGACAGAAAGCAAAAAAATGAATGATTCTACAATAAAAAGTCTTAAAAAAGAAAGTAAGATGAACAAATCGGAAATAAAGATGAACAAATCAGAAATAAAAATGAATAAATCAGAAATAAAGGTGAGCAAGGCAGAATTGAAAGCTGAAGAGAAGAAATTAAAAGCTGAGCAGAAAGCTGAAAAAGAGAAACTGAAAGCTGAAGCAAAACTGGCAAAAGCTGCGAAGAAAGAGAGTGCTGGTGTCGGAAACAAAAAAGACAAACCTAGTGATAAAGAGAGACTGAAGAGTGTTATAAGTAATGTAGAAGAATCCAACAATCTGAATTCTTCACTGAACAGTTTAAAGAAAAGTGCTGACAATCTGATAGACATTGATAAGTCAGATGATGAGGCTGACACCATTGGTAACTCAGTAGCTGTGTTTGACAAACTTTCAAATGGTTCCGGAAACCACTCTAGTCTTACCAAAGTAACTGGCAGTTATGTGAACGGCTCCATTCATGTGGCTACCAGTCCAAAATCTACCAGATCGCAATCCAGCAGTAGTAGAAGTGTGGATAGCTCGGGAACCGTGTCATCAACAGGGGGTGGAGTTGTCATGGCAACAGGTCATAGGTCCGAGTCAGAAAATATGTCAAGGTCGCAACCCCTGGTGATGAATAAACTGAAACAGTCTCCTCAGATGCATCACTCGACGAAAACGGAGATGTTGTTGGCACGGCGACAGCAGACATTGTTGAACTCGTCACAAGAATTGAGTGAATCAGACGAAGATGGCAAACGAAAGTGTATCGTAACAACTGTGTAGGAAACTGTGTTGTCTTGATGTATTTTGTGATTTGGTCAAATGTGTGTGTGATGAAAGTGATGGAAATGTAAATGCAAGATGGTTATATATATTATGTTAGTTAAGCATATTGTAACATTGTGTGATAATATGCATGAAAAGTTTAAATCTAACATTATAAACACGTAATGTGTCTAGTGGTAGTTTGGTATGTCTAGTAATTAAATATTAATGCAAGACATTTTCACCGAATTGATAACTTTAATTGGTTTAATCTGTACAACCTCACTGAAGATTTGATAAAAACAAGTTGTTTGTTCACTGTAATTTCAACAATTTTGGTGATATTCTCACATTAGTAATAATTAAGTGTTTTGTTAGCTAAGAAACATGTCATGAGCTACAGGTACTGTTATACAGTAGAGAATGATGTCATGGCAGGAATGTTATACTAGACAAGTTACATGTAAATGGTTGACATGAAAATATGAGTTTAATGGTGTGGATTTTAAATTCTCTTTTTAATTGCTATAACCATTTAATATCATTATTTATGAGTATTACATTAAAATATACTACTGTTCTCAGCAAATGTAAAACAGTTGTAACTTACATCAAATTTTTTAATTTGTTTTTTATTAGCTTTAACGATACTGAATTTTTTTTCTAATTACAACTTGTTTGTACCTTACAATTATTTACATTTATGTACTTAATTATAATGCGAGAATTTTTTCTTGTTTGGTTGTGCCATACTTTATGTTATATAATTATATTTTTGTCTAGATGAAGAGGAAATTTCCTCTGTTTACAGGTTCATTTTTCCTACAATATATAATAGATAGTTTCCATGTGATGTAATAGGCACTGATAAGACAGTTTAAGGCAGCCATCTTTGAAGGCAGAAGCTAATGCAGGCCGAAATCTGGAAAAATGTGCTGTATTTAACTCACCACTGTTTTTTATTATTCAGTCTATTTTACTGAATTTTATATTAAATTTAACAGCTTTTTTGAAGTATTTTAAATATCAAAACTATATTTTGATAGTTTAAAAGGTAAAAAAAATACAACCAAAAAAGGTACACTGTTCTTTTTGTTTTGAGGATGAGCCAATAATTGTATTCTTTGTGCATTTATCAACTTTAAAAATATTGTATTCTTAAAATATGAATTTCAAGAGCTTTCCAATGGTGTATAGCTTTTAATTTTTGGACCAGAAATGAAGAAATTACAAGAAAATAAAATTAACGCTTCTAAACAATTCAACAGAAAATCCGTTGAAGTTGCCATCAAAGATGGCTGCCAAGATAAGGGAATTTCACTGATGTGGGAACTATCTATATTGCTGGTACACATTAGAATCACCTTAGTGTGACGATTGAAATAATAACCATATTTTAGGATTCTGTTGACTATCTCTTCCTATTCCTTTATTATCCTTCCACTTCCTATATCATTGGTACTCATTAGAATCATCAGACAGGACCAGTCACTTGGTAGCGCAATCAATCGGCTTCAGGTACGAGAGGCCCTGGCTTTAATCATGGGCCGTGACATACCAAAGTCATATAGGGTAGTTCCAGGACTGGTTGGCCCAGTGTCGGGATATATTGACTTGGTGTGGTATCATGGTGTTCACGCATTCTATACACAGTGAAGGCAGCACTATATCTGCATTAAGTGGACACCATCTCCAGATAACTGAAATACTGCTGGTGGGACAATAAACCCAATAAACAAACAAATCGTTAGAATTATCTCATAGAGTTTGTACCAACAATATCAGGATTGGTTGAGAATTATTACTTCAGTAAATAACCTGGTACTCATAAGAATCGTCTCAATGAGACAAATTCATTGAGTACCCACAATACAGGGTTTGGTTGAGAAATAAGGGATATATGACCATGTTTAATCTGATTTTATGGGATATATGGCCAAGTTAAATCTAAATCCTTTATTTTTTATTCAAACCCTATATTGTTGGTACTCGTACGAATCGTCTGACTGCAAGGATTTCAATGAGTACCAACATAATAGGGTTTGGTTTAATGCAAGTGAAATCTTTGGAGCACATTTATATTTACTTTTACTCGCATAAGTATAATAGGTGCCATCTTTTCATAGCCATATAGTGCTGATCATTGATGCCATTGTTTGAGGAATGTTAAACCCACTCCCATGACTCCCCACCCCCAAAAGATACTGTTCAGTGCATACCTGTTCGTAATCCAGGAAAGAAGGACATTAATTGCTTGCAGGAATCTGTCTGATAGTGCTGTACTTTGCGTTGAATCTGTATTTGTGTCAACATAATCATAAACCATACAAAAGTGTTCAATCAACTGTGTTTTATAATCTTGATTGTAGGTATCCTTATGCAAGTATGTTGTGTTTTTATTGGTTAACACCATTTTACAATTAACCAATCAATTTAGTGGTGGTTTAATAATGATAGGGTTTTGTTTTGTGGTCTTCCTTCGCCAAAATAGCCCAGTCCTGCTTAATCACCACATTTTCATCTCTGTAGTGTTATTAAAAACACAAAAATATAAATTTTTATATTTTTTTTTTTTTGGTGGTCAAAACATTTGCCTTATCTTATCTCTGAGATAACATTTTTTAAAAGTTGAGATGCATCAACTTGGGTATTTTCCCTTTTCTTTGAAGTCAAAAGTTCACATAGACACTGCCCAGCCCAAACTTTCATATAATATATATGTATATATAAGTTGTGGTTTGTTCAACAATATAAAGATACAATACATGTTACTTTACCTAGCTGTATTCTTAATAAGAAAATGTTCAAGTCAATTTATACGTTTTATCTGTGTGTTTTTCAGAACCTTCTTTTTGATTGTTCAAATTGATCTTAGCTTTTTTGTGATGCAAGGTTGAACTGCTTGTATTATTATGCTAGGTTAAAAATGTTGTGTTTTACAAACGAATGTAACGATTGTATTTCTATACATAATATTTTGTGCTTCAAATTACTGCATTTCTATAAAAGTTTTGTCTACAATGAATTATAATTCATTGGAAGTCCTTGTGTTTAATGAATTATGTT
This sequence comes from Sinonovacula constricta, assembly GCA_007844125.1. Taxonomy (NCBI): domain Eukaryota; kingdom Metazoa; phylum Mollusca; class Bivalvia; order Cardiida; family Solecurtidae; genus Sinonovacula; species Sinonovacula constricta. Next base: position 19,151,485 of record CM017570.1, on the reverse strand, counting down.
TTCATGGAATTTTGTGTGTTTCTAGAATTATGTTTCCATGGAAATTTGTATTTTAAGAATTATGTTTCCATGGAAATTTGTGTTTCAAGAAATTTTTCCATGGAATTTTGTATTTAAAGAATTATGTGTTTATGGAATTGTGTGTTTCTAGAATTATGTTTCCATGGAATTGTGTGTTTCTAGAAATATGTTTCCATGGAATTTTGTATTTCAAGAGTTATGTTTTCATGGAATTTTGTTTCATGAATTTTTTTCCATGGAATTGTGTGTGTTTCTAGAATTACGTTTCCATGGAATTTAGTGTTAATTTTTTTTTTTTTTTCTGTGGATATTTTGTGTTATTCCATAAAATTCTTGTAAGCTCGTGGTTAATGTGCAATAGTTCAACAGTTTACGCTACTATTAGTTTGTTTTTGTACAGTTTCAAGTGTGTGTATATAAGGCAGTGATACAATAAACTACTAACCATTGAATATCAAGTTTTCTAAAACTATGTACATAATAACACATAATTACCCATAATTAAGACTAGTGACTTGACTCATTATCGTGCATCTTTCATTCAAGTGTTCACAGAAGTCGCTATGACATTAGGTTGTGTTGTGTGTTACTTATGTTTGTCATTCATACAATTGTTAGAAAAAGACACAAATACTTACCTTTTTTGCATACGTAATTGATGAAATAAAGTTATTTTGAACTTCTGTTAGTTGTCAAAGAAGCCACTAGTTATAAAAAACAAGTACATGTAGGAGTCGGTCGTAAAAAAAAGTAAAAAGTGACTATTGCTTTTCTAATTATTAATAAGAATTAAAAAATTACTTTGCTTTTTATAAATTGTTAGTAAAAATTAAAAAATTACTTTGCTTTTCTCTAAATTGTTAACAAAAAAAATAAAATTTTATTTTGCTTTTCTGTAACTTGTTAATGAAAATTGAAAAGTTACTTGGCTTTATGTAAAGTGTTAATAAAAAATAAAAAGTTACTTTGCTTTTCTGTAAATTGTTATTAAAAAGGCAAATATTTTCTTTGCATTTTTGTCAGTTGGATTAAAAAGCAAAGAGACACTCTGCTTTTCTGTCATTTATTAAAAAGGCATGTTCTGTTTCTTTTTGTCTTCGATCAAAACTTTAAATACATGTAGTTACTTTTGTCTTGTAATTGTCAAAGCAAAGAATGAACTGTTCACAATTTTATTCAATATCAATACTGTTTTTTTGTTGTTGTTTTTTTAATCAAAAGCTCAACTTCGAAAACAACACAGGCAACATTGGTGTGTTAGCATCTATTATTGTAGGACTGTTGATCTTCATCTACAGTTTTACATCATTCAACCCATTTTGGTGTGTTTTGATAAATTTTTACAATCAATTTTACTAAATCACCCATTCAACCAAACTTTATGGGACCTAGATCAATTTGTAGTTTATAATACCATGTCACAATATTTATTGTAAGTTTAACCGTCTTCTGCTACGGCTTTAAATGTTACTTTTCACTTATCACATCAACATACAAAAGTAACAAGGGGAACCGGACCTGGTAGCACAATCGGTAGAGCATCGTCTCCAGGTATGGGAGGCCCTGGGTTCGATCCCGGGCTGAGAAATACCAAAGTCATTAAAAAAGTGTGGTTCCACGACTGGTTGACCCGGTGTCAGGGTAATGTGACTTGGTGTGGTATCATGCCAGGTATACACAGTGTAGGCAGCACTATATCTGCTTCAAGTAGACACCATCTCCAGATAACTAAAATACTGTTTGTGGGACGATAAACCCAATAAACATACAACATGGGGGCGCACTCAGCTCACTGGTAGTTATTGACTTGTATCACCACTAATGGCTCAGTCTCTCTCCATGTAGATATCAGTCTCCGTTGGGGCAAAGAACTTAATGTAAAAAGGTCTTGCTGACCATTTTGGTGTGCCAGTGATTCTACCTAGACATTTATCTAGGGTCTTCCATCACCACAGTAACTGGATGTCACTAAAATGATTATAATTCTGCAGCAACAATGTATTTCTAAAACAAACAGAAAATGTATTTTAAATTAATTTTGCTTCGTAGATCTTTTCAAGTTCAAAGAAACAAATGTATCTTACTTTCTGGTATCATTGTATGTTATATTTTTGTAGAAGTATTTGTATGCACATTTTTATGTTTCAACCTTCGAAAGTGATTACTTTACACTACTGATAAACTTTCAACGAAGGAAGAACTTACTGTGTGTGCATCCTATGTTTTAAAACTGGTATATACAAGGGTATGTGAATCTCTGTCAAGCAATTTGTTTTGAAACTGTACCTCCTTATGGAGGAGCCCGTGGCTTAGTCGTAGTTGCCAATTTGTAACTCCTTCAACTGGTTAGCGTCCCACTTTGTGGGTTCAAGTTCTGTTCGGGGCGAAGGACTTAATGTGAGAAGGTCTTCCAGCTAGCTTGTGATGCGCCGGTGGTTCTACCTAGACATTTTTCTGGGATCTTCCTCCATCTAAACAGCTGGATGTCGCAAAAACTATCCTAATTGATAGCCACAATGCATCTCAAAACACATCCCTTATTTTTAATAACAAATACTAATTAATTTTCGTTATTTGGTTATTAGTTTACATTATGCAAATGTCACAAGGTGAACTGATTAACGCGTAATGTTAAAACGATGGGTGCACAATCATTAGGAAGATTTAAAAATAATTAAGTTCACTTTTTAGCTCTTTTCACTGTTTTTAGTTCAGTTATCATTCATCCTTTTGTATTATTTGTACATTCATTCATTGAGTCATATAAATATATATATATTGAGCATTTTCAGAAAATAATAAAAAATGTTACATTTATTTTGTTTGTTTTTTATATGTAAATATTTTATATATAAACTTTTTTTTACTTAACATCACTAAAGCTCTTTTATACCCCTTAAAAGGCATTGGACCTTGGAATATAGCATTTTCTGGCTTCACACTGTGATTACAGAAGCTCAGAAAAAAGGCCTTTTTAAATGCCTTTAAAGGTAGTAACCTACAGTTTGGACTATATGTATAGATTTTTGTCTCAAAAAACCAAATCATTGTTACCTGAAAAGGTCCTACAAAGTTGTGTTCATAGCTGCCCTTGATCTGTATGAACAGCAAATCCTCAATCCTTACTCGTCATTGCAAACAGGTATTTCCTATCTTAGCCACGTTGCAGATTATAGCTATTTTTAAACTACGAAAACCATGTGCTAAGTTACTTATGTGAACGAGTTATATCGTCATCCGTGTAATCCACTCTGACGTCAGTATCTATTTTCAGCAGAGATCACTATCATACTTATTTGTTTGTTTATAGGGTTTATCGTCCCACCAACAGTATTACAGTTATCGGGAGACGGTGTCCACTTGAAACAGATATAGTGTTGCCTTCAATGTGTATAGCATGTTTGTTTATTGGGTTTATCGTCCCACCAACAGTATTACAGTTATCTGGAGACGGTGTCCACTTGAAGCAGATATAGTGCTGCCTTCACTGTGTATAGCATGTTTGTTTATTGGGTTTATCGTCCCACCAACAGTATTTCAGTTATCTGGAGACGGTGTCCACTTGAAGCAGATATAGTGCTGCCTTCACTGTGTATAGCATGTTTGTTCATTGGGTTTATTGTCCCACCAACAGTATTTCAGTTATCTGGAGACGGTGTCCACTTGAAGCAGATATAGTGCTGCCTTCAATGTGTATAGCATGTTTGTTCATTGGGTTTATTGTCCCACCAACAGTATTTCAGTTATCTGGAGACGGTGTCCACTTGAAGCAGATATAGTGCTGCCTTCAATGTGTATAGCATGTTTGTTCATTGGGTTTATTGTCCCACCAACAGTATTTCAGTTATCTGGAGACGGTGTCCACTTGAAGCAGATATAGTGCTGCCTTCACTGTGTATAGCAAGCCGTGAACACCTGGCATGATACCACACCCAGTCACATTATCCTGACACCGGGCCAACCAGTCATGGAATAAACACTTATATTTGCTTGAGCATTAGCAAAGGAGCTATACGGTAACCATTTTTAACGACTTTGGTATGTCACGGCCCGGGATCAAACCCGGGGCCTTCCGTATCGGAGCCGACACTCTACTGAGTGTGCTACCAGGGCCGGTCTATCATGCTTATATATTGATTTAGATAGAATGAATATTTAAGAGTGCTTTTTGGCACAATATAAAGTAGCTTATAATATAGGTAGTGTCCAAAATTGTCTTAACTTAGACTCAAATATGAGTTTATTCAGAAATTATGCCTCAAATCCCCAAAACAGTGGGAAAATATTGTGCAATTGATGAAGGCAAACTGTCGGATACCACCTTCAAAGTGGGGGGTGCCTTTTGCAGTTGCAGTCTAAGCTGTAACTTTGGTAATATTTACTGAGCTTCAGGCAAACATAACCATCGTTGAGACATTCACTGTTATAAAGTGTGTCATCTTAACATTTACAAGTGCAACCATTTAAGCAAAGGTCATGTGCATTGTAATTGTATTTTCACTTTAAACAAACAAATATGCAGAAGTTTATATCGCAAATCTTTCAAGATCCAAGGTTTTAGTCTTTAGGCGTAAAATTCTAGATCTCCACTCAGTACTTTTTACCAAAGGGTTTATAAACAGTTATAAGCACAAATTTTCAGCTTTATTTCTCATCATTTGCATCTATTAAAGGTTTTATCTGAGATTTGGACCAAAATATTTTTTCTCATCTAAATATGGCATTGTTACCTTAAATGATCTTGCAAAATGCTGCTCTTTGATGCCCTAAGTTGGTGTGAACAGTGAGACCTAAATCTCCATTTTTTATTACAAACAAGTATTCCCTATCTGAGTCACACTGCAGAGATCGCAATTTTTAACTATGAAAACCACATGACAACTCGCTTTCGAGATTACATTACATCATCATCCAGGTAATCTGCTCCCACATCGGTATCTATTTTTAGCAGAGATCACTATCGTGCTTATTTATAGATTTGGAATAGTTGAACTTTTAGAGTGTTTTAATCACAATCTATACTGTAGGCAGTGTACAAACCCATTCTTAACCTATACTGTGTGAGTTTAGGGATTTGGGATTTGCTGGCATTTTTGCCGATACTGTGCAGCGACATTTTTATCATTAAAGTACAAGGGTACTTATGAGGTGCCCAGGGACTGAACCCGGCCAGTCCATTATACTGACACTGACGAGTCAGGCATAATGCTGTCCCCTTAGCACTGAGCGTAAGGAGGTAAGCCACTACTACCAACTTTAAATGCTTTGGTTTGACCCGGCCGGGGCTTGAACAAACAAACAAACTCCTGATCCGCAAGCTCACGCTCTACCACCTGAGCTATTGCGGCCAGTGTGTGTGTGAGTTACAGAAATTATGCACTAATTCCCCAAAGCAGTAGTAAGGTATGAATTTGACTTGAAAACTGTTGAATACAACCTTTAATAAAAAGCAGTCTTTACAAAAGAAATTTAAAAATACTGAACCTTGGTCCACCAGGCTGGCAATATCTACTGGACTGGACCAAATTTTACTGGACCAGTATGATTTTGGCATTTTTACACAAAAGGTCGGTAAGCTAACCGTGGAGTTGGACCGGGTTCAGTAAAAGGCTGCAAAGTGTTGTTTAGTTGTGTTTAGTATATATGTTTTCATAATAATTCAGAATTTGGAATATGCTGTGGCTAAAAATTCTGGTGGACCATCGGTCCATTTGACTAATAAAAAATCATTGACCGACAGAGATTTAGGTGGACTCTGGTCATGGTCCACTGGGTGTTGTCGAAGACTGAATCAGGCTTCACGTTGAAAGATAAAACCAAAATGCAATAAAAACGAACAGAGTTTGGGCGTGGGTTAGAAACTTTTAATTCTGCAATGATGTACGTATGATGTTTAGCTTAGTTTAGTATATGTTTTTGTAATAATGTAGAAAATAATGTGGTGGAACATCGGTCCATTTTACTTATAAAATTTAATGACAGTGATTTTGGTGGACTCAGGCCACTGTCTATTGGGATTTGATGATTGTTAATATTCATTTGTCCAAACTGTGAAATGCCAAGAGACTATCTGCCTTTAAATCACATTCCCTAATATAACAAATCCAGGGTATAACTGTCAGTCAATTAAAACTGACCAGACTTAAAATTTATTTCAAATTAAACTTAAATATTGATTCACATTATCATTATTGCAATACATAGATTCAAGCTCATATTCTAGCAACCCAGGATGTATGTTATACAATTTTCAGGTGGACTCGGTATGCAATCTCAAGCATTTGATTGGTCAAATTTGAATATTTATAACTTGATCAACAATCTGAAGCGATTGGTCAAATTTAAATAACTTGATCAGCAATCTCAAGCATTTGATTGGTCAAATTTGAATCTTTAAGACTTTACCAACAATCTCAAGCATTTGATTGGTCAAATTTGAATATTTATGACTTTACCAACAATCTCAAGCATTTGATTGGTTAAATTTGAATATTTATGACTTTACCAACAATCTCAAGCATTTGATTGGTCAAATTTGAATCTTTATGACTTTACCAACAATCTCAAGCATTTGATTGGTCAAATTTGAATATTTATGACTTTACCAACAATCTCAAGTATTTGATTGGTTAAATTTGAATATTTATATCTTGACCAATAATCTCAAGTACCGTAAACTTCCTAATAAATGCCCCCTCTAATAAACGCTCCCCAACGATTTTCAGAATAAAAAATGAGCAAACTATTTAAAAACATTGCAAAATAAAACTGTCTTTACTCACATCTGTCCACATAAAGTCTTCAATAATCCGATAATCCTATGAATAACAGTGTTAACTTCACTTTTAACTAAATTAAACTTCTAAAACTGAATTTTAAATAATGCCCCCTTTTTGGAAATTGTAACGCCCTTGGGGGCATTAAACACCAAGTTTATGGTATTTGATTGGTCAAAATGTAGTTTGATTTAAATATCGACATTTATAACCTCAGGCTCTGGTAACCTTAGTAAACATCAGAAAAATTGATGGGATAAGTAAAAACAACAATTTTTTCATGGTATACATATTTCACATTTAATACATAACACTGCAGCTAGTGGTGATATGAAAACAAAAAATACAAAAACGGCAACAAAAAAATAGTAAATACTTAAACAGCAATACACAACCAGCTTTACAGTGTAATTCTGAAGAAAATAAACAACTTGGAGAGTTAGTTCATTAAAAACTAATTTTACGGAGTACATTATAAATGTACAATAACTGTCTTATGCTATATTTATTAAACTTTTAATTGCTGGAAAAGTTAATGGGTGGGGTATGTTTTATGTACATAAGGAAAACGGCGAGTCCAGCAACTAAAGTGTTGAAGGTTTATCAACAATATCGAACCATTGCTTTGGTGAAATGAGGCATAATTTTTGTATAACCCATACTGTCGTCTTAATAAATATGATTTTGGAAACTAACAGAAGTATTAGACAGAACTAATCAAGAAAAAAATCACTCCAACTTTATAAAAAAAATAGATAGTGGTCTCTGCTAAAAATAGATATCAACGTCAATCCGGATTACCTGGATTACTACATAACGAGACCTCAAAAGTAAGTGGTCACATGGTTTTCTAAGTTTAAAATAGCTAACTCTGCAGCGTGGCTCGGATATGAAATACCTGTTTGCAAAGATGAGTAGTGATTTATGCTTGACTGTTCACACAGATCTAGGAAATCAATGAACAGCATTTTGCAGGAACTTTTTATGTAGCAATCACTTATTTGGTTATTTGAGAAAAGAAATTTTGGTCCACACTCTTGGATACTACCTTTAATAAGTAACACAAAATGTAAAATATTCAGTAACATCTACATGCAACGATAACAGGACAATTTTGGAGACTGCTGCAGCAAGTACAGGTCCTGATTAGACATGTTATAGCAAGAACTGTCTCAAATCCTCATCAGTCACATTTTAGCAGGAACTGTCTCAAATCCTCATCAGTCACATTTTAGCAGGAACTGTCTCAAATCCTCATCAGTCACATTTTAGCAGGAACTGTCTCAAATCCTCATCAGTCACATTTTAGCAGGAACTGTCTCAAATCCTCATCAGTCACATTTTAGCAGGAACTGTCTCAAATCCTCATCAGTCACATTTTAGCAGGAACTGTCTCAAATCCTCATCAGTCACATTTTAGCAGGAACTGTCTCAAATCCTCATCAGTCACATTTTAGCAGGAACTGTCTCAAATCCTCATCAGTCACATTTTAGCAGGAACTGTCTCAAATCCTCATCAGTCACATTTTAGCAGGAACTGTCTCAAATCCTCATCAGTCACATTTTAGCAGGAACTGGCTGAAGTCCTGATCAGACACATTATAGCAGGAAATGGCTGATCTGGATCAAGACTTTTACTCAAACCTGATCAACATGGACGCAGCAAGTCCGAAGTTGGCACACATTTATATGTATATATATATATATATACATATAAAATTTACATATATATCATTTGCATATTATGTAAAATTTACATAAGAAATTGCAATATTTTTTTTCTTACAAACTAGTTAGTAAATTCTCACTACCTAGATAGATATGCACACAAAAAATGTTACTGTAAACATGCGTGTTGGAAATTCTGTTTTTTCATGCTTTTTTTTGTTGTTTGAAAGATTTACTGGTATTCCCGTTTTCATCAAATCAATTTTTTCAAAATGTTGAAATGTCCCCTGCCACTCCATTTGAAACGTTTCTGATATAGGACATCTATGATGTTAAGTGCATAAAACATCACTTAATATTCTCCCCCAATCAACCCAATGGTATGGCAATCAAAGTCATATATATATATACTATATGTTTTATATACTGTATAAATTTTCTATGAAATACACAATGAAATAGTAACGGTGTTGCAACATTTTCCAGATAAAAGTCAACAACAAAAATTTGAACAGCAGGAGCTCCAGCCTGAAAACATTGAATTATCATTTCTCAATATTACACCTTAGGTAGAGACTTCTATGTTAACAAGATAATATACCTAAATAAATATTAAACCAAGGGCAGTAACTCCAAAATAAGAGGAAAAACAGTAATAGTTCTTTAACTTAAGTGTAAAAGTTCATGACCCTATGTGGTTAGTGAAACTAAACTTCAGAGAGAACGAAACCGTCTGACAGGTTATTGGCTGCTAATCCAAGTTTGTCAGTGGTTCTACCTAGTCATACGTCTTCCTCCACCAGTAACTTTCTGCATATTTGACAAAAGAGACAAAGTGTATCATCTGTTTTTGTCAAACATGTTACTTTAACAGACACACATAAAAATACACAAAAACATAAAAAAATACACGTATAAATGGCTGCCTAGTTTATTGTCCCACCAACTGAACCAGTATTTAAGTTATTTGGAGACAGGGTCCACTTGAAGCAGATATAGTGCTGCCTTCACAGTGTATAGCATGCCGTGAACACTTGGCATGATACCATACCCAGTCACATTATCCTGACAACAGGCCAACCAGTTATGGAACTATGCTTATATTTGCTTGAGCATTAGCAAGGTAGATATATCACTACCATTTTTTAAGGACTTTGGTACCTCGAAACCCAGGATCGAACCCAGGTCCTCCTGTACCTGTACCTCTACCGATTGTGCTACCAGGTCCGGTTGGCTGCCTAATAAGGTATAAACTTAAAGTGCATACCGGTATATGTAAATAAGAACACATGTGACAAATAATATACCTTTTTATGCTGTAAACAAACATGTGCATGTAAGTAACTAAAAACTAGATTGACCAAGAAAATGATAATAACTGCAAAGAATGTAAAATTTTCTGCTTAATATAAAGAATGGATAATATAGCAACAAAAAAATAGCTTAAAATTATTGTCTGACGCTTATTGGTAAGGTTAGGAAAAGTGCATAAATTGTTAATGGTAAATAAATAGCAAAAGTTTTAGTGATACTAGTAAGGTTAATGTCATCGGTAAGATAGGGGGCGCTTGTTGTCGAGCGGTTAAAGTCACGTCTTGTCACTCCAAAGCCCTTTACAGCAATTACAAGTCCTTGTTACGATGAAATTTCATGTTGTTACGTTTTCCAGCTTACCCCCAGTGCGCCGAAGGTTCTACCCAGAAAGAAGTCTGTGGGTCTTCATCCACCAATAATTAGAAGGACGTTTCAAATTTGACTATAACTGTATCGCGATGTAACAAAATTATTATATATATATATATATATTTTCCTTTCAATGGAGGTCGATAGTACGTTTGTCAACCGAAGCACAAACCAAGGTGAACATTGCAACATGAAGGGTTGACACAATACTGCTTGAAAATAATGCATACTAATGCATACAGACTACACCTAACATGTATTTAATACTGATACCACTAGATAAGTTTTTGTCAAGTTTGCATATATCAATTAAATTTGCCATATTTTGATTCTATCATTTGATAACATCTGACTTAATGCAGGCTTGTAACACTATTATTTCATAATTTCTCAGTAGTACTTATTGACTTTAAAAAAGGCTACAGTTTTATTTTAAGATATGCGTAATGTCAAGTATATGACAATATAGTGCGTTTTCTTTATTTCTGAGGGCAAGATTGAAGGAGAGCCATGATGTCACTTAACCGCTCGCCTGAGGAGACAGGCTTTAAGTTAAGGCTTTAAGAGTTATTCACTTTAGAAATCTTTGGTGAAGATTGGACCATTAGTGCGGCCACTGAGCTGACATGCTCAGGTGAGCTAAAAAAAAAAGCTGATTGCAGGATCAATGGGAATTTAACATGTAAACATCATCTTAGGTAAAATAAAACTGATTATTGATTATATTCATTCCAAGATGTATATCTGTGTCACATCATGAATATCAGTGCCATATTATTCCAATATTCAACAGGCTGTTTTTTGTTCCTGCAGTTAGCCTATTATGAAAAACCTACCCAAAGGGGAGATAATACAATGCAGGGGACATGTCAGAGTAATGTTCCTTGATCAGAGTGACATGTTCTTCTCTAGAGATTGGTAACCTCACACAAAAAATTGAATTTTATTTACAATTAATTATCCAATTTATTACAATTCTAGTAAGAAAAAAATCTAAATCGTGTTATTACATACACAATACTGAAGTGTGATTATATTTATTATACAATAATTATACAATGATTTTTAGCTGTTCAAATTATGAGGTATATACACAATTTCATATATTTCTATCAACATTATTACACAATTATCATACATATATGATAATCACAATACTTTAGTTAGTATACAATCTTAACAATAATATGTAACTATAGCATACTGAAATATTTTACACATAATTTTACAAATTTTGTACAAATTTTAAAACAAATATTCTTCAAAAATAACACAAAGAATTAAAAAGAAATAATAATAAAAAGTACATTACATGTACTCAAGAAAGAACATTCATCTTTATTTTAACTGTCAACATCGATTACAATTTTCTGGTTGCTATTTTAACCACACAGAAATGTAAATACCTGAATGCATGGTTGTTTGTTACCATAGTAACAAATCTTAATAAAATGTTAATATCAGATGTTGTTATTTTTAAAATGTTGATACAAGATAGATTGCATTTACATAATTACATAAAGTCAATACATAGTGCCGCCCGGCTACCCTTGGTGAAGGAAGACTTCAGACAACAAACATTAAGTTTTAGATGCAACAGAGACCTGAAACCATAATTATGTTAATTTTATTTGCTTGGGGAACTTGGGGAACATATGGGTCTCAGAATCTGATCGATTCAGGGTTTTGCGAACCCCACACTTGACCTGAGATGCAAATCCTCTGGCAAAACTATTGTACACATTGCACCAGATAGGTACACCTAGAGCACTGGTTTCACCTAGGAAACCAGTTACCCAACTGTAAATATGGGCTTTGATGTAATTTTTATTATCCTTCAAAATATACTGCCACAGAGCCATGTGTTATTCCAACTTTAAAGTACAGTAATGGGACTTCCATCCAAATGATTTACCCCAAATGGTATGGCTTTGTTTTTAGTTTAAACCTATTTATTTATTGTCGATTGGGAAACAAGTTCTTTTAACTTATATTAATCCCTCTCGACTGTCCACTTCCTGGGTAGAACCAGTACTCAGGTACTGAATACCTGGAGCAATGTGCAGTAAATAGTCTTGCTCAAGGACTAACATCACGTGGTCAGTTTCGGGATTCGAACCCGGGACCCTCCAATCTGGAGTCCAATGTCTTAACCACGGGACCACTGCATTTTCTGTTTAAACATGGGCTAGTATCAGCATCCTTAGTAGTATACAAGTTGTCTGTAGTCTGGATTGCTAGGGGCCGTATATAGGTGTCACTAAATTGCAATTTAATTGATATTCTTTTATCATAATTATTAAGGAAAGTATTTTGACATTGATCAATGGGAGCTGTGTATTAACAGTAAAGAGGCATTTAATTGCATTTAATTATTCTTTAATGTGGATAATTATAACAATTATGATAATTATTATTATTTTGACACTGGTCATACATTCTACGCTGAATGTTTGTTTTGTTTTTGAGATTCATCGCAACGACCAATTATGATCATTATAGCGACGTTTTGGTGGAAGAAGACCCTGAAGAAGAAGTAGAACCATCGGCACATCGCAAGTCAGCTGGAAGACCTTCCCACATTATTTTCTTGCCCTGAACGGGACTCGAACCCATGCGGTAGGAGGAGAAGCAGTCAGAGAAGTTACAAATCGGCGACTCTATCACTATGCCACAGGCGCACCTCTACACTGAATACAATTGCTGTCAGATTCAAACTGTCATGCCGATACAACTATGCATGCCAATTTTGTCAGATCTGTAACTTCATCATACTGTATGTACACAAAGTCAATAGGTACATAGACAACTGTCAATTATAACAAAGTCATAACAATTTACAGGTTTAAATTATGGCAAATATTATTAACATGTGATAATTATGGTTAAAAATATTTTATTTATAATTCTTTTTATAAATCGCTTCTTTCTTTCAAAGTTACTAAAACAAATTTACATCAAAAATAACTTTAGAACTTGATTAAAGTTGATTGAACAAAACCATGGAGCTAATCACATCACTGACGTTTGTTACATGTCAAGCTGAGTTTGGTCCATACAAAATACATACCTTAACAAAAACATATCAACCCATAAGATAATTCAAAACAGAATTTTCAGATGAACATATATCATTTATGCTATTTAACACATTAATCATGCTAATTTACAAATTAATCCTGCCAATTTATACATTGATCATTCTAATTTACACATTAATCATTCAAAATACAAATTAATCATGTCAATGTACACATTAATCACATCAGCTGAAATAAAGTCTATTTGAAACACTGATGATTCACTAATGACTCACAAAGTCTATCAGTGTCATACGAGACTTCCTTTGAGCATATTTCACATAAAAACACATTCTTCTGGGACACGATGCTTTTATCAGCATTTGCTGTTTCATGTTGTGTGCTATCACACGAGAGATTAATCTGTGTCAGGTCTACACCCTCACTCAGTAAGCACTCCGCTGATTTACCAGAAAGTCTATTTTTAGCGGGCGATTCCGGCTCTTTCGCATCAGTATGTGCTTTCACATGTTGATAAAGAACCGTGGAATTGTTAAATGTTTCTCGACACAAACAGCACATGTAATGTTTGGCTGCTTTAACTTGAGGTTTACTTGTAGAAGCGGCGGAAACAGATCCTGATTTTTCATCTTGTGTTTCCGACGGACTCACAATCTCCCCTCTTCCCTCTCTCTGCTCCTGATCATGCCACCACATGTGCTTTGTCAGTTTCATAACCTTGAAAAATGATTTATGACAAACAGCACACCCAAACAACTTCTTTGGTCGCCCTATTTTTTTCTTAGGTTGTTTCAGCACGCCTGTAATTGCACACTCTGTTCGGTGTTTGGACAAAGCAGAGTTGCCAAGGAAGATACCACCACAGTCGACACATCTAAGGCACTGTTCTTGGTGCTGTTGAATCAAATGTTGCCTTAAAGTGTTTACTGAGCTGCATTTCACAGGACACAGTTTACACTGTATTTGTCTTAACACCTGTCCCTGTGCATCAAACAATACTCCCAAGCCACTTGCCGTCGACTCTTCACTCACTTTACTCCCAGAACTCACCAGTATTCTTCCGCTATCAGCAAATCCGCCACTCATCATATTTATATCATCGCTCTTCTTTGCATCCACGTAGCCAATGGTAACTCCGGCACCAGCTGTCATTCCCTCTACCACCCCTCCCATCAATCCGTCACCGCCATCTGGCTCAGTACCACTTCTCACAATCCCCTTACATTTCCTCTGATGGATTTGCAGGGCTTGTTTCGTCCGGAACTTCAACTTACACCCCTCTCTGCTGCAGGAGAATTTCTTCACTTTCGAATGAACTCTCATGTGCCATCTCAGCGCCGCCTGGAGGTCAAAAGTTTTCCCGCAGATCAGGCAATCGAACAGTTTTGGTCGCTTCAGATTGTCAACGACATGTTGATAATAGGAGGTGCTTGTCCGATTTCGAGGAATCATGTGCCGCATGACTTTATGTTGTTTAAGCTGATATGGTGTCTTGAAATGTTGATGGCACTGGCTGCAGCTGATAGATCCTGACCCAGCCATATTCCCTGGGAGAGAACATTCCTTATCGTCAGCTCTTCCACTCGGAAGTGGCTCCACTCTTTCAATTACAGCCTCTATTTTCTTCTTCTCCCCACTTTTTTCTGTCGACACTTTCTTCGATATTACTGCATCCTTATTCAGAGCATGGTAATCATCGATTGTACCATCAGAGGAACGTTTATTTTCTTTCTCTGATATTTGCAGCTGGGCTGTGGACGGTGGAGACTTTTGCTGTCGCTGTTGAGTTGTTTGCCGTGTCTTTGGCGAAGTTTTCTTGCCCTTCCCTTTACCCTTTTCCGCATCACTGCTACTGGCCGACTTGTTCAAACATGATGGCAGATGCTGGGAATGCGAACTCTGATTTGGGAACACCAGGCAGCAGTCATGGCAGAACGTTAAATCTAATGTAGCAGTAGCATTACCAGGATGTTGTTGCTCCATATGAGAGAGTAGTGCTTGTGGTAGTTTGTAAGCAACAGATCTATCTTGGCATGCTCCACAGTGATACACAAGACTCCGATAATGCTCTTTCTCAATATGAGCAAACAGCAACTGCTTGCTCCTGAAAGCACATGCACAAACTGTACACTTGTGCATGAGGAAAGTTTCTGAGGTCTTCTCTTTTATTCGGCTGGTAAATGGGTCGTCTGGATGAAGGAAACGGATGTGGTTCAAAAATGCTTTCAATGAGACAAAACCTACCAGACATTTCTCACACTGAAGACTGATGTTCTTGGACTTTGTAAAGTGCGGATGATTTAGTATGTGTGTTCTCATATCCACATCGCTTTTACAGCGATACTTACAGATATTACATTCCAGCGGATGCTCAACCATCCTGTGTAGCTCAATGTCATTACTGTTGCTGAAGACATCATTACAGGAAATACAGCTGAAGACATGTCCTGGGTGGGACTGCTCAACGTGGATTAGAAACTCAGCCTCAAACTGGAAGACAAGACGACACAGTGGACAGGAGAAATAAGACCCTGAACGTATTGGAGTCTCGAGCGATGTAACACATTTGTGCGTGTTAAACAACTTCGCGGAGCTGAATGTTTTCTTACATCTGTTACAAGGGAAGACTTTCATTTCAACATTTTTGCCTGATCCCCCAGCAGATGCTGCTGATAAGCAACCAGATGTTGTAAGGCTTGTGGATAATGTCACAGACTGAGTCACAGAGGTTGTCCCTGAATTTCCACTGCCAGGATGTTTTTGGATGTTGCAGATATGGTTGCTCATCAACTCCAATGAGTCTAGCTTCACATTACAAACGTTACACACAAGCTTGAGGCAAACAGATTGGGTGGGATTGGTGGAAGAGGAGAGAGATGTGAGATTAGAACCTGGAAGGCTAGCTGTTTGACTGAGTGTTGAGAACGCACCAGAAATAGATGGTGTTGGAGTTGGAGAAGTGTTTGGAGCAAACACCAGGTTGAATGTTGGCTTTTGTCCTGTTGTTAACACTGGTGTGCCAGTTGCAACGCTGCCTAAGGTCAAAGCAGTATTAGCAACAGCCTTGGTCATAGTAGTAGCTGGGAAAGTCGTTGCTGTAGATGAAGTAAAAGTGGTGCTGGGATTCTGTTGATTTTGTGGCTGAATAAACCGAGTAAGCATCAGATTGACCATGTTTTGGGGTATGCTTGAGGATGCTGTGTTGGATGTATTGGTGGATGTTATGCCTTGAGTTCCAATATTTGTAGATGAAGCCAAGACAGACACTGGATTACTGCTGGGAAGGATCGAGTTATCCATGTGGGAACTCAGCACGGTCAGAAGTGGCTGTGATTGGTTCAGGAGAGAAGACTGCTGGTCAACACCAGGGAAAGACTTAGCAAGTGATGGTGATTGGATCAGGAAATTCTGCAGTGGGTAAAGCGCATTAGCACCTTGAGAAATGTTTGAAATCATTGGTTGTTGGTTTTGTTGTGAATCCATACCAGAATTCCCAGCTAGCTGCATGGTTACACCTTTCTGTAAAGGATTTCGCAAATCTCCTGGTTTTACTAAGAGTATCTGCTGCTGGTTTAGCCCAGTCTGGATTCCACTTGCGGAAGTGTTCAGCATTCTCAGTTGCTGGAGCTGTGCTGGCGTTAAGGATAGAGAACCAGTCTGATCTATCTGTCCAGTGGAACCTGGCTGACCAAACTGATTCAACAAGATCACATGAGCTCCACTATTCCCTACCAGTGAGTGACCAATACTTGTTATTATTCCTGCAGGTTGGTTGCTGCTAGTTAGTGAGGTTATGCCAGCTGGCGATCCATGAATCAGTGAAGATCCAACTTGACTGGTGTGTAGTGAACTCAACGATGTGGCGATCACCGTTGCAGGAGACGCCATGGATGGTAAACTGGAGATTAAATTAGTCACCTGCGATGAAATGGCTGAACCTGAATCAGAAGTAGAACCGGTAAGCTTCGTAACATCCGACGTGGCAATGGTTGAAGTCTGAGCCAACTCTGGTTTCACTGTTTCCACTGTCATGGCTGTAGTTCTAAGTCTCTTTACAGTGTCAGAATCCTGGCGAGGTTTTCCACTGGCAGAATCTGACTTGACCTGACCTTTAACACCAGCTTTGAGAGCACTTGTACCATGAGAGGTTTTCTCTGTGGTTGACATCTTGCCTGATTTTCCATCGCCTGATGTTATGACAACTCTCTGACCTTGAGCCGTGGAGTCTAAAAGTGATGTTACAGCGCCCCCTGTTGGAGATGAAGCTGACGATAAACCAGACGGTGGGATGACCACATTAAGACAGTGTGATCCAGAGGCAGCCAAAGCTGACTGCAGCTCGGGTGACAAGTTCAGAGCTTGCATTAGGTTTCTATTATCAGAGTTGTCCGACCTCATCAAGACAAATGGCACCGAACCTTTTGATGTCTCCTGACCACTTGAAGAGTTGAGAAAAAACATGGGTAAGTTGACCACATCTTTCATTTTATCATCCGGCTTACTTGCAGTTCCATCCTTGATGCTTGCTTCTGATGATTTGATGTACGTTGTGACGAAATTGGATTTTGTCGGCTGCTGTGGTCCTTTTGATGGAGTTGATGTGCTGATTTTTCTTTTCTGAGAAGATGTATCAATGCCATGCTGTGCCAGCTGATGTTTTGAGGCATAACTGACGGCGTATTTTGGAGCAGAGTTCAGAGCCGCTGCAAGGATGCTAGTCTTTTTTGTATCTCCCTCTGTATTTGATAGCTGCACCATCCCTTTACAGACAGAACTGCTTAAAACAGTACCCACTTCACCATATTCCACTTCTTCATCATTTCTTCGCTTCTCCATGATCACACCATTATCATCATCTGGAAATTCCTCCAATTTTCTCTTCAGTCTTTTCTTCACATTTAAACTTCCATCCTTTCTAGGCTGTAAATGCTTTCCAACATGCTCTTTGAGATGATAAACTGACGAGAAAGAGAGGTTACACAAATTACACACAAACATCTTGACATCATCTTTAGTACCACTATCAGTGGCTGTAGTTGGTTTCCGTTGTAAATGAGCTTGCATATGATCATGCAGATCCCTATCTGCCACCATGCCCTTGCATATCATACAGACACGGTTTCTATCCTTGTCTGAGGCTTTCTCATGATTGTCCAAATGTTCTTGAATCTCATCAAGCCTCAACTTGTCATTACAGATTCCACAGTACACAGTACCTGCCTTCTCATTAGTTTTCTCTGATTTAACTATGTCATCTTCAGCAGACTTCTGTCGGATCTTTGAAAAGTTTGGCATGTTTGCCTGGACTTTCTCAACATCTGACATCAGATCTTCTAGTTTCGGTGTTTTTGTCCCAATGCAACCATCTATATCATCATTTTTTTCAGCTCGTGCATCACCAGTATCATCAGGGGTATCTTCAGCAATCAGATCTTCAATCTTCATTTCTGAATCCATGTTTGTTTCAACACTTTTTCCATGTCCTTTTAATACAACCACAGTCTTTGCAGCAACTGATTTTTTCTTTTGTTTACTTGTGCCAGACAAACCTACACTACTACTATCATCGTTTTTTGGATCTGTCCCTTTTACACCTGATTGGACACTTAATTCCTCACTTGTACTTGCTTCTAGTAGCTCAAAAGAGCTTTTATCTTGGCCTAGTAGAGAAGTGTTTTTTCTTATCTCTCTCTTCTCAATCAGCACTTTTTCTTCCTTATCACCAACTGACATCATATTACCATCTTTAGTGACCTCTTCTGTCATATCAGCTGTTTTACTGCCCTTCGTATTTTTCTTCAAAGCACTGCCCAATGCTGCGTGTACACCTGTGGTTCCCTCACTTTCGTCACCACTCTCCTCCTCCTCTTCATCTTCCTCATCCGCTACATACTCCTCCCTATCGACATCATGAACGCTGTCAGAATCTGCAAGTTCCACCACAAAATAATCACTCTCGTCATCGTCAGTAGAATCTTTAACTTCTATCGATATAGGGAATCCAGCTTCTTGTTTACTTGAATACTTGTGATCCAGTCGTTGACTGCCTTGTTCTTCTTCTGCAACATCCTGTTGAGCCATCAGCATTTTGTTCATTCCAATCATTTTCCTCACCGTCTTCTTCTTACTCCATGGGAAGAGAATTTCTTCATCTTTCACATACATTACGCCACCGCCTGGTTTGTAAACAGTCTTCAATTTAACGTCTTTGTGAACATTCAAATGCACTTTTATGCCAAATTCCGAACTGAATCCTAGCTTGCAGATCCCACAATCGAACATTGATCGCGTGTATGAGGCGACGTGGGATCGTGAATGCACCATGAAGTCATGCTTGGTGTCGAACAGTTTTGTGCACTTCAGGCAAAGGTATGGAGGCTTATGAGTGATCACATGTTTACCCAGCAGGTCAGGGTCATCAAATTTCTTCAGACACAGACCACATTTATAAGCCTTCAACTTGCTTTCACTACCTGCCTTCCCTTCAAAATCTTTCTCCTCCTCGTCCTCTCCTCCCTCCATGCTGCTGTCCTCGTTCTTCACTTTAGCAACATCTTCAATAACTTGATCTAAGTGTTCACCAATTCCTTCAGTCTTTATGACCTCTGTACCAACAGAAACTTTAGCTTTCCTGCCACCCTTTTTACCCTTGGGTTTTTTCTCCACCTTATCTTTCTCAATCTTTTCCTTATCTGTTTCTTCTACCTGTTCATCTGACTCAATTTCAGCATCTTCTGATGCTGCGGTCTTCAATGACATCAGAATCTGCGCATGCACTAAATCCTCCATTGAGTGCTGCTTTTCCGCGTTCATTTTTTGCAGTCTCTCCTCTTCTTCCTCCTTCTTCCGTGAATGTAGTGACATCTGTCGCTTTGTCCGCGGCTTACCTGCAATACCATAATTCCCAAATTTCACGGTATAATCTATCTCTAGCGATCCTCCGCGTTTACGCTTCACTGGTGTCTTGAAGCCGACTTGCTTTTGCTGTTTTTGTTGTTTTCTCGCTGTGTTGATAGAAAGGTCAAGAGCTGTTTCTTCTTTGACGGGGTTTTTTGGTTGAATAGTGAGGTCAAGCGCATTGTCAGTGTACATCTCTTGACTCGTCATATCGTTGGAGGCGGTCATGTCAACCACGACACCATCTTCTATCACTTCACCACCATCTCCTGTCTGAAATGAGAAAGGAAAAGAATTTTTTTTCAAAGTTGAAGAATAAAGAATATATTTATTTTTCTTTAAATAACTGGTTTCTAAAGTGGAAAAAAAAGAAAAAAAGCAGTTACTTTAAGATATATACTATTCCAAATATATTTCTGGTGGATTATTTGCGGTATATGACAAAAATGTTTGCTTAAATGAAGCTTGTGTCAATTAGGTTGCAAAACAAGTCAAATATTTGAAAGAAAATAAATATACTAATGAAACTAAAAACACCAAAAATGAGTTGCAAATTAAAAAAAACACAACTCATAAATGTGTTGAATATTTTCATAAGAAAAAGAAAAGCTAAATGAAATGAGATGTCAATAAGAACTCTGCAAATAAAGCAAAGTTTTGGTCTGTTCTTGGTCATAATCAACAGAGGACATGTTAGTAAATTATGAAAAGAGTTGCCCGAGGCCAAGCAGTTAGAGAAGCTGCCTCTTAAGCCTCAAACTAGAGGGTTGAAGTCCCGGGTGGGGTGAGAACTTTCAAGTGGGGAGGTTTTCGAGCAAACCTGCAGGGCAACAGTGGTTCTACCCAGACTTAAGCTGGCGTCTTCCTCTACCAATAATGACGACAACTTATAATTCCATTGTGACAGTAGCAGAAAAGAAATAAAAGAAAGAGGCGGTACCTGTTGTTTGTTCATGCCACTAAGCACCTCCTTCTCCAAGTCTGCAATCTCCTTCTGCAGCCGCTGATTGGTCGATGCTAGCTCCTCCCCCTTGATTGGCGGATACAGTTCTCGCGACAACAGCTTGTCCTGGTGCAGGATGAGGAAGTGCTGGAACAGTTCCACCTTGGATGGGAACACCTTTTCACACCAACCACATAGATACACAACTGGAAGTAGAACACAACGTTTAAAAGTAAATGTTGTTAAAGAGATTCGTAAAATATATATGCCCCACTCCACTGACCCTAAAACTAAAATCCTATCACATTCAATATTGCTATGATTCTGACCTTTGTGCCAGTGATGCAAAATCAAGAGGGGGTGCTAACTTCAGATGACTTATGTCCATACCAGGTTCATGCATTTATTAGATATCAGAAACAAAAAAATTGTGTTCATGGCCACTGTGACCTTGACCTTTGTGCCATTGAACTCAAAACTAATAGGGATCACCAATTCATCATGACCAATGTCCCTAAAAAATTTCAGGACAGTGGTCTTATCCACTGTTCAGATTTTGATTGGAAACATAGTGGTCTATGTCTGATGGACCAACTGACAGACCGACATCAATATGCCCCCTCTCCTTTTTGTTTTATATAACGTCAAGAATAAAGTTGCCACTGTACCCCTGCAGTTACACACCATAAGTGCAGCTGTTCCTTGCTAAGTTATGGTTTAGAGTGGTGGACACATTTTTCAGGCTCTTACCATCAGGGGAAGTGTTCTATTAAATGCAAAATCTTATAATTGACAACATAAGAAAAAGCACTGATCCCTTTAAAAGATGGACTAAACGAGGGGTAAAGCTTTACACTGAACTCAAGTTAAAATGAAGAATTCTTGCTGAATAATGTAAAAGATCTTATCAACATTTTTTTCATTCACACACTTGGGCTTGTGTTAAATCCTTTATTTTACCCCAAACCCTTTATACATGATACTCTTGTTCTGTTTTGTTTTTTAAAAACATCGCAGTGACCAGTTATGAACATTATATCGACGTCCAGCCATTTTGGGATGGGATGGGATTTGCCAGCATTTTTGCCGATACTGTGAGCGACATTTCTATCATTATAGCACAGGGGCACTTATGAGGTGCCCAAGGACTGAACCCGGCTGGTCCATTATACTGACACCGACGAGTCAGGCGTAATGCTGTCCCCTTAGCCTGAGCGTAAGGAGGGAAGCCACTACTACCAAATTTAAAGTCTTTGGTTTGACCCGGCCGGGGTTTGAACCCACGACCTCTCTATCCGCAAGCCGACGTTCTCCTACCTGAGCTATTGCGGCTGGTCCAGCCATTTTGGTGGAGGAAGACCCAGACAGATGTTTGGGTAGAACCACCAGTGCACCGAAGGTCAACTGGAAGACCTTCACACATTAAGGCCTTCAACCCCACACAGTGAAAGGTTAAAAAGTTAGGGTGTTGTCGACTCTACCACTAGGCCACTGTCTATAGTTTTGTACCATTTAACTCATTGTACCCTAATGACGCATTAAAGCGGCACGAAAAACAGCCTCCTCATGCCGGGAGACGACTTATCGCGTCGCATTTTACCTGTGTCTGGCGCCGAGCGACGCATTAAGGCGGCCCTGAAAATGTCTCGGCTACTGCCGAACGCCGCGTTAATGCGTCCATCATATTTGCTGGTTAAAACTCATGTTTTCAATCACTTTCGAGTCTCGGCCAATCAAGTACATCACAGTATCGTAAATGCTAATGTCATCGTAATCTAAATCTAGCGGCTAAAATCCTTTTTTGTTTTTTCATTTATTGTATCGAGCAACAGAAAAATCGGCGACATTTTCTCTGATTGAAGTGATTCACATCTAATTTGAAACATTTCTCGGCTGAAATACGATCGTAAAAGCAGTTTTCAAATGATTAATTTATACTTCGATCTCAGCCAATCAGAAACCTTGTTATATAATATATTGGAATTTCATGTAACCCGGATGTAAACACAATGAATTAATTATGTCGAGACAAAGAAAAACGGCGATGTGCCTTACTGTTAGCTTTAAAATTCCTACTTATACGCATATGTATCGGCGGATATGTGGAATAACCTACGTCAGATCCAATAATTATATGATAATTGCAGATATCAATAGATAAAAGACACAATCTAACTCTTGGAAATCGCCGAAGTTTTCTATCAAATATGAAGTTTAAGAGTGTTATTTTCTCAAACTACCGGTAAATCGCAACTTTAAATCAAAGATGGCCGACTGTTTTAAATTTACTCATTATATAAAATATTATATAAAGCAGTGTTATTTACGTTATAAACATAAAAAAACTTGATGAGGTCAATATTCTTCCCTTTAATAATTTGAACTGTGTTAATTTTGATATTGTCAATCTTACATGTTCTTCAGATTTCACTCTTTTCTGAAGTATTTCTTCTCATATCGTGTTAAAAATTACATGGTTGTGTAAAGCACTTTCTGTGCTTCAAGTATGTGAAAATATCCCTTTAGAGTACTTCCAAAATGACATGTTTATTGTGTCTTGTATACACCCACCCCCAATATCTTCCACTGACCGGTAATCCACACCAGATGTGTCTCGGCATGAGGGGCAGATAAGACCCCCACAAGGTGTAGGGCATAACTGGAGAAATGCCTCTCGGGTACAACTGGTCAATTAGCTGTAGGGCACAATGAGTTAAACGTATTCAATGAACACCAATCATTAAAAACCGAAATGGAATTATGAGATATATGGCTACATCATATCACTCTGTTTATCTGATGGCCTACACTCCTATTTTTACAGGAAACAATTAGGGCAATAATATCAACAACCACGTTTTAGTAGACCTAGAATCCCACACACCAATCAGGATGATTTTTTTTCTTTGGCAAACCATTTTGCAGGACCTTTTAGGTAACAAAGACTTACTCGGTTGTTTGAGAAAAAAAAAAAACTGATCCAAATTGTCTGATACCACCTTTGAACAGATTGCGCTACCAGGTCTGGGCACTAAGAAGATGTACAAAAATCAAACTACTTACACCTAACACCACAGATGTCCTGCTGCGTTGAACCTTTCACCTCCAGTTTCATACGTGACACCTCGCCCAGATGTGTCAGCTGCTCTACGGACACCTGCTTCAAACTGATGGCAGCATTTCCTGCTGAAACGCGGCAATAATTTCAAATATTATATGTTGTTTACATTAATCTTTCTTAATTAAGAATGATATCATCTTGTCCATATAATGTTATGCTAACCTGCACTACAGTCTGATGTTAATGATATACAGCCCAAATAATATTATTACTTAGAATAGCTGTTATTCCTTCTTTTTAAATATAAAGGGGTGAACTTCAAAGTACATATTTCTTAAGGGTAGATTTTTGGCATATATGTTGTATTGCCCCTATTGTCTATAAATAAATGGGCTTGTTTCCACTTTTGTCTACAAACAAACTGGTTTGTTCCCTCCCACTGTCTATAAACAAACTGGTTTGTTCCCTCCCACTATCGGCAAACAAACTGGTTTGTTTCCTCCCACTGTCTATAAACAAACTGGTTTGTTCCCTCCCACTGTCTATAAACAAACTGGTTTGTTCCCTCCCACTGTCTATAAACAAACTGGTTTGTTCCCTCTCACTGTCTGCAAACAAACTGGTTTGTTCCCTCTCACTGTCTATAAACAAACTGATTTGTTCCCTCCCACTGTCTATAAACAAACTGGTTTGTTCCCTCCCACTATCTATAAACAAACTGGTTTGTTCCCTCCCACTGTCTATAAACAAACTGGTTTGTTCCCTACCACTGTCTATAAACAAACTGGTTTGTTCCCTCTCACTGTCTATAAACAAACTGGTTTGTTCCCTCCCACTGTCTATAAACAAACTGGTTTGTTACCTCCCACTGTCTATAAACAAACTGGTTTGTTACCTCCCACTGTCTATAAACAAACTGGTTTGTTCCCTACCACTGTCTATAAACAAACTGGTTTGTTCCCTCCCACTATCTATAAACAAACTGGTTTGTTCTCTCCCACTGTCTATAAACAAACTGGTTTGTTCCCTACCACTGTCTATAAACAAACTGGTTTGTTCCCTCTCACTGTCTATAAACAAACTGGTTTGTTACCTCCCACTGTCTATAAACAAACTGGTTTGTTCCCTACCACTGTCTATAAACAAACTGGTTTGTTCCCTCCCACTATCTATAAACAAACTGGTTTGTTCCCTACCACTGTCTATAAACAAACTGGTTTGTTCCCTTCCACTATCTATAAACAAACTGGTTTGTTCTCTCCCACTGTCTATAAACAAACTGGTTTGTTCCCTACCACTGTCTATAAACAAACTGGTTTGTTCCCTCTCACTGTCTATAAACAAACTGGTTTGTTCCCTCCCACTGTCTATAAACAAACTGTTTTGTTACCTCCCACTGTCTATAAACAAACTGGTTTGTTCCCTCCCACTGTCTATAAACAAACTAGTTTGTTCCCTCCCACTGTCTATAAACAAACATGGTTTGTTCCCTCCCACTGTCTATAAACAAACATGGTTTGTTCCCTCCCACTATCTATAAACAAACTGGTTTGTTCTCTCCCACTGTCTATAAACTGGTTTGTTCCCTCCCACTGTCTATAAACAAACTGGTTTGTTCCCTCCCACTGTCTATAAACAAACTGGTTTGTTCCCTCCCACTGTCTATAAACTGGTTTGTTCCCTCCCACTGTCTATAAACAAACTGGTTTGTTCCCTCCCACTGTCTATAAACAAACTGGTTTGTTCCCTCCCACTGTCTGCAAACAAACTGGTTTGTTCCCTCCCACTGTCAATAAACAAACTGGTTTGTTCCCTACCACTGTCTATAAACAAACTGGTTTGTTCCCTCCCACTGTCTATAAACAAACTAGTTTGTTCCCACCCACTGTCTGCAAACAAACTGGTTTGTTCCCTACCACTGTCTATAAACAAACTAGTTTGTTCCCTCCCACTGTCTATAAACAAACTGGTTTGTTTCCTACCACTGTCTATAAACAAACTGGTTTGTTCCCTCCCACTGTCTATAAACAAACTGGTTTGTTTCAACTGGTTTGCTCCCTCCCACTGTCTATAAACAAACTAGTTTGTTCCCTCCCACTGTCTATAAACAAACTGGTTTGTTCCCTACCACTGTCTATAAACAAACTGGTTTGTTCCCTCCCACTGTCTATAAACAAACTAGTTTGTTCCCACCCACTGTCTATAAACAAACTGGTTTGTTCCCTACCACTGTCTATAAACAAACTAGTTTGTTCCCTCCCACTGTCTATAAACAAACTGGTTTGTTCCCTACCACTGTCTATAAACAAACTGGTTTGTTCCCTCCCACTGTCTATAAACAAACTAGTTTGTTCCCTCCCACTGTCTATAAACAAACTGGTTTGTTCCCTACCACTGTCTGCAAACATGGTTTGTTACCTCCCACTGTCTATAAACAAACTAGTTTGTTCCCTCCCACTGTCTATAAACAAACTGGTTTGTTCCCTCCCACTGTCTATAAACAAACTAGTTTGTCCCTCCCACTGTCTATAAACAAACTAGTTTGTTCCCTACCACTGTCTATAAACAAACTGGTTTGTTCCCTCCCACTGTCTATAAACAAACTAGTTTGTTCCCTCCCACTGTCTATAAACAAACGGGTTTGTTCCCTCCCACTATCTATAAACAAACTGGTTTGTTCCCTACCACTGTCTGCAAACATGGTTTGTTACCTCCCACTGTCTATAAACAAACTGGTTTGTTCCCTACCACTGTCTGCAAACATGGTTTGTTCCCTCCCACTGTCTATAAACAAACTAGTCTGTTCCCTACCACTGTCTATAAACAAACTGGTTTGTTCCCTACCACTGTCTGCAAACATGGTTTGTTACGTCCCACTGTCTATAAACAAACTGGTTTGTTCCCTCTCACTGTCTATAAACAAACTGGTTTGTTCCCTCCCACTGTCTATAAACAAACTGGTTTGTTCCCTCCCACTGTCTGCAAACAAACTGGTTTGTTCCCTACCACTGTCTATAAACAAACTGGTTTGTTCCCTCCCACTATCTATAAACAAACTGGTTTGTTCCCTCCCACTGTCTATAAACAAACTGGTTTGTTCCCTCCCACTGTCTATAAACAAACTGGTTTGTTCCCTCCTACTGTCTATAAACAAACTGGTTTGTTCCCTCCCACTGTCTATAAACAAACTGGTTTGTTCCCTCCCACTGTCTGCAAACAAACTGGTTTGTTCCCTCCCACTGTCTATAAACAAACTGGTTTGTTCCCTCCTACTGTCTGCAAACAAACTGGTTTGTTCCCTCTCACTGTCTATAAACAAACTGGTTTGTTCCCTCCCACTGTCTATAAACATGGTTTGTTCCCTCCCACTGTCTATAAACAAACTGGTTTGTTCCCTCCCACTATCTATAAACAAACTGGTTTGTTCCCTCCCACTATCTACAAACAAACTGGTTTGTTCCCTCCCACTGTCTGCAAACAAACTGGTTTGTTCCCTCCCACTGTCTATAAACATGGTTTGTTCCCTCCCACTGTCTATAAAGAAACTGGTTTGTTCCCTCCCAATGTCTATAAACAAACTGGTTTGTTCCCTCTCACTGTCTATAAACAAACTGGTTTGTTCCCTCCCACTGTCTATAAACAAACTGGTTTGTTCCCTCCCACTGTCTATAAACAAACTGGTTTGTTCCCTCCCACTGTCTATAAACAAACTGGTTTGTTCCCTCCTACTGTCTATAAACAAACTAGTTTGTTCCCTCCCACTGTCTATAAACAAACTGGTTTGTTCCCTCCCACTGTCTATAAACAAACTGGTTTGTTCCCTCCCACTGTCTGCAAACAAACTGGTTTGTACCCTCTCACTGTCTATAAACAAACTGGTTTGTTCCCTCTCACTGTCTATAAACAAACTGGTTTGTTCCCTCCCACTGTCTATAAACAAACTGGTTTGTTCCCTACCACTGTCTATAAACAAACTGGTTTGTTCCCTCCCACTGTCTATAAACAAACTGGTTTGTTCCCTCCCACAGTCTGCAAACAAACTGGTTTGTTCCCTCCCACAGTCTATAAACAAACTGGTTTATTCCCTCCCACTGTCTATAAACAAACTGGTTTGTTCCCTCCCACTGTCTATAAACATGGTTTGTTCCCTCCCACTGTCTATAAACAAACTGGTTTGTTCCCTCCCAATGTCTATAAACAAACTGGTTTGTTCCCTCACAATGTCTATAAACAAACTGATCTGTTCCCTACCACTGTCTATAAACAAACTGGTTTGTTACCTCCCACTGTCTATAAACAAACTGGTTTGTTACCTCCCACTGTCTATAAACGAAACTGATTTGTTACCGCCCACTGTCTATAAACAAACTGGTTTGTTCCCTCCCACTGTCTGCAAACAAACTGGTTTGTTACCGCCCACTGTCTATAAACAAACTGGTTTGTTCCCTCCCACTGTCTGCAAACAAACTGGTTTGTTACCGCCCACTGTCTATAAACAAACTGGTTTGTTCCCTCCCACTGTCTATAAACAAACTGGTTTGTTACCTCCCACTGTCTGCAAACAAACTGGTTTGTTACCTCCCACTGTCTATAAACAAACTGGTTTGTTCCATCCCACTGTCTATAAACAAACTGGTTTGTTCCCTCCCACTGTCTGCAAACAAACTGGTTTGTTCCCTCCGACCGTCTATAAACAAACTGGTTTGTTCCCTCCCACTGTCTATAAACAAACTGGTTTGTTCCCTCCTACTGTCTATAAACAAACTGGTTTGTTACCTCCTACTGTCTATAAACAAACTGGTTTGTTCCCTCCCACTGTCTATAAACAAACTGGTTTGTTCCCTCCCACTGTCTATAAACAAACTGGTTTGTTACCTCCTACTATCTATAAACAAACTGGTTTGTTCCCTCCCACTGTCTATAAACAAACTGGTTTGTTCCCTCCTACTGTCTATAAACAAACTGGTTTGTTACCTCCTACTGTCTATAAACAAACTGGTTTGTTCCCTCCCACTGTCTATAAACAAACTGGTTTGTTCCCTCCTACTGTCTATAAACAAACTGGTTTGTTACCTCCTACTATCTATAAACAAACTGGTTTGTTCCCTCCCACTGTCTATAAACAAACTGGTTTGTTCCCTCCGACCGTCTATAAACAAACTGGTTTGTTCCCTCCCACTGTCTATAAACAAACTGGTTTGTTCCCTCCTACTGTCTATAAACAAACATGGTTTGTTCCCTCCCACTGTCTATAAACAAACTGGTTTGTTCCCTCCCACTGTCTATAAACAAACTGGTTTGTTCCCTCCCACTGTCTATACACAAACTGGTTTGTTCCCTCCCACTGTCTATAAACAAACTAGTTTGTTCCCACCCACTGTCTATAAACAAACTGGTTTGTTCCCTCCCACTGTCTATAAACAAACTGGTTTGTTCCCTCCCACTGTCTATAACCAAACATGGTTTGTTCCCTCCCACAGTCTATAAACAAACTGGTTTGTTCCCCTATTGTCTATAAACAAACAGGTTAACACTAACAAAAACCTACCAGCCAGAGATGCAGATGCTGCTGTAAGAATTTCTTGGATGTTGGAAACCTCATCAGTGTCAAAGATTGGCTTCACCTTATCCTTGGAGTCAGCTTGAAGTAACAGGTCCACCCCAGATGTGTGGGTGTACAGCTGTTCTAGTTTTGGTAGTCCCCCAACTGCTGTCACTTCACAGGTCTGGTCTATATCTAAAAATACACACCGGAAAGTCCAGTTTTAACTTATATGAAAGACATTGACTAATAAGAAACACTTTAAGATGCTTTTATACATATGAAACCTGTTTATTTGAGGTATTTATTCAAAAATACGGAAGCAAGGGTTATGGATACAGCCCAATAAATCTGAGGTAATTTCAGAATCTCTTGGCCGAGTTTAGGGATTTGGGATTTGCCGGCAGTTTTGCCGATACTGTGCAGCGGCATTTCTATCATTATAGCACAGGGGCATTTATGAGGTGCCCAGGGACTGAACCTGGCCAATCCATTATACTTACCGATGAGTCAGGTGTAATGCTGTCCCCTTAGCCTCGAGGGTTAGGAGGGAAGCCACTACTACCAACTTTAAAGTCTTTGGTTTGACCAGGCCTGTGTTTGAGCCCGCGACTTTCGGATCTGCAAGCTGACACTATACCACTTGAGCTATTGCGGTCGGTCGTTGGCCAAGTTTATGAGTGAAAAAGTAACTGCCAGACTAAGGGTTATGGAAACAACCCAATAAGTCCAAAGTAATTTCAGCATCTCTAGGTAGAGTTTATGAGAAAAAGAATAACTGAGGGACAGACAGTTGAAATAGATACAGGCCCAGTGACTTTTAGCAAAACATTTTCACAATCTCTGGGAGTCAAACCATAAGCCACAAATTACACTTGTTCACAATCAATGCATTCATCTTGATTTGTCTGACTTAGAAATTACCTCAGTTGTAAACATGAACATGTCTGTGTGGTAAATAATAGTATAAAAAAAGATTTCTTTTTTTATTTGCTCTCTTAGTTTATCGTTGCACTGTGGCATGTTGTTGATCTTCACCAAACAGCAATTCATATACCAACAGTTTAGCTTGCAACTTTAATAATTGGGACAAAATTGCCCAATATATCATGGTTTCGAGATCAATTTAATAATTAATTTAATCACGAAGGCCCTAGGTCTGAGTGATAAATTACTCATCTGGATGAGAAACGGTGATGTATTAGGGCATAAGATCATGCAAACTTAAAATCTCTTTCCATTCTAACAAGTTCTACAAGAAATTTTGACTACACTACAAATTATGCAATGTTGTTGGGTTGTTTTCCCTATTTGGCTGTTCTATTTCATCCCCGCCTACTTCTTGGTTATTTGTTGTTGTTTTTTTTAAAAGAATATCAACAACCGATGAAATTGGGGTTTTTTTTTCACAGTTTAATGCTTATGTTATTAGTAACATCAAATTTAACTAAAGGAACTATCTATTGCAACATGTCACCTTGGTCAACAATACAAAAATAGGTAGGGAAAATAAAAGGAACAGGTATTCTATTGCAGAAAAATAGTCCTGATTTATTTCATGATAAAATCGTTTATTTTATCATGGCAGAATGCTTCTTTGTTGACAGAAGTAATAATGATAGTGTTAGAATAATAATTAGAGAACATTACAGAATACACTTACACTCGGCGTAACTGTGGTCCGTCATTGAGCCTTCTTCATCTTCCTCTTCAGTCTGAAATAATACAAGTCATGATCTCAGAGCCCATGATCCAGCAGTTACAGAGCTCAAGATAAGTAAATCTGACCTGTCACAAAAATATATCCCATGATTCCCAACCAAACTTTATGTTGCTAGTATCCATTGGCATTGTCACATTGAGATGATTCTAATGAGTACCAGGTATAAAGGGTTTGGAGGAGAAATAAAGGAGTTAGCCCTGTAGTGTAGGTACACATTGCAATTGTCACATCGAGACGATTCTAATAAGTATCAGGTATACTGGGTTTGGAGGTGAAATAAAGAAGTTAGCACTATAGTGTAAGCACACATTGGAACTGTCACATTGAGAGATTTCTAATAAGTACCAGTATCTGGTAAAAAAGGCTTTGAGGCGTCATTAAGGAGTTAGTGGAAGATGTACCTCTCTTATCTGGGGCTCTGAGTTAAGAGTCACTGACCAAATAACCCATAAGCCCTTCACTCTTGAGTCCTGGCTGGAACAAGACCTTTAATGTGGGCATGTCTAGGACTTTACTTACATTGCACCAGTGGTCCTATCTAGACATGTATCCGGTGTCTTCCTCTGCCAGTAATTAGCTTGATGTTGCAAATAATGGTAATTATATGTCATAAAATGAAATTACCCTCTGAACTCCGAATATGAAAAGTTTAAACTCCTTTTCATCTTTTACTATTGGCATTATTAGAAAACCAGACCAGCATATTAAATATACACAATAACTATGCAAGCATGAATTAACCACCAACCATTGCAGTTTTCTCTTACTTTGCTTTCAGAGTTTCTTTCCCACGTTCATAACTTTCAATAGTGATGAAGTGTTAACAAACAAGAGAGCTATGATGGCCCTATATCGCTCACCTGATTGCCATAGACATTTAACCCTGGTGGCTATGCCTTCAAACACATCATAATTCTTTAAACACTATTCATACAGGGCCACCAAAGGAATAAATTAACCACATATGAAGCCACTAGCTCTTGTGGGTTCTGATGAGAAGATTTTCCTAATTTTCCTATATAGTCATAAAAGAAAACTGGCTACACTCTTGAATGGCCATGGTTTTTGACTGATCAAATTATTTTAACAATCTTGATACAGGACCACCCAAGTAACATGTATACCAAATATCAAGGCTCTAATTCTTGTAGTTTCTGACAAAAAGATTTTTATAGTTTTCCTATTTAGCCATATATGGAAAATGGCAACACCCCTAACGGCCATGTTTTTTGACAAATCAGAATTATTTGGACAATCTTAATCAGAATTCTTTTAACAATCTTCATACAGGGCCATCCAAGGATCATGTGTACCAAATATCAACGCTCTAGCTCTTGCAGTTTCTGACAAGAAGAATTTCTTAGTCTGCCTATATAGCCTTATAGGGAAAATGGCCATGTCTCTGGTGGCCATGTTTTTTGACAGATCAAAATCATTTGAACAATCTTCCTACAGAACAACCCAAAGAACATGTATACCATATATCAAGGCTCTAGTTTATGCAGTTTCTGACAAGATGATTTTCTAGATTTTCCCATACAGCCATATAGATGGAAAACGGCCACGCCCCTGGCGGACATCTTTTTTGATGGATCAAATTATTTGAACAACTTTTCAATCCCCCTATCTACTTAAACTTCTGTGAAAGTCTGGCTGAATTTGGCCTAGCGCTTTCAAAAGAGATGTGGATTGAAAATGTTTACAGATGCCTAAGCTCAGGTGAGCTAAAAATTTAATTAGTTCAAATCCCGTTTTTCTCATTGTTAGTAAAATAAAATATGAATTAAATGAAAAATTGTATACTTACATCAGATTTCATATATATTTCTTCAGTTTCTGGAAAAGACGTAAAATGGTCATGAGTAAAAAATCTTTAAATTTATATAATTATTTATACTTATCACATAACCTACAGCGCGAGTGTGAGGTAACACTCATGTGTATTTTTGGTAACTCACTAGTTAGTTATCATAATGTGACATCATTAAGTATATGTAGTGTATATGCCATTTCCTGATCACTTTGTTGTCGCCGTTTTATGGATTTTGTTGGACAGTTTCATTTTAATTAATATATAAGAATAACATTTTAGTCATGCTATAAATAAATCTGTTTCTTTTTCCCTTTTTATGGAAAATGGTTGAGTAAAGCGTGGAACTATTTTTTATGTGGATTCTCCCAAACCGAATTACACATGTCAAGGCAAACTGTTACTACTATAAAAAGACGATGCAATGCAATAAAAAACAGCTGATGATTTGGTTATGTGATAAATAGAATCTAATATTTGTGTTCATTACCTACTGAATATATTAAACTCATCTAAAATGTTGTGAAACTTGGCAGAGCCTTGTTTCGTATCATTTCATCCAACTTGTTTAATATTTAATATTTATTTAATATATGAACACTCGTATCAGATCCTTTATTTATTAACCTCATCTGTAGTTGTGTGTGTGGGGGAGAAGGGGTGGGAGAGGTGTTTGAGGCCATCAAGAATTCATGACATGCATTATGTGTGTGTGTAATTTAAACATGAATATCTTCAATATTTAACAATTGGCTTGTATAAAAAAAAATCACCTTTCCGGCGCCTCACTTTGACATCTCGCACAGTTTTGGTGATCCTTTCATCAAGGAACCGATACACCTTGAAGGCATTGTTGCCCTTCTTGATGCCCTGTTCTTTATTCTCAATGACGTCAGGAAGACTGTTTAGGGCACAGCGGAAGTTGGCCTTCCATCTCTTGTGGTCACTGTCATAGTGGCGACCTGAAGTAATGGAAGCGATTGAAATTGATATTCAAGTATTACAATAATAAGACTTCCCAAAAGTTGAAAAAAAGTGTCAGACATAAAGTCAGAAAAGATGTGAAAATTTCTCTGGCCAAAACAAATTCTGTCTGACTGAAACATGTTATGCATAAAATAAGCCGTGTCCTGTACACGGACACGGCGATGGTACGAATTGTCATGATGATGAATATGTAAAGAATTGCATTCAGATATCCTCACTCATTTCCATCAGAACAGCTTTGAACCAAAACAGCAAGTAAAAGTGGTACTTTGTAATCTATTATTTTTTTTATAAAGGAATAAGAAGTTCAAATTTTTGTCGGACACTAGGTCCGATAACAAAAGAAATCACATCAGACCGGCGCAAATTTTACCAGACAGGTCCGACAACTTTAGGGAAGTCTTTTTTGTTTTGTTTGTTTATTGGGTTTATCTCCCACCAACAGTATATTAGTTATCTGGAGATGGTGTCCACTTGAAGCAGATATAGTGCTGCCTTCACTGTGTATAGCATGCCGTGAACACATGGCATGATACCACACCCAGTCACATTATCCTTACACCGGGCCAACCAGTCGTGACAATACTTCGTCCTAGAGTGACTAGTCTATCTGTACAGATACTCGGAAAAACAACAGGATACAAGTTGAAACTGTCAAGAAAAATAATATGTAACAACATGTCACAACACCAAAGAAATTTTACTCTAAATATACCTGTGTGTATGACCCAGAATCCAATTGTAAGAGATATCACTACACCAAGTCAATCTTACTCTAAATATACCTGTGTGTATAGCCCAGCGTTCAAACAGATTTGTATCTTTCTGCATGTTGAAGCACTGATTGGCTGCATGTTTCCAGGAAATGCGGAACACCTTCTCTCTGCGATTTTGCCAGACGAGCCCTGGGATATCATTCTTGTCGAGATGTTCAATCAACCAAGGTCGCATCCGCTGGCGTTCCACTGGACGAATAAACCTCGGTCGCTCTCCTTTTGGAACCTGTACGCGGCTCTTGTTGGTGATTCGCTTAATGTCATCTGCCATTGTGTATCTAGATAATAAAATGTGTCAGGACATTCTTAATCACAGAAACAAACAAGAGGGCATTGATGGCTCTATATAACTCACCTGAGTGCCATAGACATTTAACCCTGGTGGCTATGCTTTTTAATGGATAAGAATGCTTTTAACAATTTTGATACAAAGCCACCAAAGGAATACCTCAACCAAATAACGCAGCTCTTTCTCTTGTGGTTTCTGACAAGATTTTTCAAATTTTCCTATATAGCCAGTTATGAAAAACGGCCATGACCCTGGCAGCCATGTTTTTTGATGGATCAAAATTCTTTTAACAATCTAGATAAAGAACATGTGTACTAACTATCAAGGCTCTAACTCTTTGTCTTTTGTGACGAAAAGATTTTATACGGAAAATTGACACCCCTGGGGGCCATGTTTTTTGATTGATCAAAAATCTTGTAACCGTCTTGATACCGGGCCACCTAAGGCACAAGTGTACCAAATATCAAGGCTCTAGCTCTTGTAGTTTCTGACAAGAAGGTTGGGGTTTTTTTACATTTATATAGCCTTATATGAAAAATGGCCCCTTTCTCGGCCATAGTTTTTTTGAAGGATTGATTCTTTGAACAATCATGATACAAGGCCACCTAAGGAACAAGTGTACCAAATATCAAGGCTCTAGCTCTTGTAGTTTCTGACAAGAAGATTTTCTAAATTTTCCTATATTGCCATAAATGGAAAATGGCAATGGCCCTTACAGCCATGTTGTTGTTTTTTTACGAATCAGACATACTTGAACAACTTTTCATTCCCCTGCCTGCTTAATTGTCTGAGAAAGTTAGGCTAAGTTTGGTCCAGCATTTTTAGAGATGTTTTTTTTTATTTAGGACAAGTTGGTTGAAAGCAGTAGAAAAATTAAATTATTCTTTTTTGATTCTGGTTGCATATTCCACTTTCTTAAATTTTTTATACATATTTTTTTTTATTTAAGTAATGTACTGAACTGTTTCATTTGGAAAATATAAGAATGCAGGGAATGATTTTACTCTTTCATTAAATAGAAACATTAACCACATTTAATATATATATATATATATATATAATGCCTTATTTGAGGAACAAGTTATGGAACTCAAGTGTCCTTGTGTTTTCAACCTTTTGTGACTGGGTCCGATTCCGGTCAGTTTGTAGTTTTATGTTGTGAAATCATGTACATTGTGAAAAATCAAACAAATTGTGAAAATCAATTAACAATAGTATTTTTTTATCTTACTATTGATAAACATTGCTTTGACAATCCATGTTTAGAAAGTATAAGATTATCCCTTTAGCATTCCCTTTACCCCAGTTTACCACATCATTTTACCTCTTAACAATGGAACCTTTTAGCGCTTGGTGGAAGCTGTTTACATGATAAAATTTTGGACTAACAGTTAATTGTGCCCATTTACAATAGTCTACATAGCTATGTGAAGATTGAAATGAAAAATAACAATACAAAGAACAGACGTATAAGAAAATAAGGTTAAAAATTGACATTTTTTAATATTTTGAAGGGTCCAGCAGTCCATGCGAAGTCCATCGGACCTCGGACAAAACCAAAAATAATAGACAAGGACTGGTCAAATTACGCGGAATTTCCGGTAATTATGACCGATAAAAATCTCAGGAAACAAAAAACAACATACAAGCTTATCTATGCAATAAGTCTCAGCCTCGGCTAAGAAAAATTTTAACCCAATTTGCCAACAACAGATGCCTTGTGAACTTCGTCCCCTGTTAATTTATCCTCGTGACATTTTTATCAGGCCTTGAAATATGCGCATTGTTTCTATTTTTTACCGAGTACTGTCAGAACCGTTCGATTGTTTCCAAAACACTACGTTTCTCATGTTACATGTTACAGGTCTTCAAGTCCCATAATATTTTGTGACTTTCCCATAGACTGGTCCAATAAAGATAGGAAACAGGTCCATTTTGATTGGATCCATTCACTGAAGGACAAAAATCTGGAACTATCCACATTGAAAATGCTTCTAAAGGCTACTACAAAGAACCATAAAATCAACACTTTTCATTAAATAAATCAATGCATTACTATTGCAACAATCAGTGGCTTCTTTATGAACAAAATACACAAACACATGTTCCAGCATATATACATACAAGCTTATTAAGCTTTTACAGCCGGGAATAATTTAAAGATACTGTAAATTCTTTTCATTCTCAATCCCAGTCTAAATACAAACACCACTGTTTAAGGGCAGCATGTTCACATACATCAGAGTTAATATTTTATTCAATAATTTTTGTGGTTCAGTTGTTGCGAATCACTGTGCAATAACTATTTAAGCAGAATAGGGTTTGAACCCACAACCAAACCCACAACCTCCAGCACCATAGTCTGGAGCTTTACCAACTGAGCTACACTTGCAGACAGCTCAGGAGAAAGCATATTCACAACACTTTTCCCTCTCTGACCTTTATGGAGCCAGGCAACAACTGGACAAAGCCACCAGTTTCTAGCTGGTTACTGCTCCTACCCAGTTGCTATTCAGAACACCAAATTGACCCTGTCGCCATTGTTGTGAATTTAGGGGCAATAATCAGTTAGCCAGGAAGGGGTTTGAACCCATGACCTTCTTCTCAGGAGTCTTGTGCTCTACCAACTGAGCTACCAGGGCAGACAGCTCTGGGGAGAGCATATTCCCAACAGAACAAAGTCATGGCCTTGGCATTGGATTGAACCCTGGACCTTGTTTTCTATGTATTTTATGGCTCCATATTTTTATTGATAGTAATACTATCTAGTTTTATAGACTAGATGTCAAAAATGAACAAAAAACTTATTGCTTGCATATATACTTTTCAAGACATCTGTAAGATCATGAAGAATAAAGAAAATTAAAATGAGTGAAAAATTAAGTGGACAATCCTTTAATAGCTATGGAATGTTTAGAAATGTGATATTTATTTTCCTTGCTCAAGTACTTTCACTTTCAAATTAGTACTATTTTGTCAGTAACAAAATTTAAAACGTATGATGCATTGGGAAAAAAAGTATATTTTTTTGTATTTTGTTGTTTTTAAAGATTTCTCAATATCAGTTGCAGTTTTAATGCATTGCGTTATCATAATGAGGCCGAAAAGCCAAAAAGAAACAACATATTGAGCCTCGTTTAGACAAATATGTGTCACGTGACCCGCTCGGAATCTTTCCCAATGGCTTCCGTGGACGAAAAAAATAACCAAAATAAACAGACTCCAGCTTCTAAATGCAACTTCTGCAATTCAATTTTGTGTAGCTGTAGTGAAATATATAGAAAAATGAATTAAAATAACGCATTGTGAAAGCACAACATGCCCAGTTGCGAACAAAACACCACACGTGCCCTTGAGGGCTTTCCGAATCGAATGTGAAAGTTGCCGTAAAATAAGGTGCAAATAAAACCCAAACTAAATAACAAATATAACGAGACAAGAACATAAATATCATAAGCATAAGTTGAAGATGTAATTTCTTAGTATGGGTGATAAGTTATTTACCCCAAAACGATGACAGATACGGAAATGTTGTGTAAATATGTCACATTGTGGCACTTTGAAAACCGAAAGAAATTCTTCCCCAGCACGATGTAGCCCCGCGCTAGTTTCGGAATTAAAACGCAGCAGAAATATAAAATTTCCTACGGTTTAGCATTGTAAGTATTAAACCAAAGTTGTAAAATACAACAATAAAATTTATAGGGTGTTATGGATTTTATACAATTTATTTCTTTTATTATAACAAACAGTTTTCGAGATTGCTATTCACTCCGTATGCGTACGCCTTGTCGAAGTGATCACGTGACTTGAGTATTTAATGCGAAAGTAGCTAGACGCGATTGACCTACTTTCGATTTTTTATTTTTGCAAATTACTTCCATTGTTTTATTGCACCTTATATTTTCCGGTTTTGATGATGTTATTAATTACTGAAACATGAAAAAATGAAATATGTTGCAGTTGCCCATTTTCTAAAACTTGTAGGAATTTCTGACTGAAGCAAACATCACCACAAGATGGCCGTTTTAATAATAATTCTTTAACAGAACACACCAAACCTCTCAAGATTCATGCTATATATTGCTATGTTTCGAAACTATTTCTGGTAAAATCAATCGTTCCTGATAGTGTTTTGCGTCATCATGCTTGTCGTAATCACTGCCATCACCATAACAATCCATATATAGCATAATGATGATCATCATCAACAACAATCGAAACATCGTATTCCTCTTATTCTCTACCTTTGTCTGTCTTATCTTTGCAGTCTTCTTCGCTGTCTTTTATTGTTATTTCTTTCTTTCTGTCTTTCTTTCTTTCCTTCTTGAATTCTTTCTTTCTTAACTTTAACATAGCCATTTATTTATTTATTTATTTATTTATTTATTTATTTATTTGTTTATTTGTTTATTTATTTGTTTACTGATTTGTTTCTTTCTGTAATTCTTGACTTCTTTTTATTTATTTAACTCGTTAATATTTATTTCTATCCTTAACTTATTTCCTACTTTCTTTCTTTCTGTCTTTCTTTCTTTTTTTTCTTTCTTTCTTTTCTTTCTTTCTTTCTTTCGTTATTTCTATCTTTCTTTCTTTCTTTATTTTTTAAGTCTTTGTTTACATATTTTTTAATTCTCCTACACTATTTTTCATAGTTCGTTCTTTATTTCAGTATTTTCCATTTTCTCTACTTATCTACGTTCTTCTATACTTTTTGGTTGTCAGCAGGTCAGGGCACCCACACATGGTAGTCAGCCTGTCAGGCCCTTCTTGGTCGTCAGACTGTCAGTCCCTTCATGGTAGTCAGCCTGTCAGGCCCTTCTTGGTCGTCAGACTGTCAGTCCCTTCATGGTAGTCAGCCTGTGAATCCCTTCATGGTAGTCAGCCTGTCAGGACCTTCATGGTAGTCAACCTGTCAGTCCCTTCATGGTAGTCAGCATGTGAATTCCTTCATGGTAGTCAGCCTGTCAGGACCTTCATGGTAGTCAACCTGTCAGGCCCTTCATGGTAGTCAGCCTGTCAGGGCCTTCATGGTAGTCAGCCTGTCAGGCCCTTTATGGTAGTCAGCCTGTCAGGACCTTCATGGTAGTCAGCCTGTCAGGACCTTCATGGTAGTCAACCTGTCAGGCCCTTCATGGTAGTCAGCCTGTCAGGGCCTTCATGGTAGTCAGTCTGTCAGGCCCTTTAT
This sequence comes from Sinonovacula constricta, assembly GCA_007844125.1. Lineage (NCBI taxonomy): Eukaryota > Metazoa > Mollusca > Bivalvia > Cardiida > Solecurtidae > Sinonovacula > Sinonovacula constricta. The sequence goes on along the minus strand of CM017570.1, from coordinate 19,111,080 downwards.
GGTAGTCAGCCTGTCAGTCCCTTCATGGTAGTCAGCCTGTCAGGACCTTCATGGTAGTCAGCCTGTCAGGACCTTCATGGCAGTCAGCCTGTCAGTCCCTTCATGGTAGTCAGCATGTGAATCCCTTCATGGTAGTCAGCCTGTCAGGACCTTCATGGTAGTCAGCCTGTCAGTCCCTTCATGGTAGTCAGCATGTGAATCCCTTCATGGTAGTCAGCCTGTCAGGGCCTTCATGGTAGTCAGCCTGTCAGTCCCTTCATGGTAGTCAGCCTGTCAGTCCCTACATGGTAGTCAGCATGTGAATCCCTTCATGGTAGTCAGCAAGTCAGGACCTTCATGGTAGTCAGCATGTGAATCCCTTCATGGTAGTCAGCAAGTCAGGACCTTCATGGTAGTCAGCCTGTCAGTCTCTTCATGGAAGTCAGCAAGTGAATCCCTGCATGGTAGTCAGCCTGTCAGGACCTTCATGGTAGTCAGCCTGTCAGGACCTTCATGATAGTCAACCTGTCAGTCCCTTCATGGTAATCAGCATGTGAATCCCTTCATGGTAGTCAGCCTGTCAGGACCTTCATGGTAGTCAGCCTGTCAGGGCCTTCATGGTAGTCAACCTGTCAGGCCCTTCATGGTAGTCAGCCTGTCAGGGCCTTCATGGTAGTCAGCATGTGAATCCCTTCATGGTAGTCAGCCTATCAGGACCTTCATGGTAGTCAGCCTGTCAGGGCCTTCATGGTAGTCAACCTGTCAGGCCCTTCATGGTAGTCAGCCTGTCAGGGCCTTCATGGTAGTCAGCCTGTCAGGCCCTTTATGGTAGTCAGCCTGTCAGTCCCTACATGGTAGTCAGCCTGTCAGGACCTTCATGGTAGTCAGCCTGTCAGGGCCTTCATGGTAGTCAGCCTGTCAGGCCCTACATGGTAGTCAGCCTGTCAGGCCCTTCATGGTAGTCAGCCTGTGAATCCCTTCATAGTAGTCAGCCTGTCAATCCCTTCATGGTAGTCAGCCTGTGAGGCCCTTCATGGTAGTCAGCCTGTCAGTCCCTTCATGGTAGTCAGCCTGTGAGGCCCTTCATGATAGTCAGCCTGTCAGTCCCTTCATGGTAGTCAAGCTGTGAGACCCTTCATGGTAGTCAGCCTGTCAGGCCCTTCATGGTAGTCGGCCTGTCAGTCCCTTCATGGTAGTCAGCCTGTGAGGCCCTTCATGGTAGTCAGCCTGTCAGTCCCTTCATGGTAGTCAGCCTGTGAGGCCCTTCATGATAGTCAGCCTGTGAGGCCCTTCATGGTAGTCAGCCTGTCAGTCCCTTCATGGTAGTCAGCCTGTGAGGCCCTTCATGGTAGTCAGCCTGTCAGTCCCTTCATGGAAGTCAGCCTGTGAGGCACTTCATGGTAGTCAGCCTGTCAGTCCCTTCATGGTAGTCAGCCTGTCAGGCCCTTCATGGTAGTCAGCCTGTGAGGCCCTTCATGGTAGTCAGCCTGTCAGTCCCTTCATGGTAGTCAGCCTGTGAGGCCCTTCATGGTAGTCAGCCTGTCAGGACCTTCATGGTAGTCAGCCTGTGAGGCCCTTCATGATAGTCAGCATGTCAGTCCCTTCATGGTAGTCAACCTGTCAGTCCCTTCATGGTAGTCAGCCTGTGAGGCCCTTCATGGTAGTCAGCCTGTCAGGACCTTCATGGCAGTCAGCCTGTGAGGCCCTTCATGATAGTCAGCCTGTCAGTCCCTTCATGGTAGTCAACCTGTCCGTCCATTCATGGTAGTCAGCCTGTCATGTCTTCATGGTAGTCAGCCTGTCAGGCCTTTCATGGTAGTCAGCCTGTCAGGCCCTTCATGGTAGTCAGCCTGTCAGTCCCTTCATGGTCGTCAGCCTGTCAGTCCCTTCATGGTAGTCAGCGTGTCAGGCCCTTCATGGTAGTCAGCCTGTCAGTCCCTTCATGGTAGTCAGCCTGTCAATCCCGTCATGGTAGTCAACCTGTGAGACCCTTCATGGTAGTCAGCCTGTGAGACCCTTCATGGTAGTCAACCTGTGAGACCCTTCATGGTAGTCAGTCTGTGAGACCCTTCATGGTAGTCAACCTGTGAGACCCTTCATGGTAGTCAGTCTGTCAGGCCCTTCATGGTAGTCAACCTGTCAGGCCCTTCATGGTAGTCAGCCTGTGAGACCCTTCATGGTAGTCAACCTGTGAGACCCTTCATGGTAGTCAGTCTGTCAGGCCCTTCATGGTAGTCAACCTGTCAGGCCCTTCATGGTAGTCAACCTGTGAGACCGTTCATGGTAGTCAACCTGTGAGACCCTTCATGGTAGTCAACCTGTGAGACCGTTCATGGTAGTCAGTCTGTCAGGCCCTTCATGGTAGTCAACCTGTCAGGCCCTTCATGGTAGTCAGCCTGTCAGTCCCTTCATGGTAGTCAGCCTGTCAGGCCCTTCATGGTAGTCAGCCTGTCAGTCCCTTCATGGTAGTCAACCTGTCAGGCCCTTCATGGTAGTCAGCCTGTCAGTCCCTTCATGGTAGTCAACCTGTGAGGCCCTTCATGGTAGTCAGCCTGTCAGGCCCTTCATGGTAGTCAACCTGTCAGGCCCTTAATGGTAGTCAGCCTGTCAGTCCCTTAATGGTAGTCAACCTGTCAGGCCCTTCATGGTAGTCAGCCTGTCAGTCCCTTCATGGTAGTCAACCTGTGAGGCCCTTCATGGCAGTCAGCCTGTCAGGCCCTTCATGGTAGTCAACCTGTCAGGCCCTTCATGGTAGACAGCCTGTCAGTCCCTTCATGGTAGTCAACCTGTCAGGCCCTTCATGGTAGTCAGCCTGTCAGTCCCTTCATGGTAGTCAACCTGTGAGGCCCTTCATGGCAGCCAGCCTGTCAGGACCTTCATGGTAGTCAGCCTGTCAGTCCATTCATGGTAGTCAGCCTGTCATGTCTTCATGGTAGTCAGCCTGTCAGTCCTTTCATGGTAGTCAGCCTGTCAGGCCTTTCATGGTAGTCAGCCTGTCAGTCCCTTCATGGTAGTCAGTCTGTCAGTCCCTTCATGATAGTCAGCCTGTGAGGCCCTTCATGGTCGTCAGCCTGTCAGTCCCTTCATGGTAGTCAACCTGTCAGTCCCTTCATGGTAGTCAGCCTGTGAGGCCCTTCATGGTAGTCAGCCTGTCAGTCCCTTCATGGTAGTCAGCCTGTGAGGCCCTTCATGGTCGTCAGCCTGTCAGTCCCTTCATGGTAGTCAGCCTGTGAGGCCCTTCATGGTCGTCAGCCTGTCAGTCCCTTCATGGTAGTCAGCCTGTGAGGCCCTTCATGGTAGTCAGCCTGTCAGTCCCTTTATGGTAGTCAACCTGTCAGGCCCTTTATGGTAGTCAGCCTGTGAGGCCCTTCATGGTCGTCAGCCTGTCAGGCCCTTCATGGTAGTCAACCTGTCAGACCCTTCATGGTAGTCAGCCTGTCAGTCCCTTCATGGTAGTCAACCTGTGAGGCCCTTCATGGCAGTCAGCCTGTCAGGACCTTCATGGTAGTCAGCCTGTCAGTCCCTTCATGGTAGTCAACCTGTCAGTCCCTTCATGGTAGTCAGCCTGTGAGGCCCTTCATGGTAGTCAGCCTGTCAGTCCCTTCATGGTAGTCAGCCTGTGAGGCCCTTCATGGTCGTCAGCCTGTCAGTCCCTTCATGGTAGTCAGCCTGTCATGTCTTCATGGTAGTCAGCCTGTCAGTCCTTTCATGGTAGTCAGGCTGTCAGGCCTTTCATGGTAGTCAGCCTGTCAGTCTCTTCATGGTAGTCAGTCTGTCAGTCCCTTCATGATAGTCAACCTGTCAGGCCTTTCATGATAGTCAGCCTGTCAGTCCCTTCATGGTAGTCAGCCTGTCAGTCCCTTCATTGTAGTCAGTATTTCAGTCCCTTCATGGTAGTCAGCCTGTCAGTCCCTTCATGGTAGTCAGCCTGTCAGGCCCTTCATGGTCGTCAGCCTGTCAGTCCTTACATGGTAGTCAGCCTGTCAGTCCCTTCATGGTAGTCAGCCTGTGAGGCCCTTCATGGTCTTCAGCCTGTCAGTCCCTACATGGTAGTCAGCCTGTCAGTCCATTCATGGTAGTCAGCCTGTCAGTCCCTTCATGGTAGTCAGCCTGTCAGGCCCTTCATGGTAGTCAGCCTGTCAGTCCCTACATGGTAGTCAGCCTGTCAGCCCATTCATGGTAATCAGCCTGTCAGTCCCTACATGGTAGTCAGCCTGTCAGTCCATTCATGGTAGTCAGCCTGTCAGTCCCTACATGGTAGTCAGCCTGTCAGGCCCTACATGGTAGTCAGCCTGTAAGGCCCTACATGGTAGTCAGCCTGTCAGTCCCTACATGGTAGTCAGCCTGTCAGTCCATTCATGGTAGTCAGCCTGTCAGTCCCTACATGGTAGTCAGCCTGTCAGTCCATTCATGGTCGTCAGCCTGTCAGTTCCTTCATGGTAGTCAGCCTGTCAGGCCCCACACGTTGGTCAGCATGTCAGAGTCCCTATTTTTGTCTGCCTGTCAAGAACAATTATGGTTGTCATGGTTGTGATGGGAGAATTGGGCTTGGTTCTATCTCCTGCAACAGTAGCATTTGAATACATGCGTTAATTCCATCAATATGGTCATTAAAATATCTGCGTTTGCAAAATAAATAAATAAATAAATAAATAAAATAGATAAATAAATATAATTGAACATTCGCAGAATTTGACTTAACTCATTAAAGAATACACATTTGAGCATTTTGTCGCTCAAAGCTTTTTCTTTACAAACTGATTCACTATATTAATTAAAAACTGATTTATTTTTAAAGACAAATAAGATGTTCCTTTCCTAGCAATTAGCATCTACGTTAAGTTTACTTGTATATCTACTGACATATAGTACATAGTACACGTATCTTTATGTCAAACGCGTGCATAGAATAGTATTACAACTGCAGTGTTTGATCACACCAACCAGTTGATAACTGGCTTAAGTTAGCTGATACTATTCACATAACAATAGAGCATTTCAATTTATATAATTATTTTGCATCAATTTTTTTGTAGAGTTTGTTTTACAGTGCTTACGATGCTTCACATCTTGTAGACTTTTACAAAACAAACCAATTTAACAAGAAAATACAAGACTAAGCTTACATATTTGTTTTTATATTTTATAGCTTGAAATTTACCGTGTTTTTTCAACAATACTTCCTGATTAGGCGGCTGCTGCTGTTGTTGTTGAGTTTGTTATTGTTGTTGGTGATGATGATGATGATGATGATGATGATGATGGTGATGATGATGATGATGACGCTCATGATGATGATGATGATGATGATGATGATGATGATGATGATGATGATGATGATGATGATGATATTGATGATGATGATGATGATGATGATGATGATGATGATGATGGAGATGATGATGATGATGACGCGCATGACGCTCATGATGATGATGATGATGATGATGATGATGATGATTATGATTATGATGATGCTCACGACGCTCACGGCGCTCATGATGATGATGATGACGCTCATGATGATGATGATGACGCTCATGAAGCTCATGATGATGATGATGATGATGATGATGGTGATGATGATGATTATGACGCTCATGATGATGATGATGATGATGATGATGATGATGACGCGCATGACGCTCATGATGATGATGATGATGATGATGATGATGATGATGATGATGATGATGATGATGATGATGATGATGATGATGATGATGATGATGATGACGACGATGATGATGATGATAATGATGATGATGATGATTATGATTATGATGATGCTCACGACGCTCACGGCGCTCATGATGATGATGATGATGATGATGATGATGATGATGATGATGATGATGATGACTAAAGCAATGCTGTAACAAATCATGTATATACAATGTATATGCACTGCTTGTATTAAAACAACAAAATAGATACAAATAAATCAGCATCGTATTTCTAGGGCTAGTCAGAATGATTGACATGCAGTCACGTGACTTGGTATCTTATTACCATAGTAACAAAGACTCCATGTTTCCAAATTAATAATGTTAATTGGATGTCCTGTGTTTGGCTCGTGATTACACATGAAATCAATTAATCAAACCAGTAGTGTTAATTATATTAAAGGTGGCAAACTCGCAGTATTTCGAACTTTTCAACGTATAAATAAGTCGATTCGCGTTTCTGTTTATTCTTCGGGTTTGAGATTTTTTCTTTACAATTATGTGTGTGTTGTTTTGTCTTGTTTGTTGCTGTTGTTGTTGTTATTTGTATACATCACACCGACACTATTATGGTCAAAATAGCAGCTTATAAGCTTACAATATATACAGCTTATAAATGGTGGAGAAAAAACAACTAGATCCATGGGGGTACCTAGAACTTGGATCCGTGGGTAGGGCTGGGGGTTGGAGAATGCCTCCGCCCCACCCCCACCCTCGCACTCCCAAACAGTTAAAAGAGTATAGTTGTGAAAACACATGCATGTAAGATTAAAAGATTAAAAATACTAAGCCTTTAAAAGTAAATTTGTCTGTTGGCTGCTTAGGTCGAAGTTAGGGTCCCTTACTGTGTGTGTGTATATATATATATATATATATATATATATATATATATATATATATATATATATATATATATATATATATATATATATATATATATATATATATATATATATATATATATATATATATATATATCGAGTATTGACTTGATAAAGTTGAATAGAACTTAATTCATACCCCCTCTCCCCACCCCTCCACCACTAAAATTTTCTGGATCCGCCGTTGACCGGCGCACCCCAGGTCAGCTGGAAGACCTAAAGACAGTTAAGTTCTCGACCAGGACTCGAACCCACGGGGTTAGGTATTGAGAAGTTACAAGTTGGTGATTTTAACCGTTCGGCCACGGGTGCCATTTGTTCTGTCTTGACTTTAGTCAGTGATAGAAAGTGTTGTTTATCTCTATTAGGTCAAAAAGTATGTACAATTATGAATGAATAATAAATAGACAGCTAGTTTAAATATCGTGAAGCTTAATATCGTGAAAAAATGGCTACATCCAAAATATATATACAAAAGAAGTACACACAAATTTATAAACATGCAAACTACTTGACAAAAGGGGCGATTAAAAATATTAAATTAAAATGTTGGCCATCTTAAATCATCAAAATCGTCAAAGGATGCATTTCAATATCGTCAAATAAAGCTATTAAAAATCGTCAAATGAGGAAATCGAAACGTTAAAATAAAACGATACAAAATCTTCACATGAAGCGATGCAAAATCTTCTCAGATCCAAAATCTTAGATCCAAAATCTTCCCAGATCCAAAATCTTCCCATGAAGTGATTCAAAATCTTCCCACCATTAAGTGATTCATAATCTTCCCGTGAAGCTATCCGAAATCTTTCCAGCGATTTTGTAACAAAATGAAGTGCAGAATTTTAAATAAAGCGAAGGAAAGGACAACATCTTTAAGCTGAAGAAGGTTGACATCAAACTGTCATGTTCGCACGTGGAAAAGGTCACGGACACGTATCAGATTTCAAGAAAATTAGCTGAATGCGCCGAATGTATCCGAACATACCTATCGGGTGACACATTTGGAAATTGTGTGTACATTTCTGACTGATATCATTTGCATTTATTTGGGAAGTATTTAGTATCCTTCTGAATCAGAACACGCTGCAGTTTAGTCTAAAGGCTTGAAGTAAGTTGGACAGTTTAGATGTAGAGGATATTTTTCTTGATTTTTAGAGAGATGCTCTGTGACAAATCGGCGAAATCAGGTACTTTGTATTATTTACCTTTTTATTGTTTGTGAATAATAGTTTTATTTGCTTAACTACCAATGCATGTGCTTACTGTTAGTTGTGTTCTTTTGGCAGTTGACTGTTTGTCTTTGAGAAAGATCATTAAGATGTTGCAAGGAAAGAGCGCTTCGATAACCGGTGTCAGAACAGAAGTCGATAATTTTGCCGACTGACCGATCCAACTGTGTACAACTGCTGGCTTTTCTCGTGTGTGATTGTTTTGTCACTTTTTAAGTTAACGTGCATTTTACAAACCTCTATCTTATGCTTGCTAGCGCACCTCACATGACACCCGTAAATTTGATTTGTTATTTTCTTCAATTTTACATTTAACGTGGATCAGGGACGGATCTAGGATGTTACCATATAGTAGGCCTGATTTCTTTTTCTAATGAAAGTTTCCCACTTCCTGGAATATGATTTCTGAAATTCGGAAATGTCGGAGATAAGCTCTGCGCGTATCTGGACTAAACCTCGATATAACGGATATAATTTTATGCCTAGTGCTCGTAAGAGTTTTAATGAGTGTTGTCATTCACACCTTGCTAAATAAGAAAAGGCAAGAGAGAGAGAGGGGGAGAGAGAGAGAGAGAGAGAGAGAGAGAGAGAGAGAGAGAGAGAGAGAGAGAGAGAGAGAGAGAGAGAGAGAGAGAGAGGGGGAGGGACGGAGGGAGGGAGGGACGGACGAAGGGACGGACAGACAGACGGACTGTCGAACGAATGGACAGACAGACAAAGAGGGAGAGAAAGAGAAGATAATGAGATAATGGGTAAAGGAGAAATGAAGAAAGAGAATGTAGCGGGGAGGGTAGGAGAACGAGTGATTAAAGAAAGGAGAAGTGAGAGAAAGAGAGAAGGATAAAGGGAGGGAATGAGTCTTAGAAGAGAATAAGAGGCAAAGAGATGAAAACAGAAATGGAGAAGAAAAAGACAAAACAGATAGAGAATGGTTATAAAGGTCACAGGCATAGAGAGAAGAAAAGAAATTGGCAGGAAGTAAAAACACAAAACAAACGAATAATATCGCCAGAAAATCTGCATTGTCAATATGTTTCCGATAAATAAAACTGATAGCATCCGAACATTTCCGATTTTTTCTTTTTACAAGAAATGATAAACTAAGTGTATCCGGAATGATTCGAAGTAAGCTAAACAGTTCTGTAACCTCTTCCGCAACCTCTCGATCCCGAGGTGAGAAAATTGTAAACAATGTCGATATATTTATAAATATACATTGGCCTTTAGACAGATGCTGTTGCTATAGAGAGATAGTTTATTTGTTTATTGTCCCACCAACAGTATCTCAGTTATCTGGAGACGGTGTTCACTTGAATCAGATATAGTGCTGCCTTCACCGTGCATAGCATGCCGTGAACACCTTGCATGATACCACAATAGTCACATTATCCTGACACTGGGCCAACCAGTCGCGGAACTACCCTTATATTTGCTTGAGCGTTAGGCTTGGAGCTGTACCACTACCATTTTTATCGACATTGGTATATCAGGGGCGGATCCAGGATTTTGGGTTAGGGGGGGGGGGGGGGGGGCGTAACTTTTAATCACTCTAAAGGTTGCACTAGCAGATCCAGGTGCATACGTTACCTATATACTCTTCTGTTTCTTGGGGCGTTTGGGACTTGACGGCGCAGCCATATTTGTTGTCGTATAAATGTACCCAAAGGAAATTAATTGACTGAATGATGTGTTTATTTGTATGGGTTTTACGGCGCATCAACATGATCATGTTATATAGTGCCGAATTATTACAGTAAGGGAAGGCGGGAACGTTTAAATTGCGTGCACTCTGTGTTGTGTACGAGTACATCTCAAAAGGCAATGTTGTATAAAGATACGCGAGCGAAGCGAGCGAAGAAAAAATAGGAAAATATAGTATATTTTATTGTTTCCATACCAAAGAACATGTAAGCTCTGGGAATTTTAGGGGGGGCGTGCGCCGGGTGCGCCCCCCCCCCCCCCCTGGATCCGCTAGTGTATATTGCTGGCCGGGCTCGAACCCCGGGCCTCTCGTACCTGGAGCCGAGAGAGAAAGTATATATGTGCTCTCTAGCATCAACACAAAGAAGTGTCATGCATATTACATAACTTAATAGTAAGTTTATAACAGATGTCTTATATAGTGATATAAACCGTTTGACATTGACATCACACGAATACAGTTTGATTTTTAAATTATCTCCACTTAACAAAGAGTTATGCCAATTTTGATACAAACATAAGCATACATAAGCAAAATGACGACAAGATGACGACAGATTGACGTCACTGATAATGACGTTGTATTTTACAAGAAAAAGCGCATGATTGTGATATAAGACTTATTCATAAACTTTTCCCCAACATTCTGTTCTACATTTAACCTACATATTTCAGTAATTTTATGTTTGTGGCATTTTGCAAATTGTTTTATTGCTATGCTTGTGTATGAAGATGTTAACACCCGACTGAACGACACATCCGTGTGAAAGCGGAGGATTATGGTCCCGGACTACTTTCAAACATGGCTGACAATATAAATTTCATCAAAATGGCAATGAGGCCAGTGTTTGCATTAGACACTTAGACACCTTTTTTTTTCATAAACGTTTTTTTTTTTTTTTTTTTTTTTTTTTTTTGTAAAAGTAATATATTAATATTTTTTTTCTATATGGAACTATTTTACAATGCGGAAGCACAAATCTCACAAATTGTCAGTTTTGTGGAACGTCATAATATAGAGGTGACTGCAGTCTAGTGACGTCACTGTCTAGGTATAGAAAGTTTACTGGGTGAGGTACAATCGGAACTCTTCGTGTAATTCCGTCCTTGGGAAAATCATCCCTCGGATGTATCTGGTGTAGTGATACTTACTGAAATCACGATCGATTTGTTCGCCGGAAATCGGAAGAAGAATATGTTTAAAATGTAGCTCGCACAAAACGATAACAATGCCATCGTTCGACAGCTGTGTGTCTGCTGCGCTGGGTAAATAAAAATTCGTGAATTATCCGAGGTGTTCCGATTGGGTGTGGTAATATATAATATAAGGACAACAAAGGACCTTTAAAAGTACTCCTTTCTATCAAAGATATCCTCAAATTTGCAACAAAGATACTATGACCTGATAAACTAAGGCGAAAAATGCCAGTTTAGTATTTTGTCTTTTCTCATTACAGCTGACATATTTACAGCTGTTTCTGAAGATTTTTACTATTGAAACTGGGGCATCATCTTAACTAATCAAACTGAGCAAACTGACAGGCCACCTGGCTTGCAAACTCTCTCTCTCTCTCGTTACCAAGGGATACGGATTTGTTTATATACAGACATCAGCTGTTTTATGTCTGCTATGAACAGGAAGTAAAGGTGGGTGCATAAGGACATTGGACTCTGGTTCCCCAATTTTAGCTTCATGTGAACATGATGCTACAACCATTTACACTTCTTTTGTCATTTTCTTTTCTTGAGTGAAAAATAAATAATTTCACTTAAAACCAACAATTTTGTGTAGATCTTCTGTTAGAAATAATACTTCTCTCTCTATCTCCTCTCTCTCTCTCTCTTTCTTTCTCTCTCTCTCTCTCTCTCTCTCTCTCTCTCTCTCTCTCTCTCTCTCTCTCTCTCTCTCTCTCTCTCTCTCTCTCACTCTTGTAAATACTACGTATACATTATTTTTCAATGACGTTACTGCTTTCGTCATAACATATCAAAGACAACGTAACCGCTTGGACATTTTTTATTAGAATAAATGGTTTTCTTTCATTGTTTAATTTTGAGAAACCCCTCAGGAAGTGCGATGTAAGAGCTCTGTAAAACCAGTTTAACCATCCCCGTTGGTCCTTTTTGCCGACTGACCGTTTAAATGTTGTTAAATGTTGTGTTTGGTCTTTTTGTTAAATGACTCATCATAGATTTGTTCTTACTTTTGCATACGGCTTGCATTTGCCTGCGATACCTTTGTCTATTTCTTTAATTCAATTTTGAATCGTTCGGAACTGTTCGGTTATCGAGGCATCAGTGGAGGACCCAACAAATTTTGCTAGGGTGTATGAATCAAGATGCATTCAATTTTATCGCAGTAAATAATACAAATACATGTATACACACAATAAGGGACCCTAGCTTCGACCTAAGCGGTCAACAGACAATATTTACTTTAAGAGCTTAGTTTTTTAAATTTACATTTTTTCCACAACTATACACTTTTACCTGGTTCGTGGGGGTGGAGTGGTGGTGGTCGGGGAGGGGGGGGGGGCGGTATAGATGCACCCCCCCCCCCCTGGATCCATCCAGGCTGCAAGGCATGTATTGTACATATTGTACATGTTTTAGATAGTTTCCGTTTTTTCTGTAATACTATTTGTAAATACTAGTCTTTGTTCATTCTGTACTTCTAATCAGTGTGGGCTTACAGTAAGTTGTCTTAGAATACATTTTTGAGGTTGGCTGTGAAAAAAAAATAAACAGCCAAGAAATGCGATGTTAGAGCTCTGTTTAAGGGATTTAAGCACCCCTTTCATGGAACAACCATTATTATTACTTGAACGAAAAGTGTAGCCTTTACAAGACACCGCCTTCACTTTCTATAAATAGACGCTGACATAACAATATTTAAGTCAGTTTTATTCTCTGACGTTTCACAACTAGTCGATTATGGGTATCTGTGCTTCCGCGATGTTAGATTGTGCCGTGTATGAATAAAAAGATATAATTCTATTTTATTTGTTTAAATAAATATTTATAAATCTTGTTTCAGGTGTTTAAACTAAACACAGCTCACAGTCTTTGTGTATAACGTTCCACTGCCATAAATGTGTAAAGTAGTCCGTACCCATAATCCTTCATGCTCTTTTACACAGGTCGTTTAAGACTTGTGTTAACATATTGTCATCTTTTCGACTTTTATCACGGCCTGTAATTAAACCCAGTGCCTTCCTTTATTACGGCCTGTAATTTAACTCGTTGCTTTCCTTTATCACGGCATGTCATTAAACCTAGTGCTTTCCATTATCACGGCCTGTAATTAAACCTAGTGCTTTCCTTAATCACGGCTGTCATTAAACCCTGTGCTTTCCTTTATCAAGGCCTGTAATTAAACCTAGTGCTTTCCATTATCACGGCCTGTCATTAAACCTAGTGCTTTCCTTAATCACGGCCTGTCATTAAACCCAGTGCTTTCCTTAATCACGGCCTGTCATTAAACCCTGTGCTTTCCATTATCACGGCCTGTAATTAAACCCTGTGCTTCCATTATCACGGCCTGTAATTAAACCCTGTGCTTTCCATTATCACGGCCTGTAATTAAAACTAGTGCTTTCCTTAATCACGGCCTGTCATTAAACCCAGTGCTTTCCTTTATCACGGCCTGTCATGAAACCCGGCGCCTTTCTTGATCACGGCATGTCATTAAACCCGGTGCTTTCCGTTATCACGGCCTGTAATTAAACCCTGTGCTTTCTTTATCACGGCCTGTCATTAAACCTAGTGCTTTCCTTTATCACGGCCTGTCATTAAACCCAGTGCTTTCCTTAATCACGGCCTGTCATTAAACCCAGTGCTTTCCTTTATCACGGCCTGTCATTAAACTCGGTGCCTTCCTTTATCACGGCCTGTAATTAAACCTAGTGCTTTCCTTAATCACGGCCTGTCATTAAACCCTGTGCTTTCCTTAATCACGGCCTGTCATTAAACCCTGTGCTTTCCTTAATCACGACCTGTCATTAAACCCTGTGCTTTCCATTATCACGGCCTGTAATTTAACCCTGTGCTTTCCTTAATCACGGCCTGTCATTAAGCCCGGTGCTTTCCTTTATCACGGCCTGTCATTAAACCTAGTGCTTTCCTTTATCAGGGCCTGTAATTAAACCCAGTGCTTTCCTTTATCAGGGCCTGCAATTAAACCCAGTGCTTTCCTTTATCATGGCCTGTAATTTAACCCTGTGCTTTCCTTAATCACGGCCTGTCATTAAGCCCAGTGCTTTCCTTTATCACGGCCTGTCATTAAACCTAGTGCTTTCCTTTATCAGGGCCTGTAATTAAACCCAGTGCTTTCCTTTATCAGGGCCTGTAATTGAACCCAGTGCTTTCCTTTATCATGGCCTGTAATTTAACCCTGTGCTTTCCTTAATCACGGCCTGTCATTAAGCCCAGTGCTTTCCTTTATCACGACCTGTCATTAAACCCAGTGCTTTCCTTTATCACGGCCTGTAATTTAACCCTGTGCTTTCCTTAATCACGGCCTGTCATTAAGCCCAGTGCTTTCCTTTATCACGGCCTGTCATTAAACCTAGTGCTTTCCTTTATCAGGGCCTGTAATTAAACCCAGTGCTTTCCTCAATCACGGCCTGTCATTAAACCCTGTGCTTCCCTTTATCATGGCCTGTGATTAAACCCGATGCCTTCCTTTATCATGGCATGTGAATAAACCTGGGGTCCCTTTACTGGAACCGACGATCTACATCTTCCTCACATTGGCCGCTATTTTCGATTGGTCGCTTAGCACAGGCCAAACAAAACAAATTTGCTCTTGGATAAATTACCTTTATAAACAATGGGCCTGTTTCAGTTTCTTCTCCGCTCGCCAGAAAAACACTGGCATCGATCTATCAGTGCGTTTCTGGGTTTCTGGAAAATTAGCAGTAAATGTATGTAGAGAAGTGATATAGAGAGAATGTCTGCGAAATTTTGGGGAAATTTTCACTTTTTCTGTGATAACGTGCATTGGTGGCTATTGTAAGTGATAAAGGGTACTTTCTTACTGTTGTTGTACCTAAGTTTATCTGTTGCAGCGTATGTGGCGAAAGTGTAAGATATATGGATTCCGAACTGTATGATGTACACCATGTTTCCACAACGTTTTGAGAGATTTTCACCTTTTTTTCTGGGATAATCTGCATAGATGGTTATTTAACACGCGGATGAATACCCAGTACCGTATATCTGTTTATGGCAACGAATAAACCAACTAATGGAAACTGGAGTATTTTATGTATGTCCTCGTGCTGAGCTAGATCTGTTCATGTGATTATTAAAATGTTACAGTGGAAACAAAACGTACTTGTTACCTTGCGGATAAAGAAGTTTTCACTCTAGTCGTGCGATAGTGGAAAAAAATATTTTGTAAGCTGTGTTGTGAGTATTTGCATTTTTTATCTACGTTATATTAATGTTTGGATAATATATATTCTATGCAGATACTAGTGTTCAATAATAGAATAGTATTATTATTATATTTATTCAATTTTTTATGCACATTTCATTATAATTTTAGTTTTATCTGCCTATTTTTCTTTATCACCATTACTATATTTGTTGATATAATTTTAACGTTTATTATTTTTTCTCCTAACCAGTATTTGGTGAAGTATTTTATATTAAGCCACTCTTCCTAATTATTTTATTAAGCACCTCTATTTTCTGTCATTATTTTTCTTTTTTTCATTTTTTCTGTCTGTCTGTCCGTCCGCCTGTCTGTGTGTCCGTCTCTGTGTCTATCTCTCTGTCCGTCCGTCTGTGTGTGTCTGTCTGTATGTCTGTCTATCTGTATGTCTCTCTGTCCGCCCGTCCGTCTGTCTTTGTGTGTGTGTGTCTGTCTGTCTCTCTGTCCGTCTGCCTGTCTGTGTGTGTGTGTCTGTCTGTCTGTATGTCCGTCTATCTGTCTGTCTGTCTGTCTGTCTCTCTGTCCGTCCGTCCGTCTGTCTGTGTGTGTGTGTCTGTCTGTATGTGTGTGTGTATGTGCGTCTGTATGTCTGTCTATCTGCCTATATGTCTCTCTGTCTGTCCGTCAATATGTGTGTGTGTGTGTGTGTGTCTGTCTGTCTGTATGTCTGTCTATCTGTCTGCTTGTCTGTTTGTCTGTCTGTCTGTCTTTCCATCTGTCCATGTCCTTATCCTGTTTTATTTATCTTGTCTGGTTATATTTTCTAATCTTTGTTCTAATCTTTCGCCGTGTCAATTATTTTTTCCCTCTTCCTACTTACTTGGTTGAATTTATCAATTATAGCAATTCACTTTAGATATTAACTAAATATCACACTTCATCTGTTTAATAATATTTTTTTCATATCGGTCACTACGACAACGTTATCTGGGTAAAAAATTTCAGAAACCGTGTTCAGTTAACTTCCCGATCCCCCCCCCCCACCCCCCTTCATTAATCAATCATTTTCAGAAAAAAGATAAAAAAACTAACGCGGCGTGGACCGTTAAACAAATCATTAACTTTTGTTTAGCCTACCAGATAGCCATACGATAATTGATCATCCCCAGAATGAGTTGTAGTTCATAGCAACAGGAAATCGCCCAGAACTGACAGAATTTTCATGGGTGAGTGATATAAAGTCAGGTTATGAAGATATTTAAAGACAGGCCTCTTATCTTTATGTCTGAAGAGAAAAGTGCTATGCTAGATAGTTGAATTATGTTAGAGGATGATACATAAATCATCATCATCATTATCATCATCATCATCATCATCATCATCATTATCATTATCATCATTATTATCATCATAATCATCATCATCATCATCATCATCATCATCATCATCATCATCATCATCATCACCATCATCATCATCATCATCATCATCATCATCATCATCATCGTCGTCGTCATCGTCATCGACATCCTCATCACAATCCTCCTCCGCCTCTTCCTCCTCCTCATCATCATCACCACAACCCCCACCACAACCACTACACACCATCATCATCATCGTCGTCATCACAATCATCATCATCATCGTCGTCGTCGTCGTCGTTTTCATCATCCTCATCACAATCCTCCTCTGCCTCTTTCTCCTCCTCATCATCACCACAACCACCACCACACACCATCATCATCATCGTTATCATCATCATCGTCGTCGTCGTCATCATCATCATCATCATCATCGTCGTCATCATCATCATCATCATCATCATCATCATCATCATCATCATCATCATCATCACCACAACCACCACAACCACCACAACCACCACCACTACACACCACCACCATTATCATCATCGTCGTCGTCGTCATCATCATCATCATCATTATCATTGTCATCATCATCATCATCATCTTCATCCTCACAACCACCTCAACCACCACCACCACTGCACACTGTCATAATAATAATCATCATCAACAGAACACAACAACAATAGCGACAACATGAGCGTCATCATCATCATCATCATCATCATCATCATCATCACTTTATGAATCATTATCATCATCTACTAGATGGAAACAACTTTTGCTGTACCAAGATTCCGCATTGTCTCACATACATGTAGTCCACAAATAATGCATTATATTTTGCTTTATATGAATCAGACAGTTTCAGAACGAACAATAGCATGAGATGTTTTCCCACATTTCATTGTTCAAAGGAAGTATAGTTGCCACTTTGTTTGGAAGAAAAAAACTTCTATTTAGAGACTGGTTCTGATTATTATCAGACAAAGACGCGTGTGTTATAAAAGAGCGAAATGATATGGGCGGAGTAGCAGCGGCGTTGGCTGTTATTTTATTGTACGTACAGGTCTGTAATCGAAGCATGTATTTTATATTATTTCACCGTTTCTTTCTGTGCCTCAGTGACAGTGTTGCAGTCTCATGGTTGCATTGTGTCTCTGTCTAGGTGTCTCTGTCTAGGTGTCTCTGTCTAGGTGTCTCTGTCTACGTGTCTCTGTCTACGTGTCTATGTCTACGTGTATCTGTCTAGGTGTTTCTGTCTAGGTGTCTCTGTCTACGTGTCTCTGTCTACGTGTCTCTGTCTAGGTGTCTCTGTCTACGTGTCTCTGTCTACGTGTCTCTGTCTACGTGTCTCTGTCTACGTGTCTCTGTCTAAGTGTCTCTGTCTAGGTGTCTCTGTCTAGGTGTCTCTGTCTACGTGTATCTGTCTACGTGTCTCTGTCTACGTGTCTCTGTCTAGGTGTCTCTGTCTACGTGTCTCTGTCTACGTGTATCTGTCTACGTGTCTCTGTCTACGTGTCTCTGTCTAAGTGTCTCTGTCTAGGTGTCTCTGTCTAGGTGTCTCTGTCTAGGTGTCTTTGTCTAAGTGTCTCTGTCTAGGTGTCTCTGTCTAGATGTTCCTGTCTAGGTGTCTCTGTCTAGGTGTCTCTGTCTAGGTGTCTCTGTCTAGATGTTCCTGTCTAGGTGTCTCTGTCTACGTGTCTCTGTCTAGATGTTCCTGTCTAGGTGTCTCTGTCTAGGTGTCTCTGTCTAGGTGTCTCTGTCTAGGTGTCTCTGTCTAGATGTTCCTGTCTAGGTGTCTCTGTCTACGTGTCACTGTCTAGGTGTCCCTGTCTACGTGTCTCTGTCTACGTGTCTCTGTCTACGTGTGCCTGTCTAGGTGTCTCTGTCTATGTGTCTCTGTCTACGTGTGCCTGTCTAGGTGTTTCTGTCTACGTGTCTCTGTCTACGTGTGTCTGTCTAGGTGTTTCTGTCTACGTGTCTCTGTCTACGTGTCTCTGTCTCTTTGTCACTCTTTCTGTCTCTGTCTACGTGTCTCTGTCTACGTGTCTCTGTCTAGGTGTCTCTGTCTAGGTGTCTCTGTCTACGTGTGTCTGTCTAGGTGTTTCTGTCTCTTTGTCAGTCTTTCTGTCTCTGTCTACGTGTCTCTGTCTACGTGTCTCTGTCTTTTTGTCAGTCTTTCTGTCTCTGTTTACGTGTCTCTGTCTACGTGTCTCTGTCTAGGTGTCTCTGTCTTTCTGTCTCTGTCTACGTGTCTCTGTCTACGTGTCTCTGTCTACGTGTCTCTGTCTACGTGTCACTGTCACTGTCTAGGTGTCTCTGTCTACGTGTCTCTGTCTACGTTTCTTTGTCTACGTGTCTCTGTCTACCAGTCTCTGTCTACGTGTCTCTGTCTTTCTGTCTCTGTTTTCTGTCTCTGTCTAGGAGAAGCAGTCGGCCAATGATAAAAAAGCGTGTGGGTACAATATTTGGTATCTATAGTTACTGCAGAAAACTTAAGATTTGCCACTGTTCTCTTCAACAGGTAAACTACAGTGGCGAGAACAACAAGTGACGTCACATGACTGACGTAGGTTTATCACAATGCCACTGAGTGACTCGGACTGCCTCGTGACGTACAAAATCCTGGTTCTCGGAGACGCTTCAGTAGGCAAGACGGCGTTACTAAGGAATCTTACGGGGAGAAATATTCAGAATCTTTACCCAACCCTAGGTATGTTTGCCTTTCTTTCAAGAGCGTAGCTAGACCTGTTATGGTGTGTACGCATGGCCACTACATTGTAATCGTTTCATTTCTTTTCTTTTCTTTGCTTCTGTGGACGTTTTGGTATCAAGATTTAACTAGGTTTTAAGTAAAATGTTATGTTATAAAACAAGAATTTTAATTAGTCGTGGCATTGTCCTTTAAAGTGCAGGGGTAAAAGTTTTCCGTCTCATGACAGAATTCCTATTTTCGGCGATCTCCTCCTTTTCCAAATGATGCAAATCTGGTGAGAAATGGGGTTGGGATGGGGTGGGGTGGGGGAAGTTCTGGCTCTGAGGACTGCAGTGTGCATTTGATTTACGTTTTCTAGGTACACCCATCTAATTTTAAGTCTTAGGCGGATTGCTGTGAAATTTCAGTAAGTTTTTACAAGATCATATTTGATTGGTTCTTATTGTTTTCGTTAGCGAATGAAATTGTTCGGGACTTCAATTGTTACGTTCCACTAAAGCCGCAATTTGTGAGATTCTTTTTACAAATAAGACAAATACAATGAAGTTTTTACCTCCTGGTTTTAATACAAACGAACTAGAAAAGGGTGCAAAAAAGAACAACAAATGGAAGTGGTTGGCAGAAAAAAGGACGCTAAGAGTGAATAAATGGGATGTTTGGTTAAAGAACTCGAGTGTCATGGGCATTGCCTTCTGTGAAGTGTGTTCGAAAACGATCAGTTGCAAGTCCAGCGGGAAAGGTCCGTGAATATATATCTGAAGTTGTTCTGAGCATATGGGATCACTAAATATCAGTAGCTTACAGGGGCATCCGGTCCCCAGCTTATTTTTCACTATTAGTGGAGATACACAACCCAAGCGCCAATTTTCTGATTAGTACCATTTATGTAAAATTAGATCCACACTAATTATTTAGACAAGAAAAAAAGCACTCGTTTTTGTTTCGACATAATAATGTTGTCGTATCTTCAAGCAAAGTATAACGATGAGGAGAAAACGAAAATTACATTTAAGCCATTTTAAGAAATCGCAACAGACAAGTGGTTCTAGTGGAATAAGTCGAATTGGTAGGAAAACCAAGGACTATTTAGTCCCGAATATGGTCTCTCTGATGAATGTCTGTAAGTCCTGTGACTTAACAAGTGTAATGTGTTTCCGCGAGAGTGCGTTTTCTGTTTTTGATGCAAAATAATCGTAAAAGAGCATATTGAGTTTTTATTGACGCAGCAAGCATTGTCCACTTAAATCCGCAATTCTGTTCCTAAAATCATCATTCCTGGAGTACAAAAAAATGATGCTAAAAAACTAAAGGATGAGACTGTTTGCATTTAAACTTTTCGAACCTTCTGCTATTACTTCTAGTAAAAAGTGTAAATTGCGGCTATCAATGCGGCTTTCACTTCGAGATAATTTTTTCCGCACTTTTAACTTTTGCTTTGGAAATGGAAATTGTCTCCCTTGTTAGTTAATACTAGTATCCGAGGCATTCCAAACTGTAGGTAGGTCCTTTCAGTTGAAATTCTTGGAATTTATCGCCTGTTCTTTTATTGATAATGCATTTACAAACAGGGAAATGTCTTACTTTTGCATAAATATAAGCTTAAAAACCATTTAAATATTTACAGAGATTTGTTATTTCAAAAATAAAAAAAGGAAGTGTCTGTTGATGATGGTTAACCAGGGTATCACAAGAAAGGCAGAAAAGTCAACATACACTCCATAGAGCATAAGCATAAAAACCGAGTAAAACAAATGAAAGGACCTACTTGCTTTTAGGGAATATTCAGGGGAGACTATTCATTTATGTCTCTTATTGTCGCGGTACTGAACTCGATCGTCAATTTTATAAGCAGACGATAATGAGAAGAAGAAGAAGAATAGAAATGAATTGCTGTTTTCTTCGATATATAACCACATTTTTTTTCGATGATCGTGATAACGATGTCAGCCCACGGATGCTTAACTAACGAAATCATTTAACAATTTACAAACATATTCTCGCTCCCTACCGGAAATTACGAGGAATTAAAAGTCATTGAAAGTTATTGTTCATCATTTATAGCTATGAAGGTCGCCATTATCTTTTTTTATATATCAATTGTAAATTGCAAACAATGCAGTGGATCCATGACTAATATATTGTGTGCGCAGGATTTTTTGTTGGGCGTGGCCAGTTTGATCTTGCTGATCTCTCTTTAAAGGAGGTATACGACAGTTTGCCTCTACCAAATATGTAACAATATCTGACGTCTGTTTTAGGGGTATTTGTGCATAATTTCTGCAGAAAAATCATTCTTTAGTCTAAGCTTTGACGATTTTCAACAGTATCTCAATTTTAGTTTAGTAAAACTCGTTAATTGACACTTAAAATGTTCATTCTTTTCAAATCTATAAATAAGAACGATTGGAATTCCTGCTAAAAATAGACATCGACTTCACAGCGGATGACGTGGATGAACTAAAACATAAGTGGTCACGTGGTTTTCTTAGTTTAAAAATAGCTAACTGTGCAGCGTGGCTCAGATGGGAAATACATAATTGAAATTACGATTGTGACGTTATGGTTCACTTTTCAAATTGGTGTAGGTCAACAATAAACAACATTTTGCGGTATCTGTTTAGATAACAATAGTTTATTAAGATGATTAATTGTAAATACTTTTGGTCCAAATTGTCGGATGCCATCTTTAAATTAAAGCAAGAAAAAATTGACGCCATGTTTCAAAGTCGCAGGAAAGTAATGTAAAAATAAAATGTTGTAAACAGAGCATTCAACGAAAGAAAATGTTTTCACAATGCAGTTGCATATATGAGCCTTAATTTCCCCTTATGTGTGACCAAAAATCTTATACGTCAGACCAACATTTACATAATTATTTAACAGAACAACTCATTTAGTATATATAAGCTGGTCCTGTTTTAATAAAAAAAAATCATCATCCAAATGAACTATCCGTAAAATATTCTTAATACACAAATTACCCTTTAATACTTAAGACATTTTCCCAGACATGTTGGTCTATGCCTTTCTTTGTTGGTCATTTTCGATCGTTACAATGTTAATTCGTACCAATATTGTTTCGTTTTTATGTTTATTTTGTATGTACTGAGCCAGGAATGCATTTCAGGGCGCATTTAGGTCGTTATGAATGGTTCTTGACTGTAAACAATACCGTGTAAAATGTATCCCTCTTTATCCATAGCATATCAATTTTAGTCGGATACAAATTGAACTAAATATCTATCTGTACATTTATATTTGGCACATTTAACATTAGCACCGTGTGGTCGAGGTCACATGAGTGTCTGGAAATTCAAAAAAGATTTAAAAAACACACACAAAAAACCAAACACACACACACACACACACACACACACACACACACACACACACACACACAAAACCAACAACAACAGCTCGACCCAAAACAGATAAAAAGCAAGAAAAAACAATTCAACCACATTACAATATGCCAAGGCACTAAATACATATTAACCACAAAAAGTACAAATCCTAATACAACTTGAATGTCGAAGAAATTTCGTCACATCTATTCTAATGTTTCTGTAGAAGTCTGTGATAATTGGTCTACCCGTGCAGACGAATTATGGCAGACATGTAATACAAAAATAAGAATCAACAATTGTTAGATTTTCATGGTATTGTTGACAAACAGTTCTTGCGTTTATTTTTCTTTAAATTTTAAGTGGTAGTCGTTTTAGAAACAAAAGAAACCAAACACCGTAACAGATATATAACAATGTGGTAAGTACTAAATATACTGCTAAAATAGTATAAACATAACCGTTAAACCAATTATAAATACAAGAACAAGAAAGAGCCATGATATGAAACATCCAAGGCGCCGTAGAGAGCATGCGCTTTAAACAAGAAGATGACTATCCTGGGAACTAAACACTCTCTTACATTGTCGATTACTAACATAAACATTTGACAGTAACGAATCAGACAGACAGAAACATTAGAAAACCATTGCAAATGCAATTTGGTATTTTTCCCCTTATTCCATTCACTTTGTAAGTCAAATAATTCCTAAAAATATGAAGACCTACGTTTAAGTATGTTTTTAAAATACCATGTAGATCGATCTATATTGATAGTATGGCCCTTCGATTTTCCGAATGATTCCCAAACTTGCATGATGTTGGTTACAAATGGTCCCCATTTATTTGGAGTACCCCTGACTATAACTTGTTATATAAATGTTAAATGCAGTAACCATTGTATATTTAACAAAACATAAAAAGTAAATGATTAATAGAATTTATAAATAAGGAAACTTTTGCTATTAAAGAACTCTTACAACAAGAAAGATGGCAAGAATGTTTGGTTTGTCTAGACTCTCACCTTCGCTTAACTTGAGGAATAAGAATATATGACCTATGAGCATTGCTATATATACCAAACCCTGAAAAGGCACAGGATAAAGGTATTCGCGTGCAAGCTAAATGTAACAGTAAAATCAGTTATGAGTCATTAAACAAAAAGAGCAAACCCGACAGTTACCGCCTTGGAATGGTCAGTCGGCAATATGGATCGATTGAGACAGAGATAGAGAGAGAGATAGAGAGAGAGAGGGAGGGAGAGAGAGAGAGAGGAGAGAGATAGAAAGAGAGAGAGAGGGGGCGAGGGAGAGAGAGAGGGGGAGGGAGAGAGAGAGAGGGGGGGAGAGAGAGAGGGGGGGAGGGAGAGAGAGAGAAAGAGAGAGAGGGGGAGGGAGATAGAGAACGTGAGTGAGAGAGAAAGGGGATAGGGAGGGAGAGAGGGGATAGGGAGGGAGAGAGTGAGAGAGAGAGAGAGAAAAAGAGAAAGAGAGAGAGAGGGGTGGGGAGAGAGAGAGAGAGAGAGAGAGAGAGAGAGAGAGAGAAAGTCTTGGAATAAAACAATTGAATAAGGACAACTTAATTTAAAACATGCATTAAAATTCCGGACTTATATCGTCGCTGTAATACGATAACCTCGTATATGGAAAACAGTAACTTTTCAGGAGAAACAAAAAACTGTATAACTTTTTTATAAAATGTCGAAATGTTCTGAAATTTGGAATATTTATGTTAAACAACACGTTCTGTTTGGTAAAAACACTTATTGTATATTTTCATGATAACTTTAGAAGAAAAATCTCATACGATGTTTTTGCACACACTTTTAGCCACTTCTATATTTTTTAGCATGTGTACGGTGTTTTTGCATTAAAGTCATATTACCGTTATTGTATATTATAGGCTATAACTATTTATAATTAATGGTGTATTTTAATACAATATCAAAAGTGAACACAACAGTGCTTTTTGCAGTCTTTGTAATAAAATTACGAGTTCAATCAATGTACAATTCTGTTGTATTTAGTACACTATAATACACGTTCATGTATTTGTGTTCATTCATATGTCCAAATAACGCAATAAATACGCAAATTCATTATGACACTGTTTAAAAGGAGGAAATAATTCAAAATAATAACAACAATGATCTCATTTTCGAAACTATTTAATGAAACAGTAAACTGAATAAACATGAGAAACATGTATGATTTTGCAAATAAATGCCATTGGTATAGCATGTCGTGACATTGATAAGTTGATAACACATTTGACAATTTTGGAGGATTAACATCGCGACATTGAATGTAATAACGTACTAACAATTTGCATTAACCCTCCAACCCTTCCAATAATGTACCGGTATGCAAGGTAAACTGCGAAACAGAATTACACAAATGGACCATAACAAAACGAAATTCAACTACAATGTTCAAAATCCGCGTTGGCCGGGTTTCGAAAAGACTATAAAACCAAATGAACAAATGTCTAAGATCATGATTCTAAACACTAAGAACTTGTCTGTGCTTAACTGACAACTTCCTTTAAACATTAACAGTCACATAATGGAATATTTGTGCGTTAACAACACTCATCCTCAACTGCATTTTAACACCTCATATCACTGTTTATGTGTGCATCAGATTGTCGTAAAACAGGTGATAATCCTGTGGAATATATCTCTTCAGATATTGCAGATCATCATACTTTGACTGTTTGATAGGATTTGGTCCTGTTTGAAGCTGTGAAACGGTGTCAGTCGATTTCGCTGTTGGAGCATTTCGGGGTCGTGGTAATTCTTGAAACTCTTCGTCGAAGTCCAACTTGTATTCCACGACACCTACTGGCTGGTACCGCAGAACCCGAATATCTGTCACGACAGGTTCACCAACGCGCTTCCCTCGACGAATCGAGTCGTAGTACCTCAATTGTGCATAGTCTTTAGCAAATGTGTGTGTAAGATATCGAACAGCATATGGGTGGTCAGAACGTGCTCGTTTAAAACGCTCGATGTATCCTGCTGGAGAGTAAATTGTGCTGGCTCTCAGTTGTTTCTCAATAGCAGAGTGGACGCTGTCTACTTCCATTTGTGTATGGCCCTTAACAAGGAACTTTTGTGTAATCTTTATATTTGACTTGACTGCAGTATGAAGTAAGGCGTTTGCTAATATAGAGTTTCTGTTTTGGTAGCCACAGCCGTCTGAGTACAAAATGATTTCTTCTGTATTTTCGTCGATCATTCGTTCAATTTCATCCACAATACATGAGGCAAATGTGTTTGCCGATAATCCTAATTCACCTTCATGCCAAAGGTAGCAGGATACATTGCGCGTCTTTAAGTCAAATGTGGTAAAATTGTGACACGTAAGTTTTGTTCTAAAGTACGCAGAGGAAGACATTATTAATGGACACACTAGAACTGATTGCAGATCCATTGTAAGAACTTTAATATGAGTTGAGTTCATTGTTGCTTCTTTATCTGTCTGCTTTTCTTGCCGAGCACGATCTTTCATTCCTATATGCTTCTGGTAACTCTCATCATCTAGATTTCCCACGCTGTGCTCAGTGCATATATCACATTGATCTTTCTTTGGATGATATATTGACATGTTCATGTTTCGAAACATTTTCAAAAGAGCCACTCTTGATAATGGATCGACGTTGCTGTCTCTACAAAATCTTGTGTATGTCTTGAACAAATCTGTAAAGTTTTTGTAGCACGGTTCAACGTACAGTCTATCTGTTGTTGCCCTGCAATAATGCGATTCAACCTTTGGGATGCTTTCTAAAAACTCTCTGGCTTTATTCCTTTTCTCAAGGTCTTTCTCAGACATCTTTGGACTCTTAGCAGGTTTTCTCTTAATCATTCCATTGATGTCAACTTTCTCAAGCCATCCATACAACATCGCTTCGCCTATTCCTAAAGTCGACAAAAACATCTTTTTGCAAACGTTAACTCTTTCGTTTCCAGCTTTCAGGAAGTATGTGTATGTTTTGCTTCTTCGACCATCATTTTTCTGTTTTCTTGCATCAGAGATATCAACATGTGACACAGCGAAGGCACGTTTTTCGTCCCAATTCATTTCAGACCAAAACGCTTGGTGGATACCTTCTCTTTGATCTTGCGTAAGTGTTTTGCAACTTCTAGTGTTTGTGCATCGCTTAGTGCAATCTGAGTCAATCAAGATTCTGTTTTGTTTGTTCAAGCAATATGTCTTTTTACCATCAACCCGTGCTATCCCTTTGTAAACTTCACCTTTCATTCTCAGATCTTTATTGACGTTCTTGGTCCACTCTTCTGCTCTTGCCATACCGCGTTTTGCCCTCTTTCGCTTTGTGTTTGCTGTTGTTGCTAAAACAATCTCTTCGTGGTCGATGGCATTCATAAAATTGTCCTCACTTTCATTGACTGACAGTGGTACATCGGTTGTTTTTCTGTCAACAACGTTTTCAGTGGTATTGTTATTTATGTCGGTCATCTTTCTTTTCTTTGCTTCATTTTCAAATTCTACAACAATCTCTTCGTGGCCGACAATATTTCTAATAGCGTCCTCAATTTCATTGTCTGGCATCGGCACATCGGTTTTTTGACTGTCAACAGCGTATTCATTGGTTTTGTTATTTGTGTCATACTTCTGTTTCTTCTTTGCTGCATATCTAGATTCATTTTCACTTGAGTCACTATTATAGAGCACATCGTCTTTCGATGGTTTCCAAGTTTTGTCTGCAACTGAATCATCTGAATCAGACATCGACATGTCTTCATCACCACTACTTCTATTAGTGTCCTTCTTACCACATTCTATTCCTATATCGAGTTTCTTCTCGATGGTTGTGGATTTCTGAGCATTGTTAAGTTTCCTTAATTCTTCGACTATTTCCCTTATTCTGCGTTCTTTAGACGTTTCCTTTAATGAGTTCAATGTTCCATTGTCTGAGGATTTGTGTCCAGCAGTTATATTTAGCTGCCTTTGGCCTAGTACAATGGTCACTGCACTTTCCTTCTGTTGATCTTTTTTTGTCATGGAACAATCATTTAGATTGTCTTCAGTCATGTTATATTCTTGGTTTACTGTTTCATTCACATTTTCTTCATTTTCTATATTTTTATGAGTATGATCTTTTGTTGTGATCGATTTTCCTTGAATTTTACAATGTAATTCAAACTTTCTTTCTTTGGCCATTTTATCTTTCGCCATTTTTGCTAACACTTTCCCTCTGCCATTCATTTTGTGATCAATCTAACAACCGTTTTTACAGTGCGGGTGGAATTTAAATTCAATAACGGAATACTTTTCGTTGTGTTTATCTACAACTTTATATCTCGGTGTTGTTTGTGGAAACATAGAAAAGTAAATCTTTCTAATAAAAGAAAAGTTCTTCCCTCCTCTGGTATAGTTCCCAAGTTCTCTTTGTAAAAGGAGTCTGTTAATGTCTCTTGGTTCACTTCCAACTTTCGTATCAGTCCTACATTTCCATGTGTTTATTGTGTGATGATTTCTAAAAGTGACATCAGAAACCTGTAAAAATATATATTAGAACTATAGTATGAATACAAAATACGAGACGCACCTTTAAATAAATATATTTGATACTTTTATACTTTTTAAATAATAAAATAACGAAATTCGAAAAACGCGTATAATTATTTTTGCTTCAACTTGTATAAAACAGCTTTCTTCGAAAACCACGTATATAAATTTTAAAGGAAAATAACACTGCTTTAAGAACACACTGGTTAATAAAATGACTGTTTTAAACAAGTTGAGCCTATATTACATTGTAAGAATCCTTAAATATTTTTTTCCAATGTCACATATCCAAAACATGTACAATTTTGCTTTAAACAGAAAATTACACAACAAAAATAAAGGACTTTTGGGCGACTTGTACAAGTAATCAAGGGGGCATGTCCTTGAGAAAACATAACAAAGTCATATAATAAACAATAAATTGAAAGACTTACCCATAACAGTGTTTTACAACGGAAAAATTCATCTGTGATAGAAGTAAGTGTGTTTACTCATAATATACGAGGTTTTCGCATTACAAAATTTTCAGCCAATCGATATACAATATTTACTCACATGATGATATCCCTGGTATTTGATTGGCTATCTTATTCAGCATTTTCGCAGATCATGCAGGAGAAAAATCTTAATTCAAACATAAAATAAAAGTTTTTGCGCTAAAATGCTTATACGGTGTTATCGAATTACAGCGACGATATATTGTTTTAACTATACCTTAATTAAGACATTGTGTTGGATAAAAACGAAATAAAGTTACATGACTATAAATCTTCTGGAGGAAGTTTCAGTTGCCAAAAGTAAGAATACGATTTTTGTTTTAATTTGACAATGCCGTAAATTGGGAAAACTATTGAAGATTGGAAACATAAATCAGCTTAATTTTAATTTATAAGCTAATTTTTGTATCTTTTTAGCAGCCGACTTTGTCCGAAAGACGTTTGAGGTGGATGGAGCCTTAGTGGAACTTCAAATATGGTAGGGTAGGATCATTATACACATAGACGGTAACGTCATTAAACTTTAGTCCCCTCTATGCTATAACGCCTCACAACAAGTCGATGGTGATTTGTGAATCCGCGTCGTAAAATAGTTCTTTAATATATAGATATAAATATGCGTTATTTTAACAAATAACTATATATAAATATCATGTCTAATATACGCACATGCATCACATTCTTTTTGTAGGATTTTTACTGTCAATCTTTTGAGCGCTTTCACACTGACTGATCGTCTTGTGTTGGACACATTGGGGTGTGATATAATCTCAACCACCGGACCTGGTAGCGCAATAGGTAGAGCGTCGGCTCCAGGTACGGGAGGCCCCGGGTTTGATCCCGGGCCGCGACATACCAAAGTCGTTAAAAATGGTATTTGTATAGCTCCCTTGCTAACGCTCAAGGAAATATAAGGGTAGTTCCACGACTGGTTGGCCCAGTGTCAGGATAATGTGACTGGGTGTGGTATCATGCCAGGTGTTCACGGCATACTATACACAGTGAAGACAGCACTATATCTGCTTCAAGTTAACACCGTCTCCAGATAACTGAAATACTGTTGGTGGGACGATAAATCCAATAAACAAGCAATCTCAACCAACCGATCACGGAATGTCAAAGCACTGTACTCGCTGCCACTACTTACATTAGCTGGGCCTATAAATCCAGCACACCGATATTAGTTTATCATTTGTCATAAAAATGTTCTTTAAATTATCGTAGCACATTTAGGTCTATCAATAACGTATAAAGGCTCAAAATAACCAAAAAAATACCTTTATTTTATTAGAGCCACTTTCTCCAAACAGATAAAAGTAACATTGACAGACAGTGCTAATGTAAAAAAAAATGTAATACTGTTAAAAATATTTATTATTTTTGAACACTTTAAAATTCCACATAGTAAACTGTTAATAAAACGAATATGATAATAACAATTAGGAATTAAAATACATAAACAAAAACTAACAACCAAGTCTTTTTTATAAGATTTATACGCCCCTATTTTCATTCTTCAAGGGAGGTAACTCTACTTTGTCGAAGTAATTTTAATTATCTCCCTTACGAATAGATGAGTCGTGTGCTTTACTTAAAATATTATTAAATTTTTAACATTTAAACTATCGAGAGAGCATCTGACTTAAATATGTACATACATTTATAGTTTGTAGAAGTACATTTTTTAACATTGTATTAACACAATCATATTTAGAAAGAAAGATAGATACATGTACTAAATAAATGAATTACCATCGGATTAGGATGATAAATGGTATATTTTTCATTCAAAACGTTAAGAAAAATGCTGATTAATGACTGTTCCATTGTTATAAACGTGAACACTGTATAATAGATAGTTTGCATGTGATGTCATAGGCACTGATAATACAGTTCAAGGCAGCCATTTTTGAAGGCAGAAGCTAATATAGGCTGAAATCTGTAAATACATGTATGTGCTGTTAAACTCACCACTGTGTTGTTATTTTTAGTCTATTTTACTGAATTTTATATCAAATTTAACAGCTTTTATGAAGCATTTTAAATATTAAAACTATTATAATAGTTTAGAAGGTAAAAAAATACAATAAAAAAGTTACACTGGTCATTTTGTTTAAGGATGAGCCAATAATTTTATTTATTTCTGTGTATTAATTCTTCGGGCATTTATCAATTTAAAAAATAATGCATTCTAAAAATATGAATTTCAATAGCTTTCCAATGGTGTATAGCTTTATTTTTTACACCACAAATGAAGAAATTACAAGAAAATGAAATTTACGCTTATATACAATTCACTTAAAAATCACATAAAGTTGCCATCAAAGATGGCTGCCAAGATAAAGGATCTTTACTGATGTGGAAACTCTTACATAACTTTTGTTGATTTCAAAAAGCGGTTTTAAATGTTATTTAAGTTCCACACTATCACAACTAGACTATTTTTCTTGCACACAATACTTATAAACTTCCGCATCCGCAGGGATAGCGCTGGCCAGGAACGTTTCCGGTCCGTTACAAAATGGCAGTACAGAGGCGTAATGGGCGTGGTAATGGTGTATGACGTCACAGATAAGGACACATTCACGCACCTGTCGTATTGGATTAATAGCGTTAATCAAGTGGGTAAAAAATGATGAAGATGATGTTGATGATTGTGATTGTGATGATGATTATAATGGTGGTGGTGATGAAAATGACGATGATGGTGATAATGTTGATGATGATGATGAATGATGATGATGACTATGATGATGATGATGATGATGATAATGTCGAAACTGATGATGACAATGATGATGATGACAATGATGATGATGACAATGATGATGATGATTATGACAATGATGATGATTATGACGATGAAGATGATGATGATTATGACTATGATGATAATGTTGATGATTATGACGATGATGAAGATGATCATATTGGTGATGATTATGATGATAATGATGATTATGACAATGATGATGATGATGACGTCGATGATGATGATGATGATAATGAGATGATGATGACGACGACGACGACGACGATGATGATGATGAAGATGATGATGATGATGATGATGATGATGATGATGATGATGATGATGATGATGATGATGATGATGATAATGAGATGATGACGATGTCGATGATGATGATGATGATGATGATGACCATGATGATGATGATGATAAATGATGACATTTGTCTTCAGGAGATAGCACATTCAGGAAACAAATATGAGTCCGTACCTATTGTGTTACTTGGCAACAAATGCGACCTTGAAAAAGACCGAAAGGTGTCCCGAAAAGAAGGTGAAAAGGTAAAACTGATGTATACAATAATCTGGTCAGTCATAGCATTTGATTTCATTATTACACGTGATGTTCTCGGATACCGGCAAGTTCATCACCATTGCATCAAAGTAATAAACACAATTTGTCTATTTTAACTGCTGTAGAAGCTAAAATGGTGATTTAAAAGACAGCCTTTAGAGACCATTTTAAACATGTGTCATGGTGGGGTGGGTGTGTGTGTGTGTGTGTGTGTGTGTGGGGTTCTTCTTAAGGGTCCATTTGATATTTTCATTGTGAGGTCTAACGAGTTCATATGAATAGTAGACACACATTAATTGCCTTCAACGACCACTTCCATCGTTAATTTGGACTTGTGTGAAATATAAACTCGGCATTTTCCGTCAAACGTCGGTTATGACATCATTGATAGAACGTTCTCCCCAAAGAGCGTAATATTATATATATATATATATATATATATATATATATATATATATATATATATGCTTGACCTTTGACTTCTTCATAAATTTAATTACTTTGGCGCACACAATTATAAAGTGGCAGTTATTATCTGATAATAAAGATACAATATAACAATAATGTTTCTTTTTGTGCCATTTACCATTTACCATCCGCTTGGGTTCGAGTCTTACTCGGGGCGAAGGACTTAATGTGGGAAGGTACCAGCCGCAATAGCTCGGGTGGTAGAGCGTCGGCTTGCGGACCGGGAGGTCGCGGGTTCGAACCCCGGCCGGGTCAAACCAACGACTTTAAAGTTGGTAGTAGTGGCTTCCCTTCTAACGCTCGGGGCTAAGGGGACAGCATTACGCCTGACTAGTCGGTGTCAGTATAATGGACCAGCCGGGTTCAGTCCTTGGGTATCTCATAAGTGCCCCTGTGCTATAATGATAGAAATGTCGCTGCACAGTATCGGCAAAAATGCCGGCGAATCCCAGTCCCTAATGTGGGAAGATCTTCCAGCTGACCTGCGATGCTCTGACCTGTCTACCCAGACATAAGTCTGGCGTCTTCCACTACCAAAACAGATGTACGTCACTATAAAGGTCATAATTGGTCGCTGCGATATTTCTAAAACAAAACAATGCAAACATTTATATAATAATGAGCTTATACATACAACAGTTAGAACATGACACCAAAGGCACATTTATGTTACATATTTTCTAACACTATTAAAACAGTCTCAAACTGCTGAACGGAAACTTTAAGCAATTATGGTCGTATTTCAATGTTATTCTCAAGAACTGAACATTATTTCCAGTTAGCAGAGAAAGAGATGGCGTTTGGATTCTTCGAGACGAGCGCCCTCACAGGTGAGAACGTGTTCGAGTCTTTCCGAAAGTTGGCGTACCATGTGACGGAAATCTGCGATCCTTGTCTGGTATGTGTGACTGGCATCTACTTCCGTAGACCTTTCCGTTTACATCGTATATGATTTAAAGACACTTTCCGACAAGTCAACCATTTTTTTATCATATAATCAAATAAACAATTGTTATTGCATGGCACTCGCAAGCTTTCGACAATGCAATGCAAAACCTCGGATAATGTTACAGAAATACATGGACGGAAATCCTGTTTTTTTAACAGTTTGTAAACTGTTAACCATTTACGGAAACCTGCGAGTGTGCACGAGAGCAAGTTTAATGTTGCATGAAATACATGAAAATATCCCCCTTAACGATGTTTACTGGTGTCCAACATCAATGTTAAAAGTAAAGCATAACACCCCACTTGGCATTAAGATAACGTTTTTCCCATCACATCGACACTGCACATCGACACTGCACAGTAATCTATTCTTTAAAGTAAGAAAGCCACGTGACCACATTTGAGATAACGTTACCGGATAATAAGCTCTGACGTCGATGTCTATTTTTATACTATTTATATGAAGTCCCCATAAATTCTGTTTATAAAATAAACGGAACTTTAAGCGATTTCATTCACGATTCGTACTTTCTAGCAATCGAGGTAGTGTAACAAACAGCCTTTATTTAAACTAAAGTATGAGTTAATGCAGCAACTATGCCCATATTACCGAGGCTAGAGGTACTGTTAAAGAAAAGCAACCTGTCGGATACTAAATTTAATGCCTTAAATCGATGAGTTTTTTATTACAATGCATTATCTTGGCCTATTTATATTTGTTATATATATATATATCTATATCTGAATTTCATTGTTTCTTCTGTTAGTTTTTTAAAGTCTAATGATGTTAGAGTTAAAATTACCCTGCCTCTTAATTGTACTAAAACTACATTAGTATTTTGTCATTGATTTATTAATATATTTATTTTTTACCTTCTAGATGAAGAGTTATTACCCGAATCTCATCCGAATACCTCGGGGAATATCGCGCGAAACAGGTGCGCGCGTTTATGACAAAAACGTTCTTAAGATAAACATTACGTCATTGGACCAAAACCGGAAGTTGGAAAATGGGGTTGCCAGGCAGACGAAAACTGTGAAGTTGAAAAGGAAACATTCAAAGAAACACCACACGTGTTGTAAAGTTTAATATTTATGTTTAATATTGTATGTGTGATTTGTGTGTGTGTGTGTGTTTGCGTGCGTGCGTGCGTGCGTGTGTGTGTGTGTGTGTGTGTGTGTGTGTGTGTGTAATATTGTTTGTATCTCGGAGTCTTCCACTCGCGGATAACGATATCAATATGTTATTTTTATTTTATCTTCGTCTTCCGGTTTGTTGGGGCCAGGGGCAGATCCAGAAAAAATGGAGGGAAGGGGGAGTGCGGGTATGAATTAAGATCCATTCAACTTTATCGCAGTAAATACTAATTATATATACACAGCAGGGGATCAGATGGTAGAGCGTCGGCTTGCGGATCGGGAGGTCGTGGGTTCGAACCCCGGCCGGGTCATACCAAAGACTTTAAAGTTGGTAGTAGTGGCTTCCCTCCTAACGCTCGGGGCTACGGGGACAGCATTACGCCTGACTCGTCGGTGTCAGTATAATGGACCGGCCGGGTTCAGTCCCTGGGCACCTCATAAGTGCCCCTGTGCTGTAATGATAGAAATGTCGCTGCGCAGTATCGGCAAAAATGCCGGCTAATCCCATCCATCCCACAGCAGGGGACCCTAACACGAAGTAAGTAGTCAACAGACAAACTTTACTTTAAAAGCATCCTCCAACCCACCCCACCCCCTGGATCCATTCCTGGTTATAAAATTGACGTCAATGCAGTTATGTATGAAATTAAATGTTTGTTCTTTAAGATTAAATATTCGTTGATTATGCAACAAATTTTTACTTATTCTTTTTGTAGTTGTGTATAATTTGCATCACTAACTTTTGATGTTACTTTTGTACAAAATTGGAACAGATATTGTTTTACATTTATGTAAATGGCGGTTTGTGTGTTTATTTGTAAATTATTACTATTATTATTATTATAATTATTATTATTATTATTATTATTATTATTATTATTATATTATTATATTTTTATTATTTTTATTATTATTATATTTGAGTGTTCGCATGCGTGTCTTTTGTAGTTTTTTTGCATTTGTGTATTTTTATCTGTTTTTATGTTTATTATTATTAGTTGCATGATATTGTAAAGTAGAATATTTATTTTACTTACATGTTTTGTAAATTTCTCCGTTTATGGGTAAATACAAGCATTTCACTATTAAATACATCAAAAAATAAATATTTATCGCTAATTATAAATAATCGATTTGATATCAGAACAATATATATTCATTTAAACGAATTGATAATTAAACGTCAATACCTTATATTCAACACTTTTCAGTTCTATTACAATACAATCCCATAACGAAATGCTTGTTTAACTGTATGACCTGTCTCCGATATATGACCTGAAACACTTTGCAAGACACCGTATATTTTTGACGTTAACGTCAATTTTACGTCTAGACGTTTACGTTCCTTGAATACGTGACCGGCGTCTAAACCGATAGAATAAGTGTGAGTTGACTCCTCTCACGTTCATAGTTCGTGACGTCGCGCGTCGTAAACACGTCTTGGCAATCGTAACCATAGTTACGCACTACACATCTAATGCGTCTGTCTTACTAACGAGCGATTCTTTCTACACTCACTTGTTGGTTTTTCTTATTTTACTTTCGCGACTTGCAGCAGCAAAAAGCAGCAAAAACAAACGTTAGAGCCATTTTACAATGTTCAATAAACGTTTCATTTTGTTTGTTACATCAACCAGAGGAAATTATGGTCAATTGGCAACGATCAGCTAGACATTTGTGGAGAAAAACTCAAAAACATATGTCTAGATAGCGCCACCGACGCACTGCAGGCCCGCTGGATGACCTTCCTGCATGGAAGTTCTAGCCCCGACCGGGACTCGAAGCCACACGGTGACTGGCTGAAGGTCCTATGTCGTCAACTCCAACCGCTCATCTCCAAGCGTCGCCTCTAATACATTCAGGGATGGATCCTAGGGGTGGGGTTTGGGGGGGGGGGGGGGGGGGTGGCGCATCTACGACCCCCACCCCCACCCCCCACAAACCTAAAACAAACCCAGATGTACTAAAATTTCGGGTCCCCAGTCACGAACTGAAAGATCTGTTGTTAGTTATTTACCTGGAAGGTTGGAATTTTTTTATATTTTAAAAATATCCAAATTCTAATTTTAATTTACTTTTTATCAGTTTATCTTTCCACTTCCTTGTCTAATTGTTATCTTATTCAGTTTACGATTTATTTTCACGGTGTCGTCAGTTGCTTAACATAAAATTCCATTTTCTCTACAGCACCTACATAGCAAATACAAATGAAAAAGAAACATTTATTCAACACCTGTTTATTTATAGTCGCCTTGAAAGTAAGTTCTTTAAACTTAAATTAATCCCTCTTGACTGTCCACTTCATGTGTTGAACCAGTACTCAGGTACAGTAAATAGTCTAAGCCAAGGAATAACATTAGCTGGTCAGATTTGGAGTCCAACTTCATAACCATTTGACACACATTTAAAAGGAAATGTATGCTTTACGATCTCAAACGTCTAACCATAAAGAATTTTACAAAACAAGAAAATAGAATAAAACAATAACTAACATTTATTGACACGTTGAGCAATATAATTCATTAATAACAGATACAATGTTTTTTGACAGAAAATTACAATTTGACAGAAATACAATAAAATACAATACATACATCATATAATAATAATAATAACCTACATATGTTCACTAGCTACAAGTATTATGACATTGCAAAACACACATTAAATGACACACTAAAGCGCTATATACTGTTTTTCAAATAAAATCGTTATATCTTTTTTTTTCCTAATCTTTTATCACAAACTAGCGGAATTGTTTTTAACAATAATTCATATTTTGATACATTTTATATTTACTTATTTACTAATGGCAAAAAGACAAAAAAAAAAAAGCCCGCATATTACGACATAAGTGTTTCATTGTTAAATGAGTTGTTTTTTGGTCACTTAAGGTAGATAACTTTAACTAATGTAACCTAGCCAGGCGCACTCCAACGGTCACACGGTTACCGTTGCTTAACCGCCCAACTTTGGAAGCCGCTTAAACCAAGTCGCTAAAGAGTTAACCCAGCAGCGAGGCTTCTACTTCTGCGGTCGTGACACTATCGTTTATTTCACGAGTACAAACAGTGTCCGATCTTATAAATTTCAATTTTATTAAGCACTGTGCTCGATAGAACATTATTAAAACATTTTTTTTTATATTTACGAACAATAATAACTAGGTAAATACTGAAAAACGCGATAGACAAGTATACATAACAAAAACTTAACGCGAATGCGAACACAATAAACATCAACGAAAATCTTAAAACGACCATTAAAAAAAAATAAACAATTATATGACAGAAACATTAACAAAGAAGTTTACGATAATTGATGTATACAGGCAATAAAATATAGAAAGCTACATTAAGCGAAAAAAAAACAACAACAACAACAAACGAACAATGGAAAATTAGTATAGCACATTGACCTTATTTATTAGTGTATATTTCCTAACTACGAATACTAGGCAACGGCGGATTTAGAACGGTCCTTGGCTTTATTTAAAATGTACAATACCTCTGAGTTTGTATTAAATAATTTGATTGGTTATAGATTCAAATCTAAATTCAAATCTGACCAATGAGATAGCTCATTATGGCCATAAAATACCATCTCAGATGAGGTTTCGCTGAAGCTTTTACTTTTAAATTGCTGAGTATTAAGTTAAAAGTAAAAGTCATAAATGAGGTAATCCGAATGCAACTCTGACGTTTTGAAGCGGTATATAAAATGGATTCAAATCTAAATTCAAATCTGACCAATGAGATAGCTCATTATGGCCATAAAATACCATCTCAGATGAGGTTTCGCTGAAGCTTTTACTTTTAAATTGCTGAGTATTAAGTTAAAAGTAAAAGTCATAGTATTAAGTAAAATCCCTTCATATAACACACTAATAAAGCTTAAGACAAAAATCTGCCATATTTTTCATGGTTTAATTACAAACACGGAGTTCTAATATACAAGCACGAACACATTAATAAACGATGAAAGTAACTGCAAGAGAGTACAAACTAAAATCAGGTGCACCCATCCCTCCCGAGTCTTGAACCTATTCGGTTAGGTGGGCGCGAGTGGTAGTAAGCAGGCTACGTCAACGTCTTGGCCACCGACTCCCGCTCGTAACATTGACCGCGTGGACATTAACAGTTATATATAACAGTACATAACAACGAAAGTAAAAATAGGCAATTTGTCATCGGTTACTCCCCTGAGAACATGTATGATGCGTAATACATCATATTAATAGCAATTAAAAACAAACACATCTGCTGTAAAATCATTCATGTTCGCAGACATTTATTTTTGTTAGACAATTTTTTCATTTATTTTGTCGCAAGATGTGGATAATCTTGATCTTATATTTATAAGATGTGGACATGTATATATATAATTATTAAATATACAATTATTTGACACACATATATAACCATGCCAAATAAGTATAGAAAAATAAAAATATATTTATATTGCATGATTGACAAGTAATATACATGATACAAATAAACATTAATAAAAATCTAATTTCACCGCATTATTTCTACACAGATCGTTATTAGAAATACTTTGTAAACAGTTCCACATAATTAGAATAAGTACACCGTGTAGTTACTCTTGTTACAGTTTAGCCATAGTTCTTATGCAACTGATTTAATTATAAATGTTCTACCTGTCTACATAAGAGGCCAAACATAGTTCCTTTTATATTATTTACTCTAGGTTACCATTGTTAACAATGCTTCTCTGATCACCCTGTATGCTCTGCTGCCTAGTTGATTACAAAACAGCTTTGCCCTTGTCGTATTTTTCCAAACCTAGTTTTTTCACACAAACTAGTCCAGTGTACGAAACGACAGTCAACGTAAATTCACACGTAACTAAATATGGTAACATTAACCATAACCCAACTGATACTCACTTCTTGACTGATATCTCCTTACCGCTATCCTCTAAAGGAAAATGATTTCTCCATAACAAATTATCAAATGTTATCAAATATAAAATGGCTTACAAAATCTTCATATGAGCAACGTGTCTTACTTTCAGTCTGTGGTGTTTTTAGGAGTTCAGTACACTATACATTTAACTGTTCAATCGAAATTGGCATACCGCTGGTGTGCTGTTGTTTTACTAAGGAAGTTACCACTACCACCACCATGGCGGCGGTTAACGTCGTAACCTTAATCAAAACTTCCTCATTTTACGACGATTGGCACCATGGTCACTATCGCCACATCCATTCTTTTTTTCTACAAGGGTTGGCACCTTGGTCAATACCTCCACAGCAACAATCGTCACGAAAGCTTCCTTTTAACAAAGACTGGCATCAAGGTCACTACCGCCACATCCAATAGTGTCACGAAAGCTTCCTTTTTACAAAGATTGGCATTAAGGTCACTACCGCCAAAGCCAAAATCGTCACGAAAGCTTCCTTTTTTAAAAAGATTGGCATCAAGGTCACAACCGCCATAGCCAATGTCGTCACGAACGCTTCCTTTTTTACAAAGACTGGCGTCAATGCCATTACCGCCACAGCCAAAATCTTCAAGAAAGCTTCCTTTTTTACAAACATTGGCGTCAATGTCATTACCGCCACAGCCAAAATTGTCAAGAAAGCTTCCTTTTTTACAAACATTGGCGTCAATGTCACTACCGCCACAGCCAAAATCGTCACGAAAACTTCATTCTTTTACAAAGATTGGCGTCAATGTCTCTACCGCCACAGCCAAAATCTTCACGAAAGCTTCTCTTTTTACAAAGTTTGGCGTAAATGTCTCTACCGCCACAGCCAATGTCGCCACCAAAGCTTCAGTTTTACAAAGACAGGCGACAACGTCGTCATTACAGCTGATTTTACGACGATTTGGTACTACCGTGGTTTGCTTGGCTTCGGTGAGATGGTGGGCTTACACACCCGTTGGTCGCAAGCGGTCAGACAGCACAACATATGAGGGCCGCAATCAGCGTCCAAGGTGCATTGATCGGACTGTGGATGTTTCGGGCAAGGGTCGGTATAAACCACGAAGTCCACAGGACAGGCCGCTGTAAAAGATGAAAACGTTGGTATAGGAACAGGAAAAGATACATCAGTAAAGTCCATTAACACCAAATCAGACGACAAGGAAACTAAACTAGAACACAACATTAAGAACCACAAACAACAGTAAAAAGACACAAGTAGTAGGTAAGCAATGTAATAATGATGATATTGTTTCAAAGAAGGGTCCTTATCAGCCCATGCTAAGTAAAGTTATGCAGATGATGTTGTTAGAATATATAATCATTAATTAAGTTATGTTTCCAACAACTAGAACAAAAGTTGAGCTTCCCCTATCATTTATATAATTAAGACCAATACATAACGGACATACTTCATGCGAAGAATATTTCTTGCCAGGTGGAAGGCGACAAATAAGGTTCGTTTTCGTACAATTCACTACGAAACATCAGCATTTATTAAACGTAAAATAATCAGCAAATACTTACGGACTTTGACTCGTTCGTACTGTAAACAGCACACGCCGTTGATACACGAACTTCCGGCGGGACATTTGTAGACTGCATTGCAAGAGAGCCCCGGAATTGCAATGTTTCCGACTGGACATGTATAACTTAGCGGAGGTTCTGTTGTTGGATTGAAAATGATTGGTGCAGTAGTTGTAGCGTGAGTGATGATTCGACGAATTGTTGTTATGTTACCGCTGATTGGTGGAGTCGGTGTGTAGTTATTTGTGATTGGTGGAATCGTTGTAAAGTTGTAGATGATTGGTTGTATCGTTGTAACGTTGGCTTTGATTGGTCCTTTTGTTGTAACTTTAATTTTTATTGGTCTGTTTGTAGTTAATCTTGGTGGGAGATATGTTGGTGTGAAGAGTTTGTGCGTGGTCTTTTGGGATATGTTGAAGAAAGGTGTAGATATTATGTGAGTTGGGTAATATGGCGGAACTGTAGTGGTGTTGTAATGGTTGTCAATTGTTGGTGGATATGTATGGTGAGTGACATTCCAATCATTAAATAATGTCGTATTTGTAGAAGTCTCTGGTGTGATGGTGTGGTTATAAAACGGCGGAAAAATAGTTGATGATGATTTGTTAAAGGGAATAAACGGCGGAAATGTCGCATTGTTGCTGGGCCAAAGCGGCCAGAATGGTGGCAAAAGTGGTGTTGTGTGCGAAAATGGGGGAACTGTTGTGAAAGGACCCGCTGGTGGAAGGGTAAAGTTTGTGAACGAATTTGGAATTGTCGGTGGAAAGATTGTCGTGGAATTAAATGTCGGGAAAATATAACTCGGAAAAGTCTGATTAAAAGTTGGGAATGTTGGATGGAAGTTTCCAGGGCTGTAGGTAGTAGTTCTAGGAACCAACCACGGAATTAAACTTTGTGTAGATGGTATTGTTGGTGGGAGAGTTATATTGAAATTTGGAAATGTTGGATGGAAGTGTCCAGGGGTATAAGTTGTTGTTCTAGGAACAAACCACGGAATTAAACTCTGTGTAGAAGGAATTGTCGGCGGGAGTGTTATATTGAAATTTGGAAATGTTGGATGGAAGTGCCCAGGGGTATAGGTTGTTGTACTAGGAACAAACCACGGAATTAAACTCTGTGTAGAAGGAATTGTCGGTGGGAGTGTTATATTGAAATTTGGAAATGTTGGATGGAAGTGTCCAGGGGTATAAGTTGTTGTTCTAGGAACAAACCACGGAATTAAACTCTGTGTAGAAGGAATTGTCGGCGGGAGTGTTATATTGAAATTTGGATATGTTGGATGAAAGTGTCCTGGGGTATAGGTAGTAGTTCTAGGAACAAACCACGGAATTAAACTCTGTGTAGAAGGAACTGTTGGTGGGAGTGTGTAATTGAACAGAGACATGGTGGGAGTAGTAGGTGGGCGTGTAAATGGCGGAAACGTTGGGGGATGCGTTACATTATGTTGAAATGGCGTTGTTTTATTTATAGGAGGCGTTATTTTGTAGAACGGGGGCGTGGATTTATAGTATGGAGGCATAGTTGTCCAGAAAGGAGGCGTGGTTTTGTAGAAAGGGGTTGTGCTTTTAGACAAAACAGGCGGGGCAACTGGTGTGGTCGGACGAAT
Organism: Sinonovacula constricta; assembly: GCA_007844125.1. NCBI lineage: Eukaryota > Metazoa > Mollusca > Bivalvia > Cardiida > Solecurtidae > Sinonovacula > Sinonovacula constricta. The sequence goes on along the minus strand of CM017570.1, from coordinate 19,068,756 downwards.
CGTTGCAGGAATTACCGGAATGGGGGAGTTAGGAGGTTTGGAGGTTGGTAATTTGTAAAATGGAAATGTTATGCTTGGCCTCGTCGTAAAAGTTAGTCCAGTACCTGGTTTTGCTGGTGGTGCCGCTTTGGTGACCGGCGGCGTTGGCGGGAATGTAATCATTGGTGATAATGTTGGAGAAAGAGTTGGAAAAATGTATGGAGGCAACGTAGGAGGGCGCGGAATCTTTGGAATAGATGTAATTTGGAGTGGCGATTGTGTTGTATGAGGTGGTGGTGTTTTTAACGTAATCATATTTACTGATAAAGTAGTATGTTGTGTTCTTGGTTTCCGGGTTGTAGTTACGGGATTGAGAAAATATGGAGGAAATATCGTAGGTGGAACAGGCGGTACAGACGGAGGTAAGGTTGGGACATTAGGCGTAGTTGGGACGGACTTCCTTGTCGTGGAAGGGAGTAAATTTGGCGGGGGAGTGGTTGGATGTTGTGGTAAAAGTATCGGAGGTAAAGTTATGGGGTAAGTGTTTGGAACAAATGGAAAATCTGTTGGTAGGAGTGGCACTTGTGGCGGCTGTGTATCTTGTTTAGGGAAAAGTGGCTGGAACGTAGGAAATATAGGAGGAAGGGTTACATTGGGTTGTAGCATAGGCGGGAAAGTAGGCCATAATGGTTGGAGAGTAGGCTTTGGTGGAAGTATTGGTGGAAGAGTTGTGTTAAGCAGAAAGTCTGGCGGAAAAGTTGGTGACAGTGGTGGTATGGTGGCTTTTGGAGGTATAAGTAGATTTGGCGGAAAAGTGGGCCAAATAGGAGGCAGTGTAGCTTTTGGTGGTACAACTGGCGGTAGAGTTATATTTGGAAGGAAAGGAGGTAACGTCGTTGGTATTGTGGCTTTTGGGGACAATATTGGTGGCAATGAAGGAAGAATCGGTGGGAAAGTTGGAAAAAGTGGTGGCAGCGTTGCATTCGGCGGAAATAGTGATGGAAAGGGTGGAATTATTGGAGATATAGTATTATTTGTTGCAGGAGGTAACATTGGACTGATTCGTTGTTGTATTGGTGGCACAGTAAATGCAGGAAGAAGACTGGGCTCAGTTGGTAAGAATGGAGGAAAAGTTGGCAAAAGAGTCGGTACAGATGGCACAGCAGGAGGAAGAGTTGGATAATTCGGAACGTTGAATGAATGTGTCGGAATAGTTGGAGGATTGGTAGAGGGGTCTGTTGCTGTTGGAAAGAAATGTGGAATCGTTGGAATTATTGGTTGTTGCGTAGGGACGTTTGGTTGGCGCGAAACCGGTGGAAATGTAGGAACGAATAGCGGAAACGTTGGCGATGTTGTTGGAATGAAAGGCAGTGATGGAAATGTTGTTGTGGCTGGTGCAAAAGGAGGCTTAGCAGATGGTAGTGACGGAACGATCGATGGCTGTGTTGGTTGTGTACGAACCTTTGGCTGGACAGGGACCGGAGGGTTGTGATTGTGGGAAGGTGTGGGAAAGTGAAGTCGTGGTGGCGTGGGTTGGCTAGTGGGAATGGTTGGGGGGAAGGTTAGAGATGGTGGGAGGATTGGCTGGAGAGGCGGGAATGTAGGGTGTAATGGTGGAATCACTGGTTGTGATGGTGGGGATGTGGGCGGAAATGTTGGTTGTGTTGGTGGTCGTGTCGGTAGTAACGGTTGTGACGGTGGGAATGTGTTTTGAGTTGGCGGAAATATTGTTTGGGATGGTGGAATTGTGTGATGAGTTGGCGGGTATGATGGTTGAGAGGGTGGTTTTGATACACTTGGGTTCAACGGTGGCAATATTGGATTGGATGGTAGTGGATGCGGAGATGGTTCAATTGGTGGGCTAGTTGGTGGCATTGTCAATTCGATGAATGGACGTCTCGTAGGTCGTCGTGGCGGCTCGAAGGGAAGAAGGACTGGTGGCTTTTGCAGTGACGGAGGGGCTGAAACACATGAAGTTTTTGGTTTCTTATAATCATATCATTAAACTTTTTCATTATTTCATGCTTTGCTTGCATTCCTAGACATACAAATCGGAGGGTATTCATTTTCCCCAACAAAAGATGCTGAATTTAAATCTAGTGGTCCGGTTCTAAACGAAAATACTTTTGACAGGTGTGACCATCAAAACAAGTGTATAAGACTAAACATATGTATACCATGTCTTTAAGCTGCAAGAAACGATAAACTTTGAAATATTGTTAAATTAAAATGAGTAAAATATTGTGATGACGGCGAACCCAATTTAACAAATAAAATTTCCAATATTTGTCATGCGTTGCACAAGTAGAAAACAAAACCAAAAATACGACTTTGCTTTTTGGGCCAGTGTGTAAGTAACTCCATATTATTATGTTGACAATCTTTATTCAGTCTTAGACAAAATTCGCACATGCTTTATCACAAAAACACACGTTCTTTTGTGTAAAGTAGGTTAACTTTTAACCATATATATTAAAGTTGCTTAAAATGGTAAGATAATAAGACTTAATTGACAGGTTAAGAAACCTGTCTCGACTAATAGAGAGGTATAAACACGGGAAATCTGAATAAAGAACGACTTAACTTGGTAGGAAATCATACAATATTAAGATGACGTACGTATTAAAGCGGGGATACAGCATAGCCCGATAATGCAGCGACTTCCATCCGGGCACGGTTGTTTGAGTCGGCAATTTACGCCGGGTACCATTGTTTCTCCGTGGGGGCATTCTGGAATTTCCGATACTGAAATTGCGTGTAAATATAGCTAGCTAGTCTAGTAGTTAAAAGACAAATTGGTGAATAAGTTTACAGTTAAAATCCAAATTGGGGGATAGGTTTACAGTTAAAATTCAAACTGGTGAATAACTTTACAGTTAAAATTCAAACTGGTGAATAACTTTACAGTTAGAATCCAAATTGGGGGATAGGTTTACAGTTAAAATTCAAACTGGTGAATAATTTTACAGTTAAAATCCAAATTGGGAGATAGGTTTACAGTTAAAATTCAAACTGGTGAATAACTTTACAGTTAAAATCCAAATTGGGGGATAGGTTTACAGTTAAAATTCAAACTGGTGAATAACTTTACAGTTAAAATCCAAATTGGGGGATAGGTTTACAGTTAAAATTCAAACTGGTGAATAACTTTACAGTTAAAATCCAAATTGGGGGATAGGTTTACAGTTAAAATTCAAACTGGTGAATAACTTTACAGTTAAAATCCAAATTGGGGGATAGGTTTACAGTTAAAATTCAAACTGGTGAATAACTTTACAGTTAAAATCCAAATTGGGGGATAGGTTTACAGTTAAAATTCAAACTGGTGAATAACTTTACAGTTAAAATCCAAATTGGGGGATAGGTTTACAGTTAAAATTCAAACTGGTGAATAACTTTACAGTTAAAATCCAAATTGGGAGATAGGTTTACAGTTAAAATTCAAACTGGTGAATAACTTTACAGTTAAAATCCAAATTGGGGGATAGGTTTACAGTTAAAATTCAAACTGGTGAATAACTTTACAGTTAAAATCCAAATTGGGAGATAGGTTTACAGTTAAAATTCAAATTGGGGGATAGGTTTACAGTTAAAATCCAAATTGGGAGATAGGTTTACAGTTAAAATTCAAACTGGTGAATAACTTTACAGTTAAAATCCAAATTGGGAGATAGGTTTACAGTTAAAATTCAAACTGGTGAATAACTTTACAGTTAAAATCCAAATTGGGGGATAGGTTTACAGTTAAAATTCAAACTGGCGAATAACTTTACAGTTAAAATCCAAATTGGGAGATAGGTTTACAGCTAAAATTCAAACTGGTGAATAACTTTACAGTTAAAATCCAAATTGGGAGATAGGTTTACAGTTAAAATTCAAACTGGTGAATAACTTTACAGTTAAAATCCAAATTGGGAGATAGGTTTACAGTTAAAATTCAAACTGGTGAATAACTTTACAGTTAAAATCCAAATTGGGAGATAGGTTTACAGTTAAAATTCAAACTGGTGAATAACTTTACAGTTAAAATCCAAATTGGGAGATAGGTTTACAGTTAAAATTCAAACTGGTGAATAACTTTACAGTTATAATCCAAATTGGGGGATAGGTTTACAGTTAAAATTCAAACTGGTGCATAACTTTACAGTTAAAATCCAAATTGGGAGATAGGTTTACAGTTAAAATTCAAACTGGTGAATAAGTTTACAGTTAAAATCCAAATTGGGAGATAGGTTTACAGTTAAAATTCAAACTGGTGAATAAGTTTACAGTTAAAATCCAAATTGGGAGATAGGTTTACAGTTATAATTCAAACTGGTGAATAACTTTACAGTTAAAATCCAAATTGGGGGATAGGTTTTCAGTTAAAATTCAAACTGGTGAATAAGTTTACAGTTAAAATCCAAATTGGGAGATAGGTTTACAGTTAAAATTCAAACTGGTGAATAAGTTTACAGTTAAAATCCAAATTGGGAGATAGGTTTACAGTTAAAATTCAAACTGGTGAATAAGTTTACAGTTAAAATCCAAATTGGGAGATAGGTTTACAGTTATAATTCAAACTGGTGAATAACTTTACAGTTAAAATCCAAATTGGGGGATAGGTTTTCAGTTAAAATTCAAACTGGTGAATAACTTTACAGTTATAATCCAAATTGGGGGATAGGTTTACAGTTAAAATTCAAACTGGTGAATAACTTTACAGTTAAAATCCAAATTGGGAGATAGGTTTACAGTTAAAATTCAAACTGGTGAATAACTTTACAGTTAAAATCCAAATTGGAGGATAGGTTTACAGTTAAAATTCAAACTGGTGAATAACTTTACAGTTAAAATCCAAATTGGAGGATAGGTTTACAGTTAAAATTCAAACTGGTGAATAACTTTACAGTTAAAATCCAAATTGGGAGATAGGTTTACAGTTAAAATTCAAACTGGTGAATAACTTTACAGTTAAAATCCAAATTGGGAGATAGGTTTACAGTTAAAATCCAAATTGGGGGATAGGTTTACAGTTAAAATTCAAACTGGTGAATAACTTTACAGTTAAAATCCAAATTGGGAGATAGGTTTACAGTTAAAATCCAAATTGGAGGATAGGTTTACAGTTAAAATCCAAATTGGAGGATAGGTTTACAGTTAAAATCCAAATTGGAGGATAGGTTTACAGTTAAAATTCAAACTGGTGAATAACTTTACAGTTAAAATCCAAATTGGGAGATAGGTTTACAGTTAAAATTCAAACTGGTGAATAACTTTACAGTTAAAATCCAAATTGGGAGATAGGTTTACAGTTAAAATCCAAATTGGAGGATAGGTTTACAGTTAAAATTCAAACTGGTGAATAACTTTACAGTTAAAATCCAAATTGGGAGATAGGTTTACAGTTAAAATTCAAACTGGTGAATAACTTTACAGTTAAAATCCAAATTGGGAGATAGGTTTACAGTTAAAATTCAAACTGGCGAATAACTTTACAGTTAAAATCCAAATTGGGGGATAGGTTTACAGTTAAAATTCAAACTGGTGAATAACTTTACAGTTAAAATCCAAATTGGGAGATAGGTTTACAGTTAAAATTCAAACTGGTGAATAACTTTACAGTTAAAATCCAAATTGGGAGATAGGTTTACAGTTAAAATTCAAACTGGTGAATAACTTTACAGTTAAAATCCAAATTGGGAGATAGGTTTACAGTTAAAATCCAAATTGGGGGATAGGTTTACAGTTAAAATCCAAACTGGTGAATAAGTTTACAGTTAAAATCCAAATTGGGGGATAGGTTTACAGTTAAAATTCAAACTGGTGAATAACTTTACAGTTAAAATCCAAATTGGGGGATAGGTTTACAGTAAAAATTCAAACTGGTGAATAAGTTTACAGTTAAAATCCAAATTGGGGGATAGGTTTACAGTTAAAATTCAAACTGGTGAATAACTTTACAGTTAAAATCCAAATTGAGAGATAGGTTTACAGTTAAAATTCAAACTGGTGAATAACTTTACAGTTAAAATCCAAATTGGGAGATAGGTTTACAGTTAAAATTCAAACTGGTGAATAACTTTACAGTTAAAATCCAAATTGGGAGATAGGTTTACAGTTAAAATCCAAATTGGGGGATAGGTTTACAGTTAAAATTCAAACTGGTGAATAACTTTACAGTTAAAATCCAAATTGGGAGATAGGTTTACAGTTAAAATTCAAACTGGTGAATAAATTTACAGTTAAAATCCAAATTGGGGGATAGGTTTACAGTTAAAATTCAAACTGGTGAATAACTTTACAGTTAAAATCCAAATTGGGAGATAGGTTTACAGTTAAAATTCAAACTGGTGAATAACTTTACAGTTAAAATCCAAATTGGGGGATAGGTTTACAGTTAAAATTCAAACTGGTGAATAACTTTACAGTTAAAATCCAAATTGGGGGATAGGTTTACAGTTAAAATTCAAACTGGTGAATAACTTTACAGTTAAAATCCAAATTGGGAGATAGGTTTACAGTTAAAATTCAAACTGGTGAATAACTTTACAGTTAAAATCCAAATTGGGAGATAGGTTTACAGTTAAAATCCAAATTGGGGGATAGGTTTACAGTTAAAATTCAAATTGGGAGATAGGTTTACAGTTAAAATCCAAATTGGGGGATAGGTTTACAGTTAAAATCCAAATTGGGAGATAGGTTTACAGTTAAAATTCAAACTGGTGAATAACTTTACAGTTAAAATCCAAATTGGGAGATAGGTTTACAGTTGAAATTTATATTACAGAGTAAGTTTACAGGTGAAATTTAGATAGTAAAAATTCAAATTTGAGTGTAAATGAACAGTTAAAATTCAAACTGAAAGATAAGATGACAGTTAAAATTCAAATTTAAATGGTAAGTCGAATAGTCAAAGAAACATTTTTAATAGAATGAGGATTGCTTTCGTTACATATAAAGTTCTAAATACAATTAAATAGCAACAAACAGTGATCATGGCATAACACCAATTCTAACCACCGGACGGACCAGTTCTTGGCAAATTGTTTCTAATCAATTTGTATGATTGCTTTCATACGAAAATTCACAATCGATTTTGGATTCGTGGATAGATAGTTTCCACATTAGTGAAGATCCATTATCGTGGCAGCCATCTTTGATGGAAGCTTCAGATGAATTGTATAAAGGCGTAAATTTTATTTTCTTGTTATTTCTTCATTTGATGTCCAAAAATTAGAAGCTCTACACCATAAGAAAGCTCTTGAAATTCACATTTTGAAAATACTTTTTTTTTTTTAAATGATAAATCCACACAGAATAAATACACACAAATAAATAAGATTATTGGCTCTTCCTTAAACAAAATGAACAGTGTATCTTTTTTATTGTTGTACTTTTTTACCTTTTAAACTATCAAAATATATTGTAGATATTTAAAAAATCTGTTTAATTTGATATAAAATTCAGTAATTTATGCCGCGCATTCAATAGTTCCTTACCACGGGAGGCGCAGCAAACGCCCGACACACACTCCGCGGGACCAGGACAAGAGAGAATATGGTCACACGATACGTTCCGTAGCTGCATCGTACCCCGTGGACATAAAATTGTCCCCACCCGGGGTATGGGTATCTCTGCATGAAGGCGCGGCGGAGGAATATCTGTAATAGAGAAGGGCTTTGGTTCAGACTTGAATGTATTTGGTTATCAGATTACAGTCAAACTTGTATTAAGCAGCCACCCAAGGGACAGTCTAAAATTGGCCGCTGAAGACAAGTTGGCTGCTTAATACAAAATATGATATTATTGATTGTTAACCTATTCATATAAGCATGTTTCTTTATAAAAAGTATTGCTTACATAGTAGGTCAACTACAAAGTACTGTTCGAATAGATATGTAAAACAACAACGTAAATGCTTTTGGAATGTCAACAAATGACTCAGAATATCAGAAGTGCCTCACTAAATAAAAGAAAATATTGCTCCAGTATAAGTAGTTTGGTCACTTACAGTAAAAACATACAATTTTAAATGTTTCACATGAAATGTATACTAAAGGTACCAAAATCTTCGTCAAATTGAAGTGTCACAAATCTCCGAAAAGTGTACACATGTTCGGACAATTCAAGTTCCGGATGGTGCATGTTTTAAACTATTTTTAACTAAAACAGCACGTAGTCTGTCATTTGAAACATTAAATTATATTTAATATCGTTTAAACAGGGTTTGTATAAGCAATAACAAAAACTGCTACAACTGTATGAACATCTAGTCAAGTAAATTCGGTGCGTAAAGTTAATCTATGCATAAATTAACTCTCTCATAAATTAACGCTTCTGCTACCCAATTCACTACGATAAAAAAACATAAAAAAAACAAGTGTATTTTTAAAGTTTGAGTAAATTGTTATAGAAACGTACCTCTTAATTTTTCTGTAAACATCTCTTATTAAAGGCAATTACACATACACAATTGTACTTACCTTATTCCAAAATAGTGAAACAATGGTATGTTACAGTTTTAGTAAATTGTTATATAAACGTAACTATTTAACTTTTCTGAAAATTTCTCTTATAAAAATAGTATATAAACATACCCTACTGTACATACCCTATTGTACCCGCTTGTAGCAAATGGTGCATAACTGCTTAAAGATGTATTTACTTATAATACACTCATGAAACATTTGAATTGCTTGTAGAAATAATACATGTATAACATAAATGAATATTCATATTCTCTTTAATCATGCTTTTCTATAAATACCTGGTCATTTTGTACTGTATTATATATGCCATCTTCTCCAACTTTTGTATATCGTTTGTACTTGGCAATAGCCAAAATGGTTATGTCAATAAAAGTTTGAAATTGAAATTGAAATTGATATATGCTGAATAGATATTGACTGAGACACTTTATTGTGCTCCGATTAAAAGCTGGATGATATCTACGAATCTATCTTGATTGGGAGATCGGGACAGATAGTGTGGTAATATTGACAAGTGGGTGGGGAGCAGGCGGATTAACGTTCACACATTCATTATGTGATCACAACTGACGATTGACACATGATGACTGACCGTTAATTAGGAGTCACTTAAAGAAGGGTTTGTCCAATCAAGCTGACCGCTGGCCGCAGATGGCACGTGACCGCTGATTAGATGACAATTAAAGAACAAATTGCTTGGGAGGACCTAAACTGACCGCTTAAGGGAAGGTGACCGCTCTTTACACGTGACCGCTAACACAAGTTTGACTGTATTTGTGTATGAGCACGTAAGTTTCATTTAAGGTATAAGATGTGTAATAGTGACTAAACTGAATCCTGACAAAATATATATCACATTATTCAGCATTGTATTCTGGATTATTTTCCAAATTTTAACAAATTTTCACCTCAGCTAACTTGAGGTTTGCGAATATTTATGAATTAGGTCGACGTCCTCAAATCTGACATTAAAATAATCTCATACCTGTTAAATTTGGATTAAGAAATATAAAACAAGACAGTAATGCCATTGTTTCTATATTTTTGTTGAAGTATACCTTTCTAACTAAAAATACTCCAAAAAATGTGAAAAACACACTTCTTTCTTTCTTTGCTTTAATATTGATTTTCTGACGAATCTTCCTTGCTGACCGCGATTCCTTGTCGCCATTTTGAAATGAAGAAATTGACGCGATTTCATTGGATAAAAATGGAAAACTAAAATCGGGTGATTTTATTCTCGGAAAGCCAAATGTTGACGTAAATGATCGGAAATGAAACATCGTAAAACGCTAAATGCCGACATTATACGAATATTCATGAGATTGATTACACATCTAAAACCTTTAGAATATAAAAAGGGCCAAAATGTTGAAAAACAAGTTCCGAAGTTTAGTATTTGCTTTCTCTTAAAGGAAAGTATGTCCAACAAATAGTTCAGACATATGAGGAGCTGCAGATGGCTGCGTGTAGCCACTGACGTATGTTGCTGAAATGCTTAAAAATCTACGAATATGGAACTCAACCCCACTGAAGTGAAGGACAAAAAATTGAAATAATTAGACTCTTTAGCTTCGAGTAGGGTGCAAAATTGAATTCGTGAATTAAAATAATAATGCATTTGACCAAGTTTACGGCATCTAGACACTTCTAACTAATAACAGCATCACTATATTGTTTAAAAAATAGAACCAATAACATTTTTTCGCGGTTTCTTAACTGCCAATCATGTGTGTTTATAAATAGCTAAAACAACGTTTAACACAGGGTTGAAGGGTGTCTTGCTTTGGAAAAATAGATGGTATTTATATGTTACTATTTGGAATAATGAAACCAAAATGATGCCTTAGGTCTGTGTGAACAGTAAATAATTTATCGTCATTGCAAATAGGTATTTCCTATTCGAGCCACGCTACAGATGAGCTATTTATAAACTAAGAAAGCCACGTAACAACTTACTGCTGAGACCACGTTATGTCGTCATCCGGATAATCCGCTCCGAGGCTGATATCTGTCTTTAGGCAGACGTCACTATCGTGATTATTTATAGATTTATAAAAATTAGATCTCAGAAAGAGTGAACATTTAGAGTTTCATTTTAGTACAGTCTAACAATATAGGCCGTGTTAAAACGCCTTATCTTGGAGTAAAGTAAAGTACGTTTTTATGAACAATTATGCCCAAACTCCCCAAAGCATTGATAAGAGATAATGTTACATGATAAAGGCACCCTGTCCATCCTTATATACTGATAGGAATCTCACCTTTGGGTATGATTGTCGCTTCCGGAAACTCTGGATGTGGAATTTCTTTCTTTGGCGGAGGAACATCTATTGGCGGAGTAATCACTAATCTTGGCGGAAATGTGGGAGGGGCTTGAGTAATGGGAGGTTTCGTTAGAGGCGGAGTCGGAGGTAAAGTAGGCGGTGCTATGTATCTTGGATGGCAACACCTTCCTTTGTAGCATAAAGAATTCTTCCAAGGACATTGAGACGCCATTGCGCATTTGTATCCTTTCATCGGAAAGTAGTCCGGCGGGCAAATACTTGGTAGATCTGTAATGAAGAAAAATATTAGAGAAGAATACTCAATAAATAAGATAGTAACAGAAAACACTGAAGCAATAAAACGTATGCTTTACGTCACCGACTTGCAACAAGTGTTGGTGTTATCAGTTATGTCTGAAAATAGACTCAAAACATAGAATGTTTTTTATTTCATGCATACATGTTTTTTGAAAGGTCATGAGTTGACATTGCTATTATTCAATCAGCAATAAAAGACGAAACAATATAAAAGTAATTTAAGCAAAATAGTGTGATTTGTTTGTGTGTGTGTTTTTTATGCAGCACCGACACAATTATGGTCATATTGGCGATGTCCAACTAATTATTAACGAAGGAAGTCCCTAGACCTAAGCCTGGGTAGAACCACTGGCGCACCGCAGGTTAGTTGGAAAACCTCCTCACATGAAAGTTATCGCCCCGACAAGGACTCGAACGCATGCGGTGAGGGGTTGAGGAGTTACAAGTCGGCGACTCTAACCAAAACTTAGTTGAAACTAATCATGGAAGAATGCGATTATTATTATTATTATAATTATTATTATTATTACAAACTTAAACTTTTACTTGGTAAAGGACAGCAAACGCCGCCTAAACACCCAAATCCTGGTTCGCAGCCGAAATGCTTGTCGCACATGCGCAGAGCAGGACTTCCGCCAGGGCACATTGGTTTCTGTACCCCGCAACAGATTCCGTTGACACAATCGAAACCTTTCGGGCAGAAGTTGCGAATTCCACACACAGGACCCCGTAGCGCCCCGAATGGACAAGTGTGTGGAGCCGGACAGCAGACGCCGCAATATGTGCTTCCGGGGTCCAGCGGGTTGTGGCGTAGGCAAGTGTAACCAGGGGCACAGTCCTGGCGAGAAGAAACACCAACAAACTTATCAACATCTAAGTTCTTTCTTAACTTTATTATATTATTTTTTTGTGTTCTTTTTTCATCGCGACACAATAATACATGTATGAGCAATACAGCAACCCACTGCATTTATTGTGCGAAGTGAAAAGATCCTTTCTAAATGTAAGTATTTTGTATATCCACCTCAGGTCAGCTGGAAGACCTTTTCGCATAAAAAAAACGCACCCTCTTAAAACTGATCAAATGATTAATACAGATTTTAATTTATTTTATGCAGTACTTTAAAGATGGTCATGGAACTTCTTTCGGACTATTCCGGACATTACCGAGTGATCCCAGGTATTGCCGAGTGTACCATACCTGATGCATGTATCCGGGCCTACAGCGGATTTCCGAGAAACCTCCCCCGGGACATGCACGATGGATAGGTCCGAAAAATGTCGGGGGAGGAAGCCAGAGTGGGCCAAATGTAGCATCGGTCACTGGAAAAGTATGTAACCCATTAATTAACATTACAATAATGCTTGAAGGCGTACATTTTTACTCCGTTACTATGGCAATCAATAAGTCAGTAGAGAAAAGACAAATAAAGACGCAAACGGAGCAAGATGTCAAAAATGTATTACTACTTAATGTCGTTATAAAAACTCGTTTTCTGAATTTAAAAGAAAAGAAAGTTTACTGATGCCTCACCAAATGTCACAGATCGTTTGAGGATATTTCAGGTTGATACATTGTCATAGTTCAAATATAATTATAATCATAAATCTGTGATAACTACTATATGAGTTTTATGTTATTATATACTGTCTAATTACTATATATTGTTTATATTACAAACAACAACAACAAAACAATTAAAGATGATCTGACACGGTTGCTAGTTATAGAGCCTGTTGATTTGGCTGATTGATACCTCTGTACATTGGAGAGCCTAAACAGGGACATGATGATGATGATGATGATGATGATGATGATGATGATGATGATGATAATGATCATCAGGGATGGATCCAGGGGTGGGGACGCATCCCTACAACCAGCCAGGTAAAAGTGTAGAGTTGTGAAAATACATACATTGAAAATACTAAGCTTTTAAAGTGATTTTTTTCTGTTGACTGCTTAGGTCGAAATTTTGGTCACTAACTGCGTATAAATAAATCACCCGCCTACATACACAGCAAAATTTTCTGGATCTTCTCCTGTGATCAATGCAATAGTCTGAGTACTTGATTCCGCGTCAATATGTGGACAAGAGTACACTTTTGACAGTTCCAAACAAGCGGATATTAACCAATCAGAAAGCGACAATTCATGTGCACCTTATGCTCACAGCATGGAGGAAAAGCCTTAGTACAACCTACGTCATCTGAAGTAAACACGTTTCCGAACACATATGTAGGCTGTCGTTGAAGAAAATGGCGCTCCTTGAAGTTACATTCTTTGTTTTGGGGCGGTTAAGTATGTTTGTGTGGAGACGGTTAAGATATTGTGGTCAGTTGACAGTTTTATAGCTTTCCAAAAAGTATTCTTTTCCCCTTATTTGCTTGTGATGGATAACATAAGCCAGTAAACATGTGTGCGTGACTTTTGTTTACGTATGTGTTGAAATGGTGTGGCCAATTGACTGTTTTACATCATTTCCCGAAAATATGGTAGTCCTGTAAAATTTGATCGTGAGAATTAACTTAATCATGTATTGTGTATCATGTACTTTATTGTATGACGTTGGGTTTGATATGAAGGCTGGGTTATGGTTCAGATATTGTGGCCACCTGTCAATTTTACACATGCAACTGAAGATCACGATCTTACTTCGGCATTTATATGTGTTGTTTTACTTGGGTAGAACCTTAAAAAGTGAAAAAATTCAAATTTTAAAGATTTTTTTTTTAAAAGATTAAAATTTCTTCAGTTACATGCAAAATCATTCTGATTTTCTACCAGAGGATTTTGATTAGAATCATTTTTGTGTAATGACCATTACACCAAAAAGTGGCAACATGTCGTGACAAAGTGACGTGACGACGTCGCAGGGATGGATCTAGTGGGGGAGGGGAATTGGGATGCACCCCCACCCACCAGCCAGGTAAAAGAGTAGAGTTGTGGAAACACATACATGTAGACTTAAAAATACTAAGCTTTTGATGTAAATTTTGTCTGTTGACTTCTTAGGTCGAAGTTTGGGTCTCATAACTCTGTATATATATATATATATAGTATTTACTGCGGTAAAGTTAAATGGATCTTGAATCAAAAACCCACCTACATACTCTCACCAAAATTTTCTGGATCCTCCCCTGCCTCCCCACATGAAAGTTTTCGCCCCGACCGGGACTCAAACCCTCGCGGTGAGATGCTAAGGCGTAACAAGTCAGCGACTCTTACCGCTTGGCCACGGGCGCCCTAGTCAAAACTATGGTAAACTATCTGGGAGAAATAACTTGTATATAGACTTACAAAGGGGAATCTTTGTCGGTGCCGTTTTTCACTGTTCTTGTTTACTCTCACTATCCACCTACTAGGGGATGCTGACATAGAACAGACCTGACTGAATACTTGGACGATTTCTATTGGATGAAATTACGTACATGCGCAGTAAAAAATAAAATCTACAATTAAATAGATACCTGTATCTTAAAGGGACATAACAGAATTAAGATATATCATCCGTATTGTATATTTGTAGTTTATTGCTCTGAACAAAGAATGTACGGAACTAATTGTCAATTGATATGGGGCTCTGCTTTAGAAATTCTTGGTCAAAACTCATTTAGTGTAAAACTAATGTGCGATAAATATGGTGAAAGGAATGTTGAATTGTATTATTTACTTTTAAGAAGTTACAATGATGAATATATAAGAGCAGTTTCAAAGTAACTTGCTAAATGTTGTGAGTCAGTAATGAATATATCAATTTTTGTATAAGCATCTTACCTTTTTATATACAACACTGTATATTGTTGTATATCGCGTATTTTGGCTTGAAATTTGAAGCACTAATTTCTAAATAATATTTTCATAGGCCTTATTCATGTCCTTTTCAATATAGAAGGCAAAATACATGTTCTTTTCTTAGATATGCAATTAATTGTATGAAGTGAAGCACTAACACGGCTGTGTAATTCGTTGTCTTGTATATTTTAGGTACAATTTATTTTAAGTGATCTCAATGTAATTAAGATGTATATACTATTAGCTTATTACTAATTCATGATGATGTTCTTTAATGAAAACTTTTGCATTCATTACAATATTTATGAGAAACAACTCTAATATGTTCTAATGTCTGTACCCCATGTCTACATGTTAACCTTATAGATTTTTATATTTTTCTATATTTTACTAACATAATTTAGTTTTAACCTGATTATTCTCTATTTACATTAAACTTCTTTGTATTCGGCGCCGTATGACCTGTTAAGTGTCGGTGTGCCGTTAAACCCTGATAAACAAATAAACGTGTATTATGGACCGAAGGCCTTATATTAGTTCAATAAACATTTTGTATTATTATTATTGTATTATTGGAAATCAAATCTCATGTTGTTAAATGTCTTTGTCATCTTTACATTTAATAATATTTTTATTGTCTTAAACTCCGTTATGACTTAGCATCAGAAGAAAATTATAAGTAATCTCATTTACACAATTTTATCAAATTTAAAAGATGTTAAAATAAACTTACCATTAATTATGCACAGTAGCAGATAAATGAAGCCCGAAACACGTGCCATTATTTGTGTCGTGAAAATAAATAAATAATCTAAAATAAATTATCACTTTTCAATGTTTTCCTAAAAATTGTATGTAGTGATTGACACAACTTGTCGACAGTCTGTGGTATATCCGAATTTGTTCTGGGCATCGACATGGATATGGAAGTCCAAACGAAATCAAATTAAATCACTTTCTTGTCTTAAACGTGACTGTATTCTTCACTAATTGGGTATACTAATTGGCACTTATAACACTTTATTGTCACTGTCTAAGTTATATTTTCAGCACTTATAGGTGTATATATACAATAAAATACCCACGTAAAACTTGTTCATGTCACTTTTTTTGTCCAAAAGCAAATGTTGCCTGCGCTTTTTAAATTCTGAGAGTGAAAAATCCGTGACTAAATAATACCAATTTCTGAAATTTTAACTCCCTTTCTCCTAATGTTTTACCAACAGTATGCCCTTATATTTTACCCGAACTCTTTTTTATCATCCCTTTTTACACTTTTAATCACTTATCACGTATTTATCCGCCATATTTTGAAACACTGTCCACATCGCTAGCCAGAGATAGAAAAAGTCTTGACAAGTATATCTTTTGTGACGATGGAGAACATTTATTGGACAATATAACGCTACACTGACCGTACAGTTCTCATTTCATTGTCATTTACAGTAACTGACCACTTGGTTAACAACCGAATGTACGGTAGCCCAGAAGGGTGGTTCTTAGACAGATGACGTCATTGTAGTTGTCAACGTGATTGTTGTTTCTTTTTAAGTCTTCGTTATTGTTTTTTCCGTCTTCGTCAAACTGGTCCTCTTCATTGCCACTGTGGATGTTCTAACGGACTGGACACAATTTCAGCGTATGCACATAACGTCAGAGGAAGAACTGCGAGGCGCATAGGGTACCTACTATTTAAGATTATTTATAAATAGTGTACCTAAACAGTGTTCCTACTATTGAAGATTAATCAGAAATATTCTACACTGTAAACTGTTGTCAAACTGAGTGTTGTAATATAACATCATTGAAAGGAAATTTGTTCCCACGTTTTTTCCCTTTGACAAGTATTAATTTCAATATGTACATGCAACAGATGTAAAAAGAAAAGCTGTGGTATGATTTTATTATTTTGCCAGATATTTTGAGCAAAACACGCTAAATAAAGTGCCCAGTATTTGGGAATCTAAAAAGTCCGTGTTAAAACTCGACTTACCAAACTACTCCATAGATAATTTGGTAAAATGGCTTTTTTTCATAAATCAGCCTTAGCAGAAGACTTGTAAAATCAGTATTTAGAATGGGTAGGACAACATATACAGTAAACATTGCGAACATTTTGAATCATTTAAGGCGTACATTTATTTTTTTCTTTGTTATATTAAGTAGAAAAAGCCTTTTTCAAACAGATGACATGTTTCAGAGATTATTAACCGCCTAAAAGGAAGTTTTTCTTAATGTTTTCTTACTTTACAAAGAATAATGCGACCCCGTTCTAGGCGATAAAGTTAAATTTTACCTTTTCACACAAGTTTCTATTTTGACATGGGATACATCAACTATTTACAGTCATGGAACCTAATATATATATATATATATATATATATATATATATATATATATAAAACTTTCATTCATAGTTCGTCTGTCATTTAGAAAATTCTCCTGTTTTTCATTAAAAAAGATAGAATTATTTTAATAAATGCATGTTCAGCTTCTAATAATAGATTTAAGGCTGAACCACTCTACACATAAACATTTAGTCATGCAGATTCTGCTAATGATTGTGAATGGTTTGTAAAGGCGTAAAATGGCGTAAACATCAAGACAAGGGATATAATGTGGGATTTTCTTATTGTTAAAAAATCATTAAACATGTATTCAAGTTTTTGATATCCCCATTCTTACAACAAACGCAGTAGTATCTAGCAGTCTGTCCGATTTTTTACGCACCGTTTCCCATTTGTTAGCACCGAAAGCGTATCTCCTCAAAGATAATAAAACAGACGAGAATAAACAAATAAATATTCTGATTTTGACCCAACCACGCCTCCGTAATAATCGTATTGACCGTGCGACCGCGTTTGTCCAGCGTACATTCACAGCCGTAACGTCATAAAGACGTCGTGATTAAACGTTGACGTGCATGCAATAATGACGTATTGACGTTAACCTGCTTTGATAGATACATCGTTTTCGCTTGCATCTCTAAACAATTACTGCACGTCGGAATTGTATATGATCTCATTTTCGTATTAATCACTGCATGGACAATGCCAATCGGAACTCCTCGGGTAATTCCGTCATCAGGACAGATGTATCTGGGATGGGATTGGATTTGCCGGCATTTTTGCCGATACTGTGCAGCGACATTTCTATCATTATAGCACTGGGACACTTATGAGGTGCCCAGGGACCGAACCCGGCCGGTCCATTATACTGACACCGACGAGTCAGGCGTAATGCTGTCAACTTAGCCCCGAGCGTTAGGAGGGAAGCCACTACTACCAACTTTAAAGTCTTTGGTTTGACCAAGCCGGGGTTTGAACCAGCGTCCCCGACCCGCAAGCCGACACTCTACCACCTGAGCTATTGCGGCCGGTTCAGGTGTATCTGGTGCAATGATACTTACAGAATCGCTATCGTTTTGTTTGCCTGAGAAACAACACGCCATAAAATGTTCTTACAAAAGCGATAGGTGTAGTGTATAAGATTAATACGTCCTATAAACTTTAGATATGCGAGAGTGCTGTCCTATAAAATATTACATTGTAGCGTAACGGTAGAAGCACAGACTTTTAACTCCTTCGACTGCTTTTCTGAAAAGAGAAAATGCAAATAGATGCATGTTTTCATCTTTGCAAGATATATAATTAAAGGCCACAAATACCTTTTAAGGTGGTATCCGACAAATTGCCTATATCATATTCATGTAATAATACCTTACCACTGCTTTGGGTAATTGGAGTATATATTATGCATACACTCATATTTTTGTATAAGTAAAGACGGAAAACTGCCTACATAGTGTTAGACAGTACAAATAGCGATGAAAACGCTCTAAATGATTAATCATTTCTAAATCTAAAAATAAGCACGATATTGATCTCTGCTAAAAATAGGTACTGACGCCAAAGTGGATTACCTGAATTACGATATAACATTATCTCAAAAGTGAGCTGTCACGTAGGTTTCTTTGTTAAAAATAGCCATCTCTGCAGCGTGGCTCAGATAGGAAATATCCATTTGCAATAAGGATTGGGGATTTATGTTTCACTGTTTACACTGATCTAGGACATCAATGAGAAGCATTTTCCCGGATCTTTCAAGGTAACAATGACTAATTTGGTTATTTCTGAAAAAATTGTCTAAACTATCGGATTCCACCTTCAACTATTTATACTATGCCCTTTGAACTGGTTAAAAGGCTTACCTTATACAGTAAACAATGCAAAACTAACTTAAATATATGAAGTTTTTGGTTTGTATTTAAATACCGAGAGGGACATATTTTATTTTTCAGTTGGCCTAGTTGTTTATTTAAAAAAGTAACTGAAAGAAATGATATACACACTCTACCTAATTCAATGACCGGCAATGTTTCCATATATATGTAAACATGACGTACGTAATGGTTATGGCAGTATCAAACAGCTTTTATTGACGCCGCACTGGACAGCAGTGCCTCTAACGAAATGAATTTTTATGGCAAAAACAGGAAATCGCGGCTGTTCTGTGAAACTTCTGTGTCTTTTTCAGAAACAAGAGCTGAGTATTCCGTTTTTCTAACATTGTAGCTTGCAACAATGATATGTAGTTTGCAATTGTAGAGTGTAGCTGACATTTATAGAAATTCGCAGCTGTTTGGCGGAAGTATTGTTTAACTAAAGAAACCGAGTATACCGATGTTTGAAATGCAGCTTGTAAATACTGATGTAGCAGAGAACAAGAAAAAACAAAACAAAGAAAGAAGCAAATACCCAACTTCCCGTCAGAGTTATGGTTCGTTACTGTTAAATGTTTACGTAATTAATTGGTCCAATGATAGTAATTTTGTTGCTTAAACCGCTTGCTCTCTGCGGCGCTTTGGACGTCTCAGATCCTAACCTTTCTTATTAGTTTATTTGGATTAAATTCAGGCACTAGAAGCGGTGGATTGCAATTGTTTTGATGAATCTCTTGTGTCATTTATTTCTTTTCAAAACCTGTGTTTCTGAACTTAGTGTGCAAGAAGTTTTAAAAACAACCACAAGAAAATATTTTAGGTCTCAAGCATTTTATGTAATATACGTCGTCTGCAACGTTTTATTCAATTACTGCATTGATATATGTCACGACTCACCAATACGTCATCGGTACACATTGCGAGCTGCTAGTCCGCAGTTAAGTATTATCGTTGAAATAACTGGACAATAAAAACTGTCAATCAAATACATACTGTCCAGAAACGAGTATCCCATCGTAACCTGTCACGGTAAAATAAAGGTAACTCGAACTTACAGTTATTTCACCTACACCAGTTTTGCGTCATCTTTTTCTTCAAAGCAGATGGTACGTAGACGTTCTAATTTATTTGCTGTATTCGCATCCGTCGCTTTTGCATCTAGTTAACCCCATTATTGTGCAAGTTTATATTGCGGCTACAATGCGAGTCCTGCAATGAAACCCTGTATAGTAATTACCGAAATGACAGACGCCGTGATATGTTTTATGACGCCGCGATCATAGCCCGTCTTTTATTAACTGTGCTAGTTTTTACCAGATCCAGAATTACTCATACACACGTACACATACCGGTTTCTGGTGTAAATCAATTACATGGGCTAGAAAAAACAACAACAACAAATCAACAAGAACAACAACAAGGTAAGGGATGGGATGGGATTTGCCGGCATTTTTGCCTATACTGTGCAGCGACATTTCTATCATTATAGCACAGGGGCACTTATGAGGTGCCCAGGGACTGAACACGGCCGGTCCATTATACTGACACCAACGAGTCAGGCGTAATGCTGTCCCTTTAACCCCGAGCATTAGGAGGGAAGCCACTACAACCAACTTTAACGTCTTTGGTTTGACCCGGCCGGGATTTGAACCCGCGACCTCCGATCCGCAAGCCGACGCACAGCAAGGTAAAATGTCGAAATGATCTGCGTAACATGGATACTATACACTGTTCAATTACAAAATATGCACATAGTCTAAAAGTAAGGAAAACGACTTTGGTGTGTCGCGGCCCGGCATCGAACTCGGGGCCCACGCTCTACCGATTGCGCTACCTTGTCCGGTCTTTTACAATGTGAGGTAAAACATGAACTTCTAGATGGATACATATATAAGTAGGTCACTGTTTATCATATAGATTACACTTGCACTGCTCAATAAACCGGTTTATGCTAACATTCCTGGCGGACAGTTAAAAAATCAAATTCGCCAATGACACAGTCAGTTTATAAGCTGTGTTTAATATGTAAATAATTGTATTTTTTGGCTAAAATGACTAAAACATTAAATCAAACACGATTCGTTTAATTATTCTGTCGTATGGATAAAAAAAAGAACAAAACAACAACAGTAATCCAATATCAGAATAGGGTTTATAATATTTCCAATCATGTATAAAAATAGAAAACAAATCTATCCACATCTAGTTACAATACAAACACTCTGCTTATATATGGTGAAACATAAAAAAATGAACATGATGATAAGAAAAGTATAAATCCTACAAGAATTGAAATATGTTTCAATCTGAAAAGACACGCGACAATAAGTATTATATTGCTTATCAAAAATAAAAATATTTGAGGAACGATGCTGGTAACCTAAGTAGAATTTTGATTTTGCTATACACAGTGAAGGCGGCACTATATATGCTTCAAGTGAACACCGTCTCCAGATAACTGAAATACTGTTGGTAGGACGATCAAACCAATAAACATAAACAACTATCGGATATATTTAAATTATTGAAGGTGTATACACAATGTATGGAAAGGTTTTCCTAACTAATCTAACAATGCTATAACAATGCAATTGCGTGGTTCTTACGTTCTGCATGACTTCCTTCTCCTAGTGGTATGTTGCCATTTTCTATCCAAATTTTATCAAGTTCTTAAAAGCAGTCTTGTATAAAATCTGACTAACCGTTGAAAGTTGACTTTAAACTGACTGGATTTACTTGATTAACATGAAAATGTACAGAGAATTGATCGAGCGAAGCGTTTGGATTAGGATATAATATTGCTTGAAAGCATCAATATAAAATAATTTGTTTTGTAATATATAAAATATATCTCTTATGCAAAAATGAACAACAAAATTGCCATGTTTACATTTACGCACATTATATCATAGAATTGGAACAATTGAAACAATTCGTATTTGATTTGCAAACAACGTACAACCAGAGCTGTGTCTGATTTAAACATTGATCTTTGTTATGTACTGAGATTTGATTGATTCCTGTTTTTGAAATGGTGTTGTGAGAAATGCACAGTGTACATAACCAACAAAAATGTCTAAATTGATATGACCTATTTAAGATGTCAAAGAAGTTAATTAAACAAAAGAAGAGATGCCATTGCTGTTATTTATAGTCGTAAACAGACTCCGAGAGATACTGGTACCAGACTTTACAAAATGTATATATAACTGTATATATAACTTCTTTTGGTGGAGAGATTGGGCGTACTTACTGAAGACATACTGTTGATTTTTCGAAGAAGAGCAAATTTGTACAGACATGTTAGACAAAATACAGCTCAGTAATTGTTACCTTATTTGGCACTAAGAAATTGTCATTAGTATGCCCCGCCCACTCCCACACACCAACCCAGATTAACATTATTCTAAAATTACTTAAAATCGTATTAAAATTGCAATTAAAAAGACTCATATTCAAATAAAATTCATTTCTTGTCGCTATACATAAAACTAAACGTGCATAAATAGTCTCTAAACCTTCCATTGCCTAGACAATTATTTGCTATAACATTAGGGTCAAGATCGAAGTAAATTTGTGGTATAAAAAGCCGTTTATTTCGAAATTTAAAATTGCAATTAAAAAGACCCATATTCAAATAAAATTCATTTCTTGTCGCTATACATAAAACTAAACGTGCATAAATAGTCTCTAAACCTTTCAATGCGTAGACAATAACTTGCTTTAACTTAAGGGTCAAGATCGAAGTTTGTGGTATAAAAAGCCGTTTATTTCGAAATTCTCGGGTCTGTGTTATTTCATCCCTAATTAAAATACAATTAGTAGTTTAAAGTTTACGCACAATGACGTCGTATATCTGTCGCACTGAGTGCTATTTTTAAGACGCACCAATGGTTTAAGCGCATTAATTATAGATATTTCATGTTCGTGAATTTGGTGGTATGTGTCCTGTCTGCATAAGGTGACTTAAACGGTGATGGCTTCAATACAATTTTCGTCAGGACTCGTAGCCCCATGTCCTTTCTGTAGCTGTTGGTTCCACGCTAGTGAACTCTGAAAAAAGAAAACATCATCATCATCATCATCAACATCACCTTCATGATCATCACCAACACCGTCATCATCACCATCGTCATCATCATCATCATCATCATCATCATCATCATAATCACCTTCCTTGTAATCATCGCCACCGCCATCATCATCATCATCACTATCACCATCATCATCATGACCAACATCACCATCATCATCAAAGTAAACGGCGGCGTCGTTACAAACAGTAACTTTAAAGAGAAGGGCACGTTTTGAAAGCCATTTACACACTGTAAATAAGATATCTCTTAAGCAAAATAAAGAACAACAACAATATCATTTTTTAAGTTGTATAGTGTAATTATATCATAAAAATTGGAACAATTTAAACAATTCATATTTGCAAAACAACGTACTACCAGATATGTGCCCGATATAATGAGATTAGATTCCTGTTTTTGAAATGGTGCTGCGTGAAATGCACACTTTATTTTTACCTATTAATCTCAATATGACCTTAACAGACCATTGCTAACTGTTTGGCTTGCTCTATCTATCACAGACTTGTTCTAACTTTTACATATGGTTTGCAAGTTAATACTTTTGTCCTGTGCCTTTTCTAATTTTGGTACATGTTGCAGTGCTGATACGACATTGTCATATTTCCTGCTGCAAAACTTTGAAACATTATCAGAAATGAATTTGAAATACCAATATAAATTAAATATGTAAGCAACGCTTCAATATATTATCAAACTTAAAAGTTGATCATATCAACGGACAATAGACGGCGGCCATTTTCGATAGCGCATGACATGCTTCTGCCCAGGGTTTAAGAGAAACAATGGTTATTTTTGATATTAAAGAAAATAATTACTCGCTTTTACTCAAATGATAAGGGAGATTCTGTTTACATTATATACATCGTATTCAACTTTAAGAATGAGATAAAAAGGAAAGAATGACTAATTAGTAACTTACTTGGAGAATTACCGCATAAAATAAAGATTGTGCAAGTAATAAACAAAGTAAAACAACAACATAAAGTTCATTCGGAACGCCTCTGATAATTCACATTTAAATCTGACGGATTCAAATTCATGAAATTTGTTTCAAAATGGATTTATAACATCCAGCCCCAGTTAAGTTGTTTACTTCCAACAGAGTCATATGACATATTTCTACATATATAATCACCATTAAAAATTGAGCGATGTCAGCCACGTCTGTATCTTCGGAACGTTGGTCTCCATCCATTTGATGTTGCTTCTCGTGTTTTCGATCGCCTGTTCAAACGCACGCTGTCCCGTTCCGAGGTTGTCTTGTGCGTTCATGAAAGCCTCCAACTATAGGAAATGACGTCATTATTATGTGAGTTTGCGACGTTACGATGAAGTAAAGGGAATAAGATGAGACTGAATTTAAGATGAATAATGGGTTCATAATTATGATAGAACTATCAAAAAAGTAAAATTATTAAAACTTACATGTGTAGATTTGTTTTTAAATTTTAAAATCTGATACACCCTTGAATACTTGTCATTAAAATGTAAGTAATAATCTCAACATTTGAAAATTTCTGCAATATAATCTTTAAAGACGTTCCATATAAATTATATAAAAGATTATATGACTTAAAATCAAGTGTAAAATTTATACGGATGTCATGGACGAGACGTAAGTGTATATAACACTTGGGATTAAATAAAAATTTACAAAAGTTAACTTAAAATTATAACTGACATTTTATATTTAAGCATTTAGCAAACAATGACATAAATGATGAATCGTTAATGTTATTATTCTAAGAGCTATTGGGTTTACTCTATTTTACATTTCGCGTGACAAAAACAATTAATGAACTGCTTAAGGAAACTATATATAAAATTGGTATGATATGCCCAATTAATAAACATGTACAGGATAACACTAGCCAGGGTTACCCTATATAAAATTGGTATGATATACCCATCTAATAAACATATACAGTATAACTATTAAGCATGGTTACTCTATATAAAATTGGTATATAATACCCATTTAATAAATATATACAGGATAACTCTAGCCGAATTACTCTATATAAAATTGGTATGATATATCCAATTAATAAACATATAAAAAATAACTCTAGCCAGGGTTATCCTATATAAAATTTATTTGATATATCCAATTAATAAACATATACAGGATAACTCTAGCCAGGGTTACCCTATATAGAACTGGTATAATATACCTAATTAATAAACATATACAGTATAACTCTAGCCAGGGTTACCCTATATAAAATTGGTATGATATACCCAATTAATAAACATTTTAAGGATAACTCTAGCCAGGGTTAGCCTATATAAAATTGGTATGATATACCCAATTAATAAACATACAGGATAACTCTAGCCATGGGTTACCCTATATAAAATTGGTATGATATACCCAATTAATAAACATTTTAAGGATAACTCTAGCCAGGGTTAGCCTATATAAAATTGGTATGATTTACCCAATTAATAAACATACAGGATAACTCTAGCCAGGGTTACCCTATATATATAAAACTGGTAAAATATACCAAATTAATAAACATTTACAGGATAACTCTAGCCATGGGTACCCTATATAAAATTGGTATGATATACGCAATAACTATAAGCAGGGTTATCCTATGTACCATTTAACATAGTGCATGCAATTAAACAATTCATGCATTTTACTGACTTTGTCATGAAAATTAATTGATCATTGAGAACGTTGAGTATATTAAAATAAAAGTTTTTTTAAAATTATGTCCATCAAAAAGTTAGATTGCTTGGCATCTTTTTTCAATTTCCATCCATTAAAAAGTTAAATAGCTTGGCCTCTTTTTTAAATTTCCATCCATTAAAAAGTTAAATTGCTTGGCCTATTTCTGTATTAACCGACGTTTGATAGATCTATGATAAGCGTGCATGTATGCATGTGTGTATTCTCGCGTTTAAGCAAATTTGAGAGAAATTCAGAAGTTACATGTAAGCCGTTGTTGGTTACTTGTCGCAAGAAAAAGCATTGTATACACAAGACAAAAAGACAGGAGCATGATTATTTAAGCCACATATGTGTGAGCGCGTGTGCGTGCGTATGTGTGCTCGCGCGGTGTGTGCATGTGTCTGAATGAAATGGTTACAGTCGTAAAGAAATACTGAGAGGGTCAAATCAAACAAGAGATAAATATCAACAACATCCGCTGAACCAGACAGGATAATCAATCATTCAATTAATGGGGACCATCTGAGAAGGAGAGACATGCAGACACGGAAACAAATGTTTACACAGCAAATCACACCGAATGTTAATATTTACAAACCAAATCAAACTAAATATGATTAACACAATCAAAGGTAATTTGACTACGAACATACATTAAAACAGAAGCATTCGTAATAACGTACATGCAATATAGCAGGACAACAACATATTTACAGCGTTGAATGAATCAGCAATCGGAACATTCATATAAAATACATTCTAACGTTATATACACACATCATATCAAGCGGAATTAAGTTCTATAAACATCACATAATGCAGAATAATACAGATTCTATCCACATAATTAACATCGATTTGCAACCCGACTCCGCTTTGGTTTGAGTCCCGGTCTGGGCGATAACAAATAACGCCTGGGTCTTTTACCTGACGTGCGGTACCCAGGTGGCGCTATACAGACATTTTTCTTGGCTCTCCCGCTGTCAAGAATAGCTGAGCCTTGCTAAAGGGACTACAATGGCCTCGCTTCTTTGTATATTGTATCTTAAAACAGCAAACAACAACAAAACAAACAAGAGCAAATCGACCCGGTATCCAAAAGCTTAAAAAAGAAGCATGTCAACAGTGACGACAAACACATTATATTCATAAACAATCAACTCGAGCAACGCATGCGCAAGGCAGACCACGTGATACTCCGGTTACCTCTTTCAACAATCTGTGTGTAGAAAACGTCACTGTGATTCCACGGATGAGTTTAGCGAAGACAAACGATTGTCGGCCGTATCTATTGATGAACAGGACAAATATAATAATGGTAACAAGAAATAATCCAACATTTCTCGTCTTCTGCCATGTTTATGAGTAGGTTAGAGGCACGCAAAAATAAATATAAAAATAATGATTAAAAGAACGCCACTTATCCGAATTAGGATCCATTTTTATCAGGCTTATGAAAGTCCGCAAAACATACTTCCCCACGTGCAAATTTCAGTGAGCATTCCATATATAGGCGTCGCGCTTTGGCGTGTCGCTAATGAATCACACTGGAAAGTATTGAAAGACATTTTTTTGAAACGAATTGCGACGTTCTGGAAGGTAATGAAGCGTACTGGAACATAGTAACAATGACACATACTGAAACGTATTGAATGAACGAATTTAATAGTACTAGAACAGACTGAAATGTATTGCTAAATGTTGAAACTTATGGGGCGCGTTATGGAGTAATGGTACAAATTGAAGCGCAAGGGGTGCGTTGCCGAGAGGTGCGTTGCCGAGTAATGGGACAAATTGAAACGCACGTGGTGCGTTGCCGAGTAATGGGACAAATTGAAACGCATTGGAGCAGATTGTAACCTAGTTTAACATAGTGAATACGCTTCGACACATTCAAAATAAATGGTCAGTTTGAAACATAATAAAATGTGTTAAATGATAAATGATTCGTAGGTTAACATAGTGAAACAGATAGAAGTGTGCATAAAGCACATGAACGTTAGAAATCGCTGATTACATAGTGCTACTAATGTGTAAGAGTAATACATTAGTACGAAAAAACAAACAGAAGAGTACGAGTAACAACATATAAAGTAAAGTTTTATCTTCCTTGTATAAACTTGGTAAGATTTGAAAACAAAAACTGTTGTAACTGATTGTAGAAATCCTGTGAAATTTTCGGTAATAATTGATAAAAGATAGTATTTAACAGATATAGATAGTTTCCATGTGATGTCATAGGCACTGGTAAGACAGTTTAAGGCAGCCATCTTTGAAGGCAGAAGCTAATGCAGGCCGAAATATGGAAATATGTGCTGTATTAAATTCACCACTGTGTTTTATTTTTCATTCTATTTTACTGTATTTTATATCAAATTAAACAGTTTTAAGACGTATTTTAAATATTTAAATTATATTTGATAGTTTAAAAGGTAACGAAATAATACAATTGTTTAAAGATGAGCCAATACATTTATTTCTGTGTATTAATTTTTTATGCATTATTCAATTTTAAAAATTATGTATTCTAAAAATATGGATTTCAAGAGCTTTCAAATGGTGTATAGTTTTTAATTTTTTAACCACAAATGAAGAAATTACAAGAAAATGAAATTTACACTTCTACACAATTCATCTGAAAATCCATTGAAGTTACAATCAAAGAAGGCTACCTAGATACGGGTTCTTCACTGATGTGGAAACTATTGATATAAAAATAATTGCATACAAATTGAATGTAACCAATGTTTCTTTTCAGTATCTTATGCATCTCGCTATTTACAAGACATGTTATACATGAATTCATGTGTATCGGCATTTCCGATAACTAAGTTGTCTGCCCTTGAGTACACTCCAAATGCGCATGCGCACTCGCGGTGATTTAACTTCTGGGGCATAAGCAGAAATTTTATCAGCGTGTATTACACACACATCATGTGCCATGGAAAGTTTATTAAAGAAAGAAACAAACCGAAATTGAAATCGCCGAAAAATTGCTGCATATGCATAGGTGTTTATCGCGGGAGGAGGGTCTAAAACAGAACAGTTTCATTGCGTCGATTTCCTCAAAACAATTGAATACGAAACATGGACATGACAATTTTTTTAATAAGTAATTATACCGGAAAACTAATTTCTTCAATACACTTATTAAAATCTTAATTGGCATTAAAACATAATATATATTATGCAATGGTTTGAAGCGTTAATAATACCAGTATTTTCATATAATTAATAAATATCATAAAATAATGAAAAGTATATCAGCTCATATATGTATAAATATTTAGCATTTATCGATATACTCCAAAGATTGTGGTGGATCGACAAAGCGGGTTATAGAAAAAAGATACATAAGTTAATAAAGTGTTTATATAGTGGAAGATATAGATTGCTCTTTTTCAGATAAATGGAAAAAAAAACAACGACCATCACTTTTTGTTTTTCTAAGTTTGAAATCTGCTTGCATAAACTCAATGATTTGGTTGTATTTATTTAATATTTAATTTAAATATTAATTAATATTAAATGTATTTTATATTACATTTTTCTTTGACTAAATATTTTTTTTCAAAAATGTCAATTAAAAAATTTCGACATTTTTTACAAAAAAGTACTAATGACCACGTCATGACAAGCAACACAAAGCTATGTACTTTCTAAAAATAATATATTTACAAATAATATGAAATAAAAATACCTTAATAATTTAATTTACGCAAACAGATTTGAAATTAATCACAAAAATGCAATGGTCGTTATTTTGTCCAATTATTTGAGAAAGAGCCAGATAAAGAAAGAAAGGAATCCAGATGATTCACACTGGTTATTATGAGTTACAAACACTTGATAACAACATTATCAAAAATCCACTTTACAAAAGTGTTTTTTTATTATTATTATTATTATTATTATTATTATTATTATTATATTAGGGGTGAGCAGGGGGATGGGGTGGAATGTTATGCCTGGCTATGCCTTTTTTTCTGACGAGGGTTGTGTTGGGTGGGATAATTGCTCTCACGTTGTAAACACTATTATTTAAATGCGATTATAAACATTTAAATGTCATGTTGTTATCAAGTCTGTAATACAGTTATACATATATGCTATGGTCTAGTTTCACGCTGTTATACCAAGTAATATATTTTCTATATAGCATTAATGGCAACGTTTAACCGGTTAACCGGTTAACCTCTTCTCATGTACATCTAAATAAACCGGTTACAAATTCTGTAGCCGGATAATAGCTCTTCTTGCATATTGCATATAAATTAAGTTGGGTCACGTTTATATGTATTCGCAATAGGTGTGCCTCTTTATCGAAATGTCTTGTTTAAGTGACACCAACAACCATTTCATTTATCCCCTAGTTATCGAGAGATGGGCGATAAAGGTGTCAGGGTGTTAAAATACCGTCCATCTTCGCCTCCTAAATCTGCATAAATTATTAAAACAACAGCGCTAAATATTGACGAAATTTTATTGAAAGCATAAACAAACGAACTTTTAATTAAGTGGACGTATCTTACTCTAAGTACCGAAATACAGCGATATAATAATCATCCGTTTAACCGGTCAAATGATTGAAATGGTTAACCGGTCAAATGATTGAAATAGTTAACCGGTCAAATGATTGAAATGGTTAACCGATCAAATGATTGAAATGGTTAACCGGTCAAATGATTGAAATAGTTAACCAGTCAAATGATTGAAATAGTTAACCTGTGACAGATTTCGCCACCGTTGCCATCCCTACTATATAGTTTATACTGTATACATTGGATGTATGTGTTTATAGATACCTGGTCAGCATCAAACTCCGTGTTGAATGTATTAGTGATTCCCCGGATGAGCGAGGAGAAGCTAAAACTACCTTCCCCAAATCTTACAAGAAAAATATATTCGACTTTTAATGGCATGTTTTTAACTAAGAACTGCTTTTTCAGATAAGTTCTCAAATCGCACACAATTAATCTCCCAAAATCTTACAAGAAAAATATATTCGACTTTTAATGGCAAGTTGTTAACTAAGAACTGCTTTTTCAGATAAAATCTCAAATCGCACCTCCCCAAATCTTACAAGATAAATATATTCGACTTTTAATGGCACGTTGTTAAGTAAAAACTGTTGTGGTTTTTTTTTCCAGATAAAATCTCAAATCGCAAACAATTAACCTCCCCAAATTTCGCAAGATAAATATATTCGACTTTTAATTAGTCATTGTTAAATAACAACTGCTTTTGCAGATAACATCTCAACTAGCAAGCAATTAATTTCCCTATACATCACAAACCAATAAAATACTACAAATATTAATATTTCTAAAAAAATGTTTCTTTACCGGAAAATTACAGTGTACATCTCAAATGGCTACTGTAAATTTGTCAAAAGAACCAAATCTTTAAAATGTTAGTTACTGTTTGAAACTGATCATTAACATGTAAACAAATCTTACAGAAAAATATATATTTAAACTAGGGGCTTATCAATATAATCCTATATCAACATGAACAAATAACCACGCAGTGAATAATCGAACCACAAGTTTCTTGCTTACCAGACAAATACGTTACTACTTCATTACAATGGCTAGCAATAGTTAAAAATGACAAGTTTCATAACATTTCTACAGTTAATATTAATCAAATATCTATCTAGAAGGGAAGCAACCAAGTATATTTTAAATAGTGCGAGTTTTGCCCCTTCCAGAAAAAAATGAAATGTGGGTAAAATATTTTATCGGGCCGAAATGAACTCCACCGTTGTCACTACGATGGCTACATAGGTTAACTGTTCATGATGATTTTTATTTGTGTTTTATAAAAAGATAATCATTCACGGTCAAAATAAAGATGGAGATTTCTTAATGTATTAAATTTACATTGTCTGCTAATTACGAATTTCAGTCATACAATTTGGGATAAGAAGTTTCTAAACAATTTAAAAGGGTACTTTTTTCAGAAAAAAAAATGCGTAGTTGAACTTAGGAAGCTACGTCTACGTAGGGTTACAACAAATCAATTATTATAAACCTCATTTAATTGAATGCAACTTTTAACAAACAACGTAATATAGATATTTTCAAAACAATAAGTTATATTTAAATACAAAACTATTTAATACGCTTATTTATGAAAATATTGTTTTATTATTGTTATTACATTTTTAATTAAAGAAAATATGAGTAATCTCCTGGTGAGTAGATATTTTATTAACTTAATATTCATTAATAAATAAAAATATATATATTATTATTGTTTAGTTTCATAAACATATTTCTGCAATGTTGTTCCAAAATTATCTAATTTCACAAACAATAATGTTTTGTAAATGCTGCGATTTGAGTCGCTAGCAATAGTTAAAAATGACAAGTTTCATAACATTTCTACAATTAGCATTAATCAAATATCTATCTAGAAGGGAGGCAACCTAGTATATTTTAAATAGTGCGAGTTATGCCCCTTCCAGAAGAAAAAAATAATTGTGGGTGAAATATTTTATCGGGCCTAAATGCATTCCATCGTTGATAATGACAAAAGATAAATCAAATCGAGCAAACTTTACAAGCGTTATTTCAAAAAAATTCAGGTAATGTTTACTTACTTGCTTCGTAATTTTTCCCAATTATGTCGGAAAAAGTCCCAAACCAAAGATCTGAAATAAAAGGAGAAATATTTATTTAGAAAACATTCATACACATGGCATCATTGGCAGAGTTGTGGTTAAAGGACCTGTATTCTTACGCGCAGGACATGATAGGTTAACTGGTGGTTAGACGGACTTGTTTTTTTACGTCAACGGCATAATACGTTAAGTGGTGGTTAAACGGAATTGTGTTATTACGTCAACGGCAAAGTGCGTTAAATGGTGTTTAAAATAACATGTATCTATTGGTGAAGAGCAATATTGGAAAACTGATAGTTAAAATATCCTGTGTCAATTGGTGCAGGGCAATACTTGAAAACTGATGGTTAAAATAACCTGTGTCAATTGGTGAAGAGCAATATTGGAAAACTGATGGTTAAAATAACCTGTGTCAATTGGTGCAGGGCAATACTTGAAAACTGATGGTTAAAATAACCTGTGTCAATTGGTGCAGGGCAATACTTGAAAACTGATAGTTAAAATATCCTGTGTCAATCGGTGAAGAGCAATATTGGAAAACTGATGGTTAAAATAACCTGTGTCAATTGGTGCAGGGCAATACCTGATAACTGATGGTTAAAATAACCTGTGTCTATTGGTGCAGGGCAATACTTGAAAACTGATGGTTAAAATAACCTTTGTCAATTGATGCAGGGCAATATTGGAAAACTGATGGCTAAAATAACGCAGGGCAATATTGGAAAACTGTTGGCTAAAATAACCTGTGTCTATTAGTGCAGGGCAATATTGGAAAACTGATGGCTAAAATAACCTGTGTCTATTAGTGCAGGACAATATTGGAAAACTGATGGCTAAAATAACCTGTGTCTATTAGTGCAGGACAATATTGGTAAATTGATGATTAAATGACATGTGTCTACTGGTGCAGGGCAATATTGGTAAACTGATGATTAAATGACATGTGTTCTTATGTGTAAGGCGATACTGGAAAACTGATGGTTAAAATAATGTGTGTTTGTTACGTTTGTTGCATTATGGGTACACAGATGTGATCTAAATAGCAGGTGACTGCTGCGGACGGGTTGGCACATACCTTCCAATGGTGTTCCTGGATATGTACACGATAACAGATACGGCGTCTTGTTGACGAATAACTGACGAGTCGAGGGACATTTCGAGGTATCTGAAACGAAGGTAACACAGTGTATGCATAAGAAGGCGACACAACTTAAAGTATGTTCTCAAGGCCAGTCTCTCGTTCGTTCATTTAGCTGCATAAATATACACAGTGCACAACACCATCATCTCATCATTGCACCACCAACAACAACTTACTTGCTGAGAATCCAGACCTCTCGAGAACACGCTAGGGCGGCCATCAGTCGAGACTGTTCTGCCGCCAGGTTCGCCGACCTATACTGGCTAAAGGCAAAATCCCATTCCTTCACTCCCCCCTCTTGGATTGCCATACAGTACACTGTGCTCTTAAGTCCAGGGTCGATCCTGACAATACATCAACAACATCATCATCGTCATCATCACTATTATCATTATTATCATCATCGTCATCCTCATCGTCATCATCATCAACATCCACATCGTAATCATCATCCTCCTCCTCCCCCTCCTCCTCCTCCTCATCATCATTATCGCCATCATCATCATCATCATAATCATCATCATCATTACCAGCATCATCATCATCATCAACACCACACCATTACCACCATCAGCACCAGCAACAATGTCATTACTTTTATTTTACAAACAACATTATCATTATCATCATCAATAAATACAAGCCTGATTCGGGGACGATACATTTCGCCCGCATCACGACTTACCACATCATTGCGTTTGCAAGTTTTTTATCACTGTCGCAGCAGTGACACGATATTACTCACGGGTTCACACTAGGGTTGGCCATCCATCGTTTAAACAAGTCCACTGATTCAACCCGACACTCCTCGATCCCATATTCACATGCCACGCCGGCAATTGTGGACCGCATATACCTGAAACACGAGCAGGTGTGTAATGAAAGAAACATATTCCAACTTTATCTGCACCTCTCTTTCAGCATCAAAATTATGGAATTCGCAACTGCTCGGTGGTGTCCTGGTGGGTTTTTTTCAATCGGAACTCCTCGGGTAAATCCGTCCTCGGGACAATCATCCTTCGGATGTATCTGGTGCAATGATACTTAAAGAAATCACGATCGTTTTGTTCGCCAGAAGTCGGAAGAATAAGCCTAAAATCTAGTTCGCACAAAACATAAACAATGGCGTCGTTAGAGAGCTTTTTTGTTTGCTGCGCTGGGTAAATTAAACTTGGATTATTTAAATTTGAAACAGCCACAAATTGAAGTTTTACAGGCATCGTACTATAGTGAGCTGTCATCCAAGATGTCACCTTTGTTTTGGCGTCTGTCATAAAAGTAGTCCCTTTTAGGGGGAATGGCCGAGGTGATCCGACTACCTACATACATCCGAGAGATGATTTGTTAATTATCCGAGGTGTTCCGATTGTATCTGCACCTTTCTTTCAGCATCAAAATTATGGAATTCGCAACTGCTCGGTGGTGTACTGGTGTGTTTTTTTCTTGGTGTGAGATATTTTGAATGTCGGCAATAGCAAGAAATAATTTAGAATATAAGTTGGCAAGCAATAACAGAAAAACAAGTACAGAGAGAAATGGTGTTGACTCGGATTCTGGATAATTTAAACTTTCTCTGCGAAAAAGAAATCACGACCTTGCTTTCTAATTAATTTCTAGATAATTATACAAGTTTTAAAACTGTGCTGCCCCGTTTTATACAGATATAAATACATTCTCTCAACCTATCAACCCACCATTATAGTTACATAAATGATTCTCAAAAACCTTGTAGAAAAAAAAACTTAGATTGCCAGCAAAAAAAAAAAAAAAAAAAAAAAACTAAAAAAACTAACCTACAAAAATGTTTTAGTTTAGAAAGGAAGTTTGTGCATGAGTAATTCTTGGCTCTTGTTTTTTAAATAATAACTTGATTCTTAAATATCAGTTATTTTTATTTCAGTATTTGAAACATTTGTCCACACGTCCACACCCAATTATTATAAGTGGAATATCCAAGGCAAACATCTGCAAAGAAAGATCAGTGTCCGGATTTTTTTTACCTTATATAGATAGGGTTGTTCAAAGGCCCTTTTTTGGAAAATATACATATTTTTCTCCCCTAAAAATGACAATTTCCCTTTAATATAATTCAATATTTCACTGTCAAATATAAAAATTAGATGATAATCTAGTGGGGCAGTTCAAAAAAAATAAAAAATAGAGAGAGGGTCTTGTGATAAACGTACAAGTATGAAAACAAATGAAAAGTTTAATATGCATATTTTCCCCTTTTCAAATACAACCTCGCACTGTAATCACTGAATGAACCCAGACCATGTTACATTCCAAGTTCCAAAGTTTTAGAAAAAACTTTACTGGAGATGCTAAAACCGTCTGAACACATAGATTTAGTAGGCAAACCAACTACTACTTACGACTGTATATGTGTAGCTCCCGTATTATTCATCGTGGTTTCTGTAAACACCTTTACGGTCTTGTTCTGCATGAAATTCTGTGTCAAGAAAACAACAACATTATGATTAAAGCGTCATTCTCAACCTCCTCCTTTTCCTGCTCCTTCCCAATACCAGGAACATTAAATTAATCATTATCATCAATGACTGAACTTCCGGTCATGTGGGTTTGATTCCTTTCGGAGTCAAGGACTTAAAGGTGATATCCGACAATTTGGACAAAACATATTTTCATTATACATCTTTGTAAACCATTGCTATCTGAACAGATCTCGTAAAATCATGTTTATTGATGTCCTAAACCTGTCGGAGAAGTGAACCATAATGACACAATCGTCATTACAAACATGTATTTCCTATCTGAGTTACGCTGCACAGTAAGCTATTTTTAAACCAAGAAAACCATGTGATCACTTATGTTTTTAGTTCATACACGACATCCACTGTGACGTCGATGTCTATTTTTAGCAGGAATCCCAGTCGTTCTTATTTACAGATAAAGTTACATATTTAAGATGTCGGCAAACTGTCGGATACCACCTTAAATGCAAAATTGTCTTTCAGCTGTCCTGAGGTGGTCGATATTTGTCTTGGGGTTTTCCTCCACCAAAATAGGTGGACACCGATATAATGAATATGATTGGTCCTTGCGATTTATTTTAAGATAAGAAAAAAAAAATCAGCGCCAACATCATCATCAGCAGCAACAACAGCAGCGGCAGCAAAATCAATATCATTGATAATTAATTTAAATTGCCACTATAAGTCACGTAAAATTGAACAGGATAAGAAGCATGAACGATGTTAATTATTACTTATTTATTTATTATTTTATTTATTATTTTATTATTTATTTATTTTGTTTATTTATTTACGTTATTTAAATTTTTACGACACATTTTTTTTCATCATTTAATATGTTGTACCATTAAAGAAGCGTAATAGTATATACAATTTACGATAAATCAATTTAAAAAATCTGTAATTTTAAATTTAACGAACTATAAATGAGGCGCCACTTTCTTGTTGTTTTACTTCTTGATTTTGTAGGTATGGTTTAAATAAAAAGAATATTATCACCTGCAGAGGAAGCTATTTGTTTGATCTGGCGCCTATAAGATGTCGCAGGGTTTGTCTTACAAATAAAAATTAAAGAGGTTGTAATTATCTCCTTTTTAAATGAATTAATTCTAATTTTATCTAAATGTAATGTAAAATAAGAAATGAATCGTTTATTTTTTTACGTTCAACCGTTGATAAACGTGTCGAGCCTTTTGAAGTATAGCATGAAGTCCTTCGGACGCCTGGATACTTTAAACGGCCCTACACGGTTCCTCAACTGATGAACGTCAAGAATTAAGGATTCACTCCTTAAAAAGAAACATATACTCCTACCATGAAAGAGCCGTATAACTGATGACGCTGTAACATGGAGCCGACAAAGTTGAGCTCTCGTGTGGCCGCCGTCCAAGGTATGTAGTCCCGCTCTTTGTCAAGGTATTCTATTGTTGATAACGCGGTCTCCATCTTTACTTCACCCGACCTGCAAAAAATGTGAAATAGTATTGCACAGCTATCTATTATATACGGACGCTTCCTCACTATAGTATACAGCATCTATTGTGGTCGACACAATCTTTACTTCGGCTCCAGGTACGGTAGGCCCCGGGTTCGATCCCGGGCCGCGACATACCAAAGTCGTTAAAAATGGTAGTGGTATAGCTCCCTTGCTAACGCTCAAGCAAATATAAGGGTAGTTCCACGACTGGTTGGCCCGGTGTCAGGGTAATGTGACTGGGTGTGGTATCATGCCAGGTGTTCACGGCATGCTATACACAGTGAAGGCAGCACTATATCTGCTTCAAGTGGACACCGTCTCCAGATAACTGAAATACTGTTGGTGGGACAATAAACCCAATAAACAAACAATATTTACTTATTTATTTTACTGAACATGCAGAAAAAAACCGCATAATACGTGTACGTGTAAATAGTCCATTTAGTCTGAATGCACTGTTTTGTTGATAAGGATTTGATGTGAAAATATTGAAATATGACTAAAATGTGGTTGTGATATTTTGTGATATTTTGTGATATTATGTGATATTATGTGATATTGACATGGCTACTTCTCTCAGTGCTTTGATCAACAAATCCGAATGCTTCACTCATGTTAGATAACCCATGTGAGATAACACATGTGATTTTAGATGTGTGTGTGTGTGTGTGTGTGTGTGTGTGTGTGTGTGTGTGTGTGTGTGTGTGTGTGTGTGTGTGTGTGTGTGTGTGCGTACGTAGGGCGCGCGTGTTTGCGTGAGTGTGTGAGCAGTGTGTGTGCGCGTGTGTGTATATATTGACATTGGTGCATACAAAATCATTATTTTGAGCATTGTACAAATTATACAAATATTGCAGATTTGGCAGTGGTCAGTCCAGAAAATTATCAAACAAACAAATGCCAATATTCAGTGTATACTGTCTCGGATACAACTAAAATACAACATTATAGATAACACAAGTGTGTTCGCTTAAAACGACCAAAATGCACAATAACAATTGTAAATAATCACCGATTATAGTTTTGGTTACTGTTGTGTGCTGAAAACGTTTCAAAATTGTGTTTAACTTAAATACATAATTGTAAATTACGAATTTTCCATTTGCAGATCTATTTACAAGAAAAAATTGATGGATTAAGTTAAAATAATACATCGTTGTCGGAGCACACATTCACTCATAGCGCTCACTTCCAGGCGCGTTTCTACCATTACGCACTTTACGCACATGCGTTACCTACGTTTGACAACGAAAAATCAAACATCTTAAAGTACCAAAAACACTAAGAAAGTCGATGCCTAATCCGGGTTAGGAATGATGTATTTTATTTCCGTAGTTTATATGTTATAAAATCTTATTACCACACCAATCGAGTTGAAAAGGTTTAAAATGTTTAAACTTATACACGTCATGTTTTCAGTCGTTCATATTTTGCGTTAAGTTCCTCGATTGTCCGCATTTTACATGTTATTCATTAGAAAAGAACCGAATATATTCAAAAGTTTTACTGCAGAGGTTATTTCCCTTGTAATTGTGCGTAACTTCAAAAACGGCCCAGATACGCGCCTGCTCACTTCAATGTGGCATGGGACTATCGGACTGGTAAATGGCCATTTTCATGAATATTCAAGGCAATCAATAGTCCAATGAAAATGCACGTAACAATGACGCTACTCTTCAATTAAAGTTAAAAAAAATATTTGTCAATGTTAAAAATGGCCTCACTAAGCTGCGACGCCTGTTGTTTACAAATTGCAATAATTTCATTGGCTGAATTTCCGTGCCGTTTTGGAAACGGAGCCAATCAAATGAGTCCTGCATATATTTACGAGAACGAGGTTTTTCTGGCCCATGGTATATGTTTGTAGTGATAACGGAATATTGACGTGGCTTCCGACGATGACAATGCACCGCTAACAGTTATTAAATCTAGCATAAACATATTACATAATACATTGAAGGCATCAAAAGAGTAGTATACGATAAAGTTGTGGTTTTACTTACTTCGCAAGGTTCCATGCGTCGTTGATAATCTGAGCCCTGTTAACGGGTACAATAACCTGGAAAATTACATGTGAAAAATCTTTAGCACGTTAGGTAAGAGCTGTAGGCCGAAAACAGGATATATTCCATATACAACGTCACTTCCTGAATCTTACATCAACATTATTAAGTAGGTAATGACGTCACATCCTGAATCTTACAATAACATTATTAAGTAGGTAATGACGTCACTTCCTGAATCTTACATCAACATTATTAAGTAAGTAATGACGTCACTTCCTGAATCTAACATCAACATTATTAAGTAGGTAATGACGTCACTTCCTGAATCTTACATCAACATTATTAAGTAGGTAATGACGTCACTTCCTGAATCTAACATCAACATTATTAAGTAGGTAATGACGTCACTTCCTGAATCTAACATCAACATTATTAAGTAGGTAATGACGTCACTTCCTGAATCTTACATCAACATTATTAAGTAGGTAATGACGTC
Organism: Sinonovacula constricta; assembly: GCA_007844125.1. Classification (NCBI taxonomy): domain Eukaryota; kingdom Metazoa; phylum Mollusca; class Bivalvia; order Cardiida; family Solecurtidae; genus Sinonovacula; species Sinonovacula constricta. Next base: position 19,028,680 of record CM017570.1, on the reverse strand, counting down.
ACATCCTGAATCTTACATCAACATTATTAAGTAGGTAATGACGTCACTTCCTGAATCTTACATCAACATTATTTAGTAGGTAATGACGTCACTTCCTGAATCTTACATCAACATTATTAAGTAAGTAATGACGTTACTTCCTGAATCATACATCAACATTATTAAGTAGGTTATAACGTCACTTCCTGACCCTTGAATCTTACATTAACATTAATAAGTAGGGAATGACGTCACATCCTGAATCTTGAATCTTACATCATCATAATGAAGTAGGTAATGAAGTCGCCTTCTGAATCTTGAATCGTACATCAGCATAGAAAAGTAGGTAATGACTTCAATTCATGACTCCTGAATTTTACAATAACATAATAAATCAGGGAATGACGTCATTACCTACTTAATATTGTTAAGATTGAATCTTACACAAACATTATTAAGTAGGTAATAATGTCACTTCCTGGCTCGTGAATCTTACATCATCATTATTAAGTAAGTGCAACGCGTTGAAATAGTATTGAAAAAACAACAACAACACTATAAATTACGGGCATTAAGTCTCACATCAGCATTACCAATTAGATAGGATAAAAGTGATGATTATCAGCATAGTTAAAAATTACTTCAGTGACGTCACTTACTTCGTGATTTGTCTTTAGTTGCGTGATGAGAGCGTTCCAGTTTCTCTCGTCATAGTTTACCCGATAGTATCCATACTGCATAGGATTACCAATCACCCAGTTGTCCCCATCTGGCTCAGGGATACCAGCGTTATTGATAGGTACTAAAATGATAGAACGATGACGTAATACATGCCGCATTACGCACATAACACAATAGGAACTCCTCGGCTAATTCCGTCCTCGGGACAATCATCCCTCGGATGTATCTGGTGCAATAATACTAAGAAATCACGATCGTTTTGTTCGCCGAAAGCCGAAGGAATAAGTCTTAAATTAAGTTCGCACAAAACATAAACAATAGCGTCGTTTGACAGCCGTTTGGTTTGCTGCGCTTTGTAAATTAAACTTGGATGATTTAAATTTGAAGCAGCCACAAATCAAAGTTTAACTGGCATCGTGCAATAGGGACTTGTCATCAGAGTTGCCATCTTTGTTTTGACCTTCTGTCACAAAATAAGTCCCATTTAGGGAAATGGCCGAGGTGATCCGACTACCTATATACATCCGAGAGATGATTCGTGAATTATCCGAGGTGTTCCGATTGGCACTTATCGGTGACTCAAAAGTGGATTAATACACATGCGTACAAAATTATTTTTTTCTTTTAAAGTTTGAATAACTTGGTTTGAGGTAAAATTTCAGTCTAAATGTGCATGAATGGTGTTTTCAATAGGTTTTATATAAAATTATCATAGGGCGGAAAAAATAAATAAACGTAATTATTATTATTGGAACTATTTTCATGCCTAATTACGCAGATGGGATATCCCGCAGATGTAATCACGCAATCTCCAAGCAGGGTTGTCGTTCGTACCTCACTACCTTTTAATCAGATGGTTGTTATGATAAACATAATTCTGCAACTGCAACAATGACATTAAGTAGAGAAAAACAACACACACGCATGAAAGGTGCCACAGCGCCTTATACAATCATGAATTATTATAAATAATACATGATAATTATATGCAAATCATGTTGTCTGTATAAAGTAGTATATATTGATTTTATAATTGGGTATTTTCGTGACGTCATCTTTCTCTACGACTTTTTCCATATCAAGGATTTGACTTCGGACCCAAAGTATTATGGTGCGTCATTCACGCACGCACGTACGAACGCACGCACGAATGCGGATATGTTCGACACGTTCTATGTGTTAAGTAGGACAACCATTTACCACGTGTTTTACACTAACACTGATTGGATAAAACGGATTATGTAAGCAGACTACTTTATACAAAACCTTTAAAATGGACAGTGTGGGACAAGGTAAAGGGTACAAACATTGGAATGAATATCACATGATATCTAACGGCTAAAATATAGTTTATTGTTTATTGGGTTTATCGACCCACAAGCAGCATTTCAGTTATCTGAAGACGGTGTCCCCTTGAAGCAGATATAGTGCTGCCATCACTTTGTATAGCATGCCGTGAACACTTGGCATGATACCACACCCAGTCACATTATCCTAACACAGGACCAACCAGTCGTGGAACTACCCTTATATTAGCAAGGGAGTTATACCACTACCATTTTTAACGACTTTGGTATGTCGCGGCCCTGGATCGAACCAGAGGCCTCCCGTACCTGTAACCGACGCTATACCGATTGCGCTACCAGGTTCGGTCTAAAATATTGTGTTGATTTGCGCTAGTGCAATGTATTAAAATAACACACACACGCACACACGCACTCACGCACGCACGCACACACACACACAAACACACACAACGCACGCACGCACGCACGCACACACACACGCACACACACGTACACACACACACACACACAAGCGCGCGCACACACACACACACAACGCACGCACGCACGCACGCACACACACACACAACGCACGCACGCACACACACAGAGTTCTCCTCTACCTGTGTAACGTAAGTAAACGTACCGTTAATGGCATTGCGGTGCATCATCGTGACGTCTGTGTACGTAACGTTAAAATTCGGAGATGAACTTGTGGTGTAAGCAAACGGTATCTCCCATTCATAACTGCAATTAAAGAATAAAAATACACAACATGTACTTGTTTATATTTTAGCTCAAGCTAATGTCTGGTTATTCCATAATCATGTTTATTTTCAAATTTTAACAATTTTCCATTATCGGTTCCCTAAATGGAACAAGTAGTTTTAAGTTGGATAAATAAAACACTTCAAACAAGAAAGAGCACGGACGTGAGAAATCCACGGCGCCGCAGAAACCATGCGCTTTGAACAAGATGATTAGTCTCGGAACTAAACACTCTCTTACACTGTCGATTCAGTATTGGCGCCGCTCTTGAGGGCGGTGTCTCTTATTGAATGCATATTTTATGGGGACGATAGTGTAGCAGTCAATAACACGATGTCGGAGGTGTTCCAAGAGACACTTAGATAAAAGAACCAAGTGTTCCGTTTTTAACAGAGTAGCTTGCAACAATAAACTGTAGCTTGCAATTGTTAAAAAAATAGCATATAAACGTAGCCGTTTGGCAAAGTTTTGTTTAACAAAAGAAACAGAGTATACCGATGTTAGAAATGCAGCTTGTAAAAACAGATGTAGCAGAGAGCAAGCAAAACAAAGTAGCAAAAATATTCCAGTCCACCCGTGTCAGAAATGCAGCTTGTAAATACAGATGTAGCTAAGAGCAAGCAAAACAAAGTAGCAAAAATACTTCACTTCCCATCACAGTTATGGTTCGTTACAGTCAAATGTTTATGTAATTAATCATCCTGGCTCTTTCTTGTGGTAATATGTGAGAAATGAACCGAAACTGTTTAAACTAAGAAAACCACGAGACCCAGTAACTTTATATAATAATTTGGGTAATTCGCTCTGACGTCGCTGTCTATTTTTAACAGAAATCACAATCATGCATTTTCATAGTTTTAGAAAGAGTGGGCATGTAGAGTGATTTAGTGCAAGATATCTACTGTCTTACAATTAAAGGTGGTATTCGACAGTTTGGACCAAAATATTTCATTAAACATCTTAATAAACTATTGCTATCTGAACAAATCTCGCAAACTGCTGTTTATTTATGTCCTACACCTGTCTGTAAAGTGTACCACATCGCCACAATCGTCATTACAAACATGTATTTCCTATCCGAGCCATGTTGCACAGTAATTCTTTTAGTAATTTGCCTTAGCTCATTCACGTCAGCCGCTGTGACGTGGATGTTTATTTTTAGCAGAAATTCGGCTCTTATTTTTTAAATTAAAGTGTTGATTAACGAATTTTACTGCCCCAGAATTGATATACTGTCTGAAATAGTCGAAGCCTAGACTAAAGTGTGATGTTAATCTACAGAAAGTATGAACAAATACCCCAAACAGGCGTCAGCTATTGTTACAGATATTAGACAAAGGCAAACTGCCAGATACAACCTTAAAGATAATGTTCCTTTGTAAGACATAGGTTTGACTTATTGCAGAAAATATGCCCCAATCCAGGTTGACGTGTATTTAATAAAGACAAACTATCGGTTACTACCTTTAATTGTTAAAGTCGGTTGAGTTGAAGCGCAATCTTTGACTCCTTTCGCCGTAGTTAATTCTGACATGTAGTTAACCGAAGAATAAGAAAGTGTCATCCGGTTTGTTAACAGATTTCCTCGCATGAATACGTGTATAGCTGGCGAAGTCTTTAGCAAATTCTTTTTTAAAATTGTATGACACTAGTGTTATATGAAATGTAATGGATGTGTTATATGAAATGTAATGGATGTGTTATATAAAATGTAATGGATGTGTTATATGAAATGTAATGGATGTGGTTTATGAATTGTAATGGATGTGTTATATGAAATGTAATGGATGTGTTATATAAAATGTAATGGATGTGTTATATGAAATGTAATGGATGTGGTTTATGAAATGTAATGGATGTGTTATATGAAATGTAATGGATGTGGTTTATGAAATGTAATGGATGTGTTATATGTAATGTAATGGATGTGTTATATGAAATGTAATGGATGTGTTATATAAAATGTAATGGATGTGGTTTATGAAATGTAATGGATGTGTTATATGAAATGTAATGGATGTGGTTTATGAAATGTAATGGATGTGTTATATGTAATGTAATGGATGTGTTATATGAAATGTAATAGATGTGTTATATGAAATGTAATAGATGTGTTATATGAAATGTAATGGATGTGTTATATGAAATGTAATGGATGTGTTATATGAAATGTAATGGATGTGTTATATAAAATGTAATGGATGTGTTATATGAAATGTAATGGATGTGGTTTATGAATTGTAATGGATGTGTTATATGAAATGTAATGGATGTGTTATATAAAATGTAATGGATGTGTTATATGAAATGTAATGGATGTGGTTTATGAAATGTAATGGATGTGTTATATGAAATGTAATGGATGTGGTTTATGAAATGTAATGGATGTGTTATATGTAATGTAATGGATGTGTTATATGAAATGTAATAGATGTGTTATATGAAATGTAATAGATGTATGTGTTATATGAAATGTAATGGATGTGTTATTGTTATATGAAATGTAATGGATGTGTTATATGAAATGTGATGGGTGTGTTATATGAAATGTAATGGATGTGTTATATGAAATGTAATGGATGTGTTATATGCAATGGATGGATGTGCTTTATGAAATGTAATGGATGTGTTATATGAAATGTAATGGATGTGTTATATGAAATGTAATGGATGTGTTGTATGAAATGTAATGGATGTGTTATATGAAATGTAATGGATGTGTTATATGAAATGTAATGGATGTGTTATATGAAATGTAATGGATGTGTTATATGAAATGTAATGGATGTGTTATATGAAATGTAATGGATGTGTTATATGAAATGTGATCGATGTGTTATATGAAATGTAATGGATATGTTGTATGAAATGTAATTGATGTTTATATGAAATGTAATGGATGTGTTATATGAAATGTAATGGATGTGTTATATGAAATGTAATGGATGTGTTATATGAAATGTAATGGATGTGTTATATGAAATGTAATGGATGTGTTATATGAAATGTAATGGATGTGTTATATGAAATGTAATGGATGTGTTATATGAAATGTAATGGATGTGTTATTGTTATATGAAATGTAATGGATGTGTTATATGAAATGTGATGGGTGTGTTATATGAAATGTAATGGATGTGTTATATGAAATGTAATGGATGTGTTATATGAAATGGATGGATGTGGTTTATGAAATGTAATGGATGTGTTATATGAAATGTAATGGATGTGTTATATGAAATGTAATGGATGTGTTGTATGAAATGTAATGGATGTGTTATATGAAATGTAATGGATGTGTTATATGAAATGTAATGGATGTGTTATATGAAATATAATGGATGTGTTATATGAAATGTAATGGATGTGTTATATGAAATGTAATGGATGTGTTATATGAAATGTAATGGATGTGTTATATGAAATGTAATGAATGTGTTATATGAAATGTAATGGATGTGTTATATGAAATGTAATGGATGTGGTTTATGAAATGTAATGGATGTGTTATATAAAATGTAATGGATGTGTTATATGAAATGTAATGAATGTGTTATATGAAATGTAATGGATGTGTTATATGAAATGTAATGAATGTGTTATATGAAATGTAATGGACATGAAATGTAATGGATGTGTTATGTGAAATGTAATGGATGTGTTATATGAAATATAATGGATGTGTTATATGAAATGTAATCGATGTGTTATATCAAATGTAATGGATGTGTTATATGAAATGTAATGTATGTGTTATATGAAATGTAATGGATGTGTTATATGAAATGTAATGGATGTGTTATATGAAATGTAATGGATGTGTTATATGAAATGTAATGGATGTGTTATATGAAAAGTAATGTATGTGTTATATGAAATGTAATGAATGTGTTATATGAAATGTAATGGATGTGTTATATGAAATGTAATGGATGTGTTATTGTTATATGAAATGTAATGGATGTGTTATATGAAATGTAATGGATGTGTTATTGTTATATGAAATGTAATGGATGTGTTATATGAAATGTAATGGATGTGTTATATGAAATGTTATGGATGTGTTATATGAAATGTAATGGATGTTTTATATGAAATGTAATGGATCTGTTATATGAATGTAATGGATCTGTTATATGAAATGTAATGGATGTGTTATATGAAATGTAATGGATGTGTTATATGAAATGTAATGGATGTGTTATATAAAATGTAATGGATGTGTTATATAAAATGTAATGGATGTGTTATATGAAATGTAATGGATGTGTTATATAAAATGTAATGAATGTGTTATATGAAATGTAATGGATGTGTTATATAAAATGTAATGGATGTGTTATATGAAATTTGATGGATGTGTTATATGAAATGTAATGGATGTGTTATATGAAATGTAATGGATGTGTTATATGAAATGTAATGGATGTGTTATATGAAATGTAATGGATGTGTTATATGAAATGTAATGGATGTTTATATGAAATGTATTGGATGTGTTATATGAAATGTAATGGATGTGTTAT